>JALMQS010000120.1:4082581-4233765 GCA_024734495.1 Forficula auricularia | reverse complement strand
GGGGGGGGGGGGGGGGGGGGGGGGGGGGGGGGGGGGGGGGGGGGGGGGGGGGGGGGGGGGGGGGGGGGGGGGGGGGGGGGGGGGGGGGGGGGGGGGGGGGGGGGGGGGGGGGGGGGGGGGGGGGGGGGGGGGGGGGGGGGGGGGGGGGGGGGGGGGGGGGGGGGGGGGGGGGGGGGGGGGGGGGGGGGGGGGGGGGGGGGGGGGGGGGGGGGGGGGGGGGGGGGGGGGGGGGGGGGGGGGGGGGGGGGGGGGGGGGGGGGGGGGGGGGGGGGGGGGGGGGGGGGGGGGGGGGGGGGGGGGGGGGGGGGGGGGGGGGGGGGGGGGGGGGGGGGGGGGGGGGGGGGGGGGGGGGGGGGGGGGGGGGGGGGGGGGGGGGGGGGGGGGGGGGGGGGGGGGGGGGGGGGGGGGGGGGGGGGGGGGGGGGGGGGGGGGGGGTCCTCCCTCCCTCCCTCCCTCCCTCCCTCCCTTAACTAAATTATATAATTATTTTATACCTTTTAGTGTATTTTATTTGATTTTAGACTTCTTATTTATTTTATTTGTTGCATTTAATTTTTTTGAAGTCGGTTTTATATTTTTTTTATAAAAATTATTTGTCAGACATAATTTTCCGCTCATAAGCAATGGCATAGTTTAGTGATTGTTCCTATGAAAATAAAGTATTTTATTTTGAAAAATCCGGATAGTTATGCTTTGCCTGAAAAACATCCGTTTTCCATGACTCACCCTGTATAAAACACTAAAATGTTCGAATTATAACGTTTATTTATTTATTTAATTTTAGATTGAAAAATTAATAAATGAAACGTACACAGAAGAGGAGGAGGCTGGGCAAATAGATCGAGATGAAACTGACAATATTTGGCATGCATCAGCGAAAGGGTCCCTTGGCGGGGTCGAATATTGGCACGCACACGACCACACCTCTATTAACACAAAGAATGAAAATACTGATGATTACACTCCTCTGCATTATGCATCTAACTATGGACATTTTGAAATTGTAAAGTTTTTGTTGTCCAAAGGAGTAGATGTTGATGCAGAGACTTTTACTAATGCAACACCTTTAATGTGGGCCTGCACTAAAGGGCATATCCCAATAGTAGAAGCGTTAATGGACAAGGGGGCAGACCTCAATCATCAGGATATGAACAGATACACACCACTACACTGGGCAATTAATGGAAAACAATCGGCTGTAGTGAAACTGTTAGTGGAAAAAGGAGCGGATCAAACAATAACAGATTATAAAAATAGAACGCCATTCAATTATGCTAGAAAGAGAAGAGGTACGTCTACCATTGTAGATTATTTAACTTCTCTCTAACATTCTCAGAAATAATCCTAATAAAAAGAAATACGTGTGAGACATATCCATATAAGCTCACGGGGTAAGTGAAACCTTGTTTAGCCGTAGATGTTATTTGTATAATAGATACATCGTTAATGTCTTCTTTTCTTTATCGTATTACAATAACTATCTACTGGATTAATACTAGAAATAAACTTTTTAACCGACTTCAAAAAAGGAGGAAGTTCTCAATACGACTGATTTTTTTTTGTATCTATGTTATCTGATATTTTATTTTTTTAGTTTAATTGAAAAATATTTTTCTTATTTTTTCGCAATCCTAACATTGTTTTTATAAAATAATCCATAATATTTTATGCTTTGTTTATAATCTTAACTTGATTAATAATCTTATTATATTAAACGAGCAAATCTTGTATATATATATATATAGTACTTTCTTTTTGCCGTTTAAACAATTTACAAACTCTATATTGTATTGAATTAGAGTAATTTCGCACAAAAAGTCAACCATCTGTATTTGTTATCACACTATGCAATTGCTGAGTTCTTGGATTCGTTTTTTTTTTTTGAAAATTGGTCAGTTGGGCATTTACGGGCTTTATTATAATCTTCTTCAGCCAGAAGCATACTTCCACGCCAAAATACGGGATGGCGGACTCGGACTGCAATCCCTTGGAAGCATGATTCCACTCTTGGTGCATGCCCGACTCAGTAGAATGAGGCAATCCGACTACCCGGCGGCCAGAGCGGCCGCTGAGTCGGTCACATGCATCCGGAGGTTAGCTTGGGCCGAACGGGTCCTGCGTAAGTTCGGTGGCGTAGAGGGTGTTGCGGCTTACTGGCGCGAGAACCTATACGGTAGCGTCGATGGCCGGGATTTGGAGATGTGCGCGGGAGCAAGGAGCTCTTTTAATTGGATGCTGCGCCCAGGAGTTATGAAGAACAACATATTTATCGAATTTTGTAGGCTTAGATCGGGGTCCCTTCCTTCAGCCGTAAGAACCAGCAGGGGAAGACGGCCGGAGGGGCCCCCGATGTGCCGGGCTGGGTGCAGACGAACTGAGACAACCGCGCACATCATCCAATGTTGTGATAGGACCGCGGATGGGCGGGTTAAGAGGCATGACGCTGTGGTACGATGTCTGGCCGACGATTTGATCAAAAAGGGAATGCGTGTCGAGTTGGAGTACTTGTACTCCAGCTCGGCGAGCAATAGAAAGCCAGACATCGTGGCAAAGGATGCGGCGGGGGTGGTGTGGGTTTTGGACGTCCAGATCGTCTCCGCGCTTGCAGGACTGGGTGTTGCCCACCGAAATAAAATAGAAAAATATAGGGGCAACTCCAGTCTGGTAGATAATATTGCGGAGCGATTTGGCGTCGGGGCGGGCTCGGTCAGGGTCGAGGCCATCACACTCTCGTGGAAGGGAGTGTGGTGGCATAAAGCGGTGGAGTCCCTCATCGCCCTGGGTATATCCCAAAAAACAATAAACGATTTGACATATAGGGCGATGAGGGGATCTCTTCTTAATTTTTACACTTTCGGCAGAAGAACATGGAGAGCGGGTGGCGTATGATTATTTTTTGTGAATAAAAAAAAAAGAAATGTGAAATGTGAGCCAGGATTAATCCTGGCTCTCTCAGCCACCCGCTCTGAATCTGAATTAATTTGTTCTGAAGCCGAAAGTGTGAAAGATTTGTGGGTAAATTTGTGTAATAATCTTAAATTTTCTTGTAAGAGGCGGCCCGCTCCTCGGAGGCCCAATAAATAAAATAAAATGAAAACTCATTTGTTATATTTGGAATATTATTTGGCGCAGAATCCCATGTATACGGCTCTAGTACCTGAAATATTAATAATGGGACAAAATTTGTATTTGAAATGATAGACCTACGAGAACTCGCGTCACAGTCAACTTGACCGCAACTGTGTGCGCTCTAGCGTGATTTTCATTGACATGTCTTCTCCTGAGTCAAGTGAATATTTATTTTATTATTCACAAACTATTTCTATTAAATTTATTTAAAATAGTCCAAAAATCTTAATTCTTAATCAAGTTAAGATTATTAACAAAGCATAAAATATTATTAATTAATAAGTTGTTGTAGGGAAATAAGGACAATAGCTTATGCAAATATTTTTTTAATTTATACCAACGTTTCGCCAACTTTATTGACTTCCTCAGGGCTCTAAAAAATGAAAGGCCTCAATTAGTACATGTTATAACAATTTCAAATCAAAAACAAGCTTTGATCTCAAACCACCTCAGTATATACAAAAACAATTCAACACATACAAAAAACTCTATTTTACATACCAAACAAATTAACTTCTTTGCATATTTGTCATTTTATAAATAGTACTTGGAGCCACCGAGCGAAGCACGGTAACCAAATTAAAAAAAATACAAATATATATAGTACACGCCCCCTGGACTCACCCCCCTTCCCGAAACAGCGCACCTCGCCAGCACAACTGCATCCCACCTCCTGCATCCCCCACATCCACCCCACCCCGCACCCCACCCAGTTTTTGCATTTCTAGCTTTCTAGTGGTCCACATATTATATGTATATTTATTTACTCCTACACCAATTTGCCTACATTCCTTCATATTGATAAACATTATAAAAAAATAAATAGGAAAATAATAATAATAAAAATAATCGTATAGGATCTGAAATAAAAACATAAAATTAAATAAGATTTGTTTCCAAGTTATATAAAAAAAGCCAATTCAACCACTTTATTTGTAAACACACCTGTTTTGTTATGAATCCACCTGTAATGTTATGATTTAGACACCTGTTAATTAAAAACAAAAAAAATTCCTAATTTTAATATAATATAAAAATATTTGTTATAAACTATTAGTGGGTTTTAAAATTAAAAAACCAATTAAAAATAAAAGATAATTGAAAAAAATGTAAACAAACTTTTTTATTGAGATTTTCATCTATCAATAATTACTTTAATTAAGAAAAGATCAATTAAGAATAAATTTGTCGAGGTCCAGACCTAGCCAGATCGTTTTCTCATTCTCAAAACTTGTTAATAGAATTTGTTTCATCAAAATCAGTAGAGCCGTTTTCAAAATAGAACTAAGATACAAATATACAAACAAATATATATACAATTTTTGCTCGTTTAATAAGAGTAGATAGATAGATAAATACAAAAACAATGCCACTCACACAAAAAACAAACAAACTTTTAATTTATAAAATTTAGTATTAATCTATTTATTTTTATATATTTATTTCAGATTAAAGAATTAAGAATCGAACAGAATGCACAAGGACTAGTAGATCCGGATGGAAATCGAGATATTTTTAGTGCATCAGAGAAAGGGTCCCTAGTAGGGGTCGAATTTTGGCATAAACAAGACCCCACCGCTATTCATAGAAAGGATAATAATTGTCGTAATTATACTGCACTGCACTGGGCGTCAAAAAAAGGACATTTAAAAATTGTGAAGTTTCTTTTATCTGTAAGAGTTGAGGTAGATGTAGGGGATTATATTAATACAACACCCTTGATGGAGGCCTCGTCCAATGGACATGTCTCAGTTGCCATAGAATTGCTGGACAAGGGCGCAAACATAAACCATCAAGAGGTGGTGAACCAAGATACGCCACTGCATTATGCAGTTGGGGGAAATCATTTGGCTCTAGTCAAAGTATTGATAGAACAGGGGGCAGATAAAAGTATTAAAAATAAGAAGAAGAAAACTCCATTAGAGATGGCTAGGGCTTTAAGAAAGTTTTTCATTGTCGATTATTTAACCTCCCTTTAACATTCTCTCACAAGTACAGGATGGGGGCCATAACATTTGGAAGAAAGGAAGAGGAATAAAAACCCTTAGACCATGAAATATATAGACACGCCCTGGTGTCGATTTGGTGAGGCCAACATCAACTAGAGAACGTGACGTCATCGGTAGGCAGGAACACCCAGAAATAGCATGGGCGCTATAGGAATTATTATACATTGAGATAAATTTATCGTAGTTTAGATTATTTATTTTGGATTCCAATAATCGCAAATTAATATTATATTAATATACCAAAATATTTATTTATTTTTTTAACAAAATGTTTTATTTTTCAAATTTAAATTACATATTTAAAAATAATCCGGTCATCGAGCGGCACTCCCCTCCCATGTCCATATATACATCAATGTCTTTTATTATTTTAATCAATTGTAGGTTGCCAAAATATTTATTGGTTTCGATTGGTAAATCAAGTAAATAATTTCTCATTTTAAATACAGGTTTTTTGAATCATTTGATGGAACATTCAACCAAGTTCACCATTTGATTTTACCAAATATTTTGTCACAGTGTAAAAATCGGAATTAAAGTAAGTCGAAAAAAACAGATGTCACAATCTAAATTTTTCTTCATTTTTTAACTAAAGATGAAAGTAAATAAATAGGTATTATATGAAATATTCATTTAGTATGTGTTAAGATTTCTAGGTCACTTGTTTCACATTAAAATTAAAAAAATAAAGAGGTAAATCTTTTCAAATACCTATATTTCGGGTTGTTCAGGAAAGTACAGAATTTTAATTTTTTTTCAGTTAAAATTCTGTACTTTCCTGAAGATGGGCTTACAACCCGAAATATATATATTGAAAAAATTTACCTCTTTTATTTTTAATTTTAATGTGAAACTGGGGACCTAGAAATTTTAACTCTTAGTAAATAACTATTTCATTTAATATTTATTTACTTTTATCTTTAGTTAAAAAAATGAAGAAAATTTTAGATTGTGACATCTGTTTAAATGCGATCCAGTCTGGATTATTAGAATCAACTTTAATCACCATTAAAAATTACAGCGATATAAAGCAGTGTTTAATTCAGCTGTCTAAAGATGTAATACATATTTGTAAAGTGGCTGAAAGTGAAATTAGAATTTTTTAAAAAACAAACAAACTGCTTAAAAATTTAATGACTAAATAAATAATATCTATTAGGGGTAATGTTCGGGACTCGGTATTTAATGCATACAAAGAACATATGTACGATCATGATATTGAATCATATCATATCATTAATTTGATTAAAATGATTAGTTTTTATTATTGTGAAATAAGATTATACCATCAAGGAGAATATTTAAACACAGATTTGAACAGGATAGGGAGTAATTAACTAAAACAATTTTGTTTAGTAATCAATGATTTTATTTATGTATGAACATAATTTAATTTTTTATTATGTTCTAAATTTCCCTAGATAATTATTATTATTTTTATTATGATATTTAAATATTTTTCATTAATAAATATGAGATTGCGAATTTTTTTCGACTTACTTTAATTACGATTTTTACACTGTGACAAAGAGCAAGCCTACGATCAAGGTAGAATAAGAGATTTCTACCAGGAAATAAGACAAGAAAGAAATGGTTTCAAGGCCAGGTCGTGCATAATTGTTGATATAAATGGTAATGATATAACAGAAAAAGATAAAATCATGGCTAGATGGATGAATTACTTCCAAGAGTTGTTAAATTTTGCTCCTCCTAGAGAACCCCTAGAGCACAGTATATATATTACGGCAGAGAACTATGTTGAAGTCCCTACCAGGAATGAGATAGCGGAGGCAATGCATCATCTTAAAAACAGAAAGTCACCTGGTATTGATCAGATCCCCTCAGAATTGTTGAAGGCGGGAGGTGATTCGCTGATGGACATGATGCTTATCCTAATAACAAGAATATGGGATAGGGAGGAGATTCCTGGTGAATGGAGAGAAGCATTGATAGTCCCAATACATAAAAAAGGTAATAAGAAGATCTGCGGGAATTATAGAGGAATCTCGCTTCTGATAACAGCATATAAGATATTATCTCGTATCTTGCTGAGAAGACTAAGTCCCATCTCAGAGGAAGTTCTGGGGGAGTATCAGTGCGGTTTCCGTAAGGGTAGGTCAACATCGGACCAGCTATTCAACATCCGACAACTAATGGAGAAGAGATGGGAATACGCCTTGGATATACAGCATCTTTTCATTGATTATAAACAGGCATACGACAGTGTATATAGGGAAAGCCTATTGACTATTGACGAGTTTGGATTCCCCAAGAAATTAATCAGAATGACAAAGGTATGTGTGTGCGGATCAAAATCTAGAGTGAAGCTGGGTGGAAACTTATCTCAGCATTTTGAAATTGGAACGGGTTTGAGACAGGGTGATGCCTTGTCACTATTGCTGTTCAATCTAGTTTTGGAGAAGATAATGAGGGGTGTAAAACGGGTTGACGCGGGAGTGCCTCTGGGCAGAGTACTGAGGGCCTTCGGATATGCGGATGACATTGATCTTGTCTGCATGAGTGAGGAAGGACTGAAGAGAATGTTCGGTGCGCTCGAGACGGGAGGAAATGGGGTGGGTTTAGTTGTAAGTGAAGAGAAAACCAAATACATGCTAATGTCAAGATCCATACCATGTTGCACACCAATGAAAGTGGGGAACAGGGTTTTTGAGGGCGTATCGAAGTTTAAATATTTGGGCGCTATAGTGACGTCGGATGCCAGAATAGACCAGGAAATAATCTCTCGAATACATGCGGGATGGGAGCGATTGGCCCAGGATAGAGGGATATGGAGAGGCATCACGCGAGAGGCTCAAGCTCTATAAGGGCGATTTGGCCATCGGAAGTAAGTAAGTACACTGTGACAAAATATTTGGTAAAATCAAATGGTGAACTTGGTTGAATGTTCCGTCAAATGATTCAAAAAAACCTGTATTTAAAATGAATAACTATTTACTTGATTTACCATTCGAAATTGATAAATATTTTGGTAACCTACAATTGATTAAAATAATAAAGGACATTGTTCTATATATGGACGGGGAGAGGAGTGCTGCTCGATGACCGAATTATTTTTAAATAATTTAAATTTGAAAAATAAAACATTTTGTTAAAAAAATAAATAAATAATGATAAAATAAATTATTTTGTCAGTTCTAAAAAAATCCGTCCACAGATAGTGGCGCCACACGTGACCCATGATACTACAGTTTCCGTGGTTTCTATAAAAAACAATTGAAAAATAAAATAAAATAAATACAAAAAACACCATTTTTTTAAACTGGATATCTCGAAAATAAGCGAAATCTCAAAAAATGTTATTCTTCATTTTCGTCCTATTTTGGTGAGTACTATAAGAATCCGTCGTCAGATCTCGGCGCCACAGTTACCGTAGAATCCCCCAAATAAATAATAGATAAAATTACATTACAAAAACAAATGATAAGGCTTATAAATAAGGGTTCGCCTCTGCTTAAATCTTAAAAAATAAACACTAAATGAGGCTGTAATAAAATACAAAAAAAACGTACAAATTGCAAGTGGCCGAGAGATTAAGTTAAGTCGATAAATTAAGTTTAGAAAATAATGTATAAATACTGTTGAGTTTGATGAGAACGATGTGTAGAGATTATCAGGAAGAAGGCCCAAAGGACAAGGCCAGAAATTCATCCACTTATGAACTCCAGTTTCCTCAAAAGGAAAGAAAAGTCGGCGCCCACTGGTCCGAAGAGACAGTTA
This sequence comes from Forficula auricularia, assembly GCA_024734495.1. Classification (NCBI taxonomy): domain Eukaryota; kingdom Metazoa; phylum Arthropoda; class Insecta; order Dermaptera; family Forficulidae; genus Forficula; species Forficula auricularia. Next base: position 4,224,889 of record JALMQS010000120.1, on the reverse strand, counting down.
AGGGTTGAAAAAGAGATGAGTAAAATACGATGCACCCACAGGAGGAAAATCCTTAACACAATGATCGAGAAAATATAAACACAGCCACTCCGTGGAAAATAAATAATCGAATTGAAAAAAACAATTAATTAGTAAACAAAACAAAACAATAGAGGGTATCCAGTTGGCAGCGGGCGGGCCAACAGACTACTCTCTTGAGCTGTGATGCACCTTCTAAATAGATTTGTGAATTACCTACAAAATTGTATGATCCGATTTATGATAAAATATCTAGTATCCGAGACAAGATAAGTTCAGGGCCGGATAAAGGGCGATTGGAGCGATTGAGGCCCCGCATTGAAAGGGCCCCGCGTTACCATCAAAATGAACAAAAAAATTTCGAAATTTAAAGCAAATTGCTTTTGACGATAATGGATAAATTATGAATTATTCAAATAATTAAAAATATATTTATTTTAAGTTCGCATTGCTGGAAAATCGGTTTAAAATGTTCAAATTTTTATCGGATAATGATAGAGCAACGGCATTTCCAAACTTGTTTATTGCTCTCCGAATATTCTTAACAATTCCAGTAAGCGTTGCTTCTGGAGAGAGATCATTTTCCAGGCTAAAACTAATAAAAAACTATCTGAGATCGACAATGAATCAGGATAGATTAAATAGTTTAGCAATTATGTCGATTGAAAGTGAAGACGCAAGGAAATTAGATTTTCAAACAATTTTAGAAGAATTTACAGAACAAAATCTTGGGGGGTCAGATAGGCTAGGCGGTAGCGTGACAGCGAGCTAACCAGGGGACCCGGGTTCGAATCCGACTCGAGGCATCCAGCTAAAATCTGACCCCCGGGGGAAGAGACAAATTTAAAAAAAAATATAACTAGTATCGTAATTAGGCTTATGGCTAGAAAGGCCGAAAAGCCAAAAAAAAAAAAAAACTTAAAAATATGTAAATTCATGTATTCATATTCGGTGATGTAAATTTATATTCAATAAATGTTTTTGTATTTTGAACATGTTTATTTTTTAATTTATGTAGAAGTTTACCTAGCTGATGATTCATGACATTTGATATATTTATATATATATATATATATACTGAATTGGAATTTTATTTAAATATTTAATATATAGAGAGGGCCCCGCACCTATTCGATCCGGGCCTGGATAAGTTTTGGCTCGATCACTGGTCCATAATCTTAACTAAATTACAAAATTTCATATTTATATTTTTTATACCGTCCAAGTTGCATGAAGCCAAAAATAGGCTTTTTCGTCACTCACTCATCAAAATTCTAGAGAACTTCCGCTGATCTTAGAATGCTGAAATTTGGCATGCTGGTAGAGTTTGGCGTACAATTAATGGGAAAAATAAAATCTGAACTTCCCCTTCTTCAGGACAAAAAATGAATTTATAGGCTTAATTAACATAGGGAAAACACAATTAACCTAGAATGCTAAAATTTGTTGAAAAACCGAAACTTTCCCTTCGGGGCCCGAAATGAAAGGCTAAAATTTATAGGCTAAATTAACATACAGTGAAAATATGGAATTCTAAAACTTGGCATGTTGGTAGAATTTGGTACATTAATAAAATGTGAAATCGCAAAACTGAAACATTTCCTTCTTCAGGACATAAAATGAAGAGGTGAAATTTGTGATATAAATTTTCATTATTTTCGGGATGGTGGTAGAGTTTAGGGCGTTAATAAAAGGTAAATCGAAAGACCGAAACTTTCCCTTCTTCAGCATCTAAAATGAAGGAGTGAAACTTATGAGATTAATTAACTAATAGGGAAAATTCAAAGACACTAGAATACTAAAATTTGACATATTGTAATAACTTGAATCACTAATAAACTGAGAAATCGAAAATGATCTTAATCAGCCTTTAAAATAAATACGTGAATTTTGCAGGCTAAATTCCCATCCAACTTACAAAAAGAAGTGAAATCTCAAAAAAACACTTGTCTAAAAAAAGGCCAAGTTCAATTAATAAAAACCGTTTGCTAAAAAATCTAGTGAGATCTAATGTGCTGCCAAGTGCAGGAAGTGGGGTGCAAAGGTGGGGCAAGGTCTGGGGTTTTGGGGATGAGGGCGGGGTGTGTGGGGAGGTGGAGGTGGATGTGTGGGGTCTGCAGTGGTGGGGGGTCCAGGGTTTCGGGCTGGTGGGGGAGGGGCGTGGGTTAATATATAGCTTTTAATGAAGCAAAAAGTTACCGAGCATCGCTCGGTGGCCAGGTACTTATTAAGTTAAAACCTCTACTGAAAACGTGGAAGAATCGACTTAAAATCAAAAAGACTAAATTTAGTCTTGCTTCGCATTGGATAAAGTAAAAAAATCCTAATTTTAATATAATATAATGATAAAGTAAAGGGTGTGTAATTTCACTGTGAAACTACACACCATTTACTTTATTAATTAATATATCATGTTTCACCTAAAACCTACACCACTTTTTTTTTTTTTTTTTATAAATTTTATTAAACCAATTATTTTACATTAATTAATGTATACCTTGTATTTTAGCTTCGATTCCGGAGATTGCTTCTCCACCATCGAGTGTCCTTATTTATCTTTAGTCCTTGTTTTTAATAAGAGGAAAAATCTAATTAGATAAAAAAACCTCTTTTCCGATAATTATTTCAATTCCATTATTCCCCAATCAAGTCGATTGGTAATCCAATCTCCTCTCTCCATCCTACATTGTATTTTTTTTTTTTTTTTATAAATTTTATTAAACCAATTATTTTACATTAATTAATGTATACCTTGTATTTTAGCTTCGATTCCGGAGATTGCTTCTCCACCATCGAGTGTCCTTATTCGTCTTTAGTCCTTGTTTTTAATAAGAGGAAAAATCTAATTAGATAAAAAAACCTCTTTTCCGATAATTATTTCAATTCCATTATTCCCCAATCAAGTCGATTGGTAATCCAATCTCCTCTCTCCATCCACATTGTATTTTTTTTTTTTTTTATAAATTTTATTAAACCAATTATTTTACATTAATTAATGTATACCTTGTATTTTAGCTTCGATTCCGGAGATTGCTTCTCCACCATCGAGTGTCCTTATTCGTCTTTAGTCCTTGTTTTTAATAAGAGGAAAAATCTAATTAGATAAAAAAACCTCTTTTCCGATAATTATTTCAATTCCATTATTCCCCAATCAAGTCGATTGGTAATCCAATCTCCTCTCTCCATCCACATTGTATTTTTTTTTTTTTTTATAAATTTTATTAAACCAATTATTTTACATTAATTAATGTATACCTTGTATTTTAGCTTCGATTCCGGAGATTGCTTCTCCACCATCGAGTGTCCTTATTCGTCTTTAGTCCTTGTTTTTAATAAGAGGAAAAATCTAATTAGATAAAAAAACCTCTTTTCCGATAATTATTTCAATTCCATTATTCCCCAATCAAGTCGATTGGTAATCCAATCTCCTCTCTCCATCCACATTGTATTTTTTTTTTTTTTTATAAATTTTATTAAACCAATTATTTTACATTAATTAATGTATACCTTGTATTTTAGCTTCGATTCCGGAGATTGCTTCTCCACCATCGAGTGTCCTTATTCGTCTTTAGTCCTTGTTTTTAATAAGAGGAAAAATCTAATTAGATAAAAAAACCTCTTTTCCGATAATTATTTCAATTCCATTATTCCCCAATCAAGTCGATTGGTAATCCAATCTCCTCTCTCCATCCACATTGTATTTTTTTTTTTTTTTATAAATTTTATTAAACCAATTATTTTACATTAATTAATGTATACCTTGTATTTTAGCTTCGATTCCGGAGATTGCTTCTCCACCATCGAGTGTCCTTATTCGTCTTTAGTCCTTGTTTTTAATAAGAGGAAAAATCTAATTAGATAAAAAAACCTCTTTTCCGATAATTATTTCAATTCCATTATTCCCCAATCAAGTCGATTGGTAATCCAATCTCCTCTCTCCATCCACATTGTATTTTTTTTTTTTTTTATAAATTTTATTAAACCAATTATTTTACATTAATTAATGTATACCTTGTATTTTAGCTTCGATTCCGGAGATTGCTTCTCCACCATCGAGTGTCCTTATTCGTCTTTAGTCCTTGTTTTTAATAAGAGGAAAAATCTAATTAGATAAAAAAACCTCTTTTCCGATAATTATTTCAATTCCATTATTCCCCAATCAAGTCGATTGGTAATCCAATCTCCTCTCTCCATCCACATTGTATTTTTTTTTTTTTTTATAAATTTTATTAAACCAATTATTTTACATTAATTAATGTATACCTTGTATTTTAGCTTCGATTCCGGAGATTGCTTCTCCACCATCGAGTGTCCTTATTCGTCTTTAGTCCTTGTTTTTAATAAGAGGAAAAATCTAATTAGATAAAAAAACCTCTTTTCCGATAATTATTTCAATTCCATTATTCCCCAATCAAGTCGATTGGTAATCCAATCTCCTCTCTCCATCCACATTGTATTTTTTTTTTTTTTTATAAATTTTATTAAACCAATTATTTTACATTAATTAATGTATACCTTGTATTTTAGCTTCGATTCCGGAGATTGCTTCTCCACCATCGAGTGTCCTTATTCGTCTTTAGTCCTTGTTTTTAATAAGAGGAAAAATCTAATTAGATAAAAAAACCTCTTTTCCGATAATTATTTCATTCCATTATTCCCCAATCAAGTCGATTGGTCCTACACCACTTCCCCTAAGTAAAATTAATAAAATGATATTTGTTATAACCTATTAGTGGGTTTTAAAATTAAAAAAAAACAATTAAAAATAAAAGATAATTCAAAAAAATATAAACAAACTTTTTATTGAGATTTTCATCTATCAATAATTACTTTAATTAAGAAAAGATCAATTAAGATTAAAATTGTCGAGGTCCAGACCTAGCCAGATCGCTTTCTCATCCTCAAAACTTGTTAAGAGAGTTGGTTTCATCAAAATCGGTAGAGCCGTTTTCAAAATAGAACTAAGATACAAATATATATTATAAATAAATATACAATTTTTGCTCGATTATAATTTAGAAAAGTGGCCCATAATTTATAAAACGGCCCATGTGGAATTTTCCACATGTTCTGTTATCTGTCTGATTATCGGGCACGATCGTAGTCCCGATCTCTGACAGATAGTCAAAGTTCCACCATAAAATAATCACCAAAAGTAGCGAAAAGAAAGATAAACTATCTGGCTCTGAATTTAATGTTACAATTGAAAAAAAAAATTTGGAATTTGAAAAATAACGAAAAATTCTATGATGCTGTTTCGAGAAATTTTGCAAAAGGCCTTTTGCTCCGGAGCTTAGAATAAAAGTTTTAAAAATATATATTTTTAATACAATCTTACAATCTTTGGTCTACCTAGGTATATCTTTAATCAATATATATATATATGTCATCAGCGCCGTAACTAGCTTTTTTAGGGCCCCTATATTTTCTGGGAAAAAGTAATTAAATTTTATAGTTCAAATAGATATCATATAAAAAATTTATTGTACACAAAAATATATTACATTATTTATATTATAAGAATATTTAATTTTCATTTAATTGTACTATTCTAGCTTTCATTTGAGCAAAGTCATTAATTTTATCGTCATAATTAATATACTTTGCTATGTTATATATATATATATAAAATTAAGGTTTTGTCTGTACATTGCTCCAAATCGCGCCAAATTTTGGTTGCACACGTTTCAAACATAAGTTATGAACGAAAACACCTGAAACAAAATTCCTGTACGCCTGTCTGTGTATGTTTCCATGGTTTCCGCAAAAAGTTGCACACGATTCACGTACAAACTGCTGAAGAGATTATTTTGAAATTTTATATTTGCATCAGATGTCTTTTAACTTACGTTTATAGCTATATAACGTTTTGACATTTTGACCCCAAAAGGGGTTTGGGAGGTGCGCACGAATTAAAATTTTCAAATAACTCCTAAACTATTAGCTCTACGACAAATTTTGACATGAGCAAAGTTGTAGGGAATGTGATTTCTGACAACTTTTGTTTAAAAAAATTCCCCCAAAAAAACTACCCAAGAAGTGGGGGAGGGTCAAAATATGAAAATTCTTGCTCTTGGACCAACCCCAACCAAATTTTGTATACATAATCTGTGGGTCACTAGAAGCCTAGAAATGCAAAAACTAACCACCCAAAATGGGGGGGTCAAAAAGTGAAAATTCTTACCCTTAGAGCCAACTTAACCAAATTTTGTGTACATAATTTGTGGGCCACTAGAAGGCTAAAAATGCAAAAATTGGGTGTGGGGTTGGTGCGGGGGTGGTGTGCTGTGCAGGGAGGATGCAGGGTGGAGTGGAGGGTTCAGGTGAGGATTCAGAGGCTGAGTGGGGTGGTGCGGTAGGGTAAGGGTGGGGTGCGGGGATGGAGGGCGAGGTGTGAAGTCCGGGTTGGGTGGGGCGCGGGGTGGAATAAGGAGTGGGGGTGCGGAGGTGGAGGGGCATGGGACGGGGGATGGTGGGGTGGTGCTGGGGTTGGGTACGGGGTGGTGGTGTGAGTGCGGGGGTTGAGGGACCTGTGCATGGTGCGGGGGGGGGACCAGGGGGCCTGCCCCCCTGGCTAGAAAGATGGCCGCCGAAGGCAGCTAGTAAATATATAATTATATGATATAATATTAGTTTCTTTAAATGAAGAAATTCTGTAATTTTGTTTTAATTAATAAACGTAATTTAAAAATAACATTAATTTTTTAAAGAATTTTCGAAATCAAATTTTAAATTTGCCGGTTGGAATAATGTTCTTTTAAATTATTTTTTTCAATTATTCAGGTCATATTTCAGGTGTGCATTTATAATAATCCACTTCTGTTTTTTTGTTTTAATTAATTAATAGATCTTTATTAATTAACCAAAATTTTAGGCAATTTTTTTCAATTTTTTTGCTTTTAATAGCTAAATATCGATTTTTTTATCTAATAAAATTAAGTGTCCTCATTAAGCACTTTGCACATCAAGCTGATATTTTTTGGATCTTGATTAGTGTATTTTTAATTAATTTATTTAAGGTCTGACTAAATTCACAAAATCATGACGTAATTGTCATCTAAATGAAATGTCTGGTTGAAATTTGACAAAGTTGGATTTATCCGCCATTTTAGTCGCTTATTTTTAAATATTGATATAGTGCTGCGCCCTGGAGCGGTAAAATAACTAAGATAAGGGGAGGAAGAGGTTGGCAGAGTGGGGGAACCTTTTGGCAACGAAATTGGCGCTTAAAAAAGGGGACCGACAAGTTTGCTTTTACCTTGATCTACTGCACTTTTAATTAAAATCCGATTAGACGGAATCAAATTATATTTTAAAATCCCCGGGTCAATATTCGTTGAGTGCTGCCCCTGGGAGCGTTCGAATAACTAAAATAGGGTGGAAGAGGTGAGCAGAGTGGGGGACCCTTTTGACAGCAAAATTGGCCCTTAAAAAATAACAAGATTGCTTTTACCTTAAAGTTAAAAAAAGTGTATTTAGCAAAAAAATTGTTAATTTTTCTAGCTTATTTGGAAGACTGAGCTAGGGGAATTATAATTTCATTCGGTGGCAACACTGTATCTCTCGGTGTGTCAAATGAAAAGCTAACTTCGTTTTATAAATGACTTGAAATATATCTTCTTATTAAAAACATTTTTTTTTAAATACCAAAAAAGACATTTAACAATATTTTTTTTTTTAATTATCTATTATGTATAGTTTTGAAGGAGATTTTCGAAGGAAACCGGAGCAAGATTTAGCCGGAGCAAGTCGACGATCTCAACAACGGGATCAATTATTACAAAGGGCTCAACACGAAAGGCTCAAAAGAGAGGTTGGTTATCAACTCGGGGGGGTTTATTCCCTGCCAATTTGCATTTGCATTTGTACCAATTATCTATTATCAACCGTTCTTTTACATTACATCCAAATGAATTGACAGAAACTATTTTTTTTTCTTTATGTCAAAATAATTAATATGATTTTTATTTATTTGTTCGTTTTAAATGATCATCATGACATGCAAAATATAATTTATTTGTGTTTGTGTGTTTGTTTATTTTATTTATTTATTTCATTTTCAACGGCTAAAAGGCTCAATTTATAAAATTATACATTAACAATACTCATTACATACATCAACAATACATTAACAATACTCATTACATACATCAACAATACATTAACAATACTCATTACATACATCAACAATACATTAACAATACTCATTACATACATCAACAATACATTAACAATACTCATTACATACATTAACAATACTCATTACATACATCAACAATACATTAACAATACTCATTACATACATCAACAATACATTATTCACTACACACTCCGATGTACAAACTGTTGGATTATGGACAAGGCACTTTTCTTGCGGTTCAAAAACCATTAAAGAAGGCGAGAATTATACACCAGACCAGATTGATCAACACCAGAATTATGTACTTCAACTTGAACGGATATATATACAAGATAAACCCAGAAGAACTGTGTAATATATGCAATACCTTTAAAAAGGAAAATTTGTACCATCTAATATGTGAATTCCCGATCTATGAGGGCCTGAGAGAGAGCAATTTCCTTGACAACTCAATGAGCGACAGATGTGCTATTGAATAGTTATTGAACCCGCTTACGGACCATGATGTTAATCGACTATATTACTATTTGGAAGGGGCCTTAAAATTGCGATCATTTGACTTTCTTTCCGGTGATGAAATGATTAATTTAAGCTTTATTCTGTATATTTGTTTATTATTTGTTATTTTCTATTGGACTTATTTATTTATTTGTATATTGTGTCATTTATATTTATTTATTTATTTGTATATTCTGTTGCTTATATTTATTTATTTTGGGTTTTTTCCACATTTATGTTACATTAATTTATTTTTGATTTCTGATTGTCCATTTGCTCGCTGTTGATTTATCTGTATTTTTTTGTGTTGTGTCTGTTTCAATGAACTTTTTTTTCATTTATTTGTTATAATAATCTGGAAAATTATAATGCACAACTATATTTTGTATAACAAATTTGTTCTGAACAAATAAAATATCTATCAACAATAAATTAACAATACTCATTACATACATCAACAATACATTAACAATACTCATTACATGCATCAACACATTGCATAATTATATATTATCATTACATTAATTATTCATAAATAAGTGTGAGCTTCTTGAATAAAGCCGCTACCTTATTGATTTCCAAAGAAAATTCCTGAGGGTTAACCAATTTTGGTGCCAATTCATTGTAACAATGACAGAGTCTGAAGACTAGATTTCTTTCAGGATGTCTACCAGTAGGCATCTCTGGATAGAATGGCATTATACCTACTTCTTAATACATAATTGGGGCTATGTAGGGGAAAGAGAGCGGCAAGCTCTGTACATTTTATCTGACCCGACATAATTTTATATAATTATAAATATGCAATCAGAGGCGATCATACAGGAATTTACAGAAGCTAGGCAGAAACTCATTGTTACGCAGACGATAGCACTCTGCACGGCAAACCCTCACTCCCGAATAATCGAATCAATGTTGCCTCCTCAATCACTCTCGACCTAGACAAACTGAATAAATGGGGCTTTCCAAATTTAGTTAACTTTAATGCAAACAAGACAATGTTGTCTAATTTCTAGGCGCGAAAATAAAAATTTCCCTGATATTCACTTCGATTCGAATACCCTGAAAATGTGTGACAGCCTATCCATGTTGGGCGTCTCTGTCGCATCTGACCAGTCTTGGAATGAACTCATCTCCTCTGTGGCGAAATCTGCAGCAAGGAAGATTGGCTTCTTATTCAGGTCCAAGCGATTTTTCACTCCCCCACAACTTCTCACCATCTATAAGGCCCAAATCCGCCCCTGTCTCGAATACGGCTCTCATCTATGGAGAGGAGCCTCTAAATATTCTCTTGCTACCCTGGATGCAATTCAGAAACGAGCCGTCAGGCTAATTGACGATTCTACCCTCACCGACTCCCTCGACTCGCTGGCTCATCGAAGAAATGTCTCTGCCCTTTCCCTTTTCTATAGATACTATCACGGCAGGTGCTCTGATGAGATAAAATCAATAATTCCCCCCAAAGCATGCTTTGCACGCAGCACACGTTTTGCCGACTCCCAACACTCTTTCGCGGTCAAATTGGAAAAGTGCCGGACCACTTCATTCGCGAATACATATATCCCCATTACTTCAAGGAACTGGAACTCTCTCCCAGCCTCCATCTTTCCCAGCACCTATAATCTTCAAACCTTCAAAACCGGAGTGCATAGACACCTACGTCTACACCTTCTCACTTAATCAACTTTCCCTTCTCTTCGGTAATGCAAGGGTCTTTCGAGATCCATAGGGGCTGCATCTTTACTGGGCACTCTTCTTGCATTCGATTGCATTAAAAAAAAGACTCAGCAGCAAGAGTGTATTCATGATTAAATCTTGACATTGGATTCTCAGTAAGTGATGCTTTTCTTAGAACTTTGTGCTGAAGTCTATCAATCCTATATCAATGTCACCCCTCAAATTCGGTCTCCAAATAGCAGATGCATACATAAGTATAGATTTAGTTAGAGTTGAATATAAGTATTTAATCACATCAGGACTTTAGTTTTTAGTTTTGTGTTTTTTTTCATCATAGGCTCCACGAGGAGCCAATTCATTTATCCCTATGACATCTAGAGACTGGAACTCTCTTCCCCCGACCGTCTTTCCAGCAACTTATAACCTTCAATCTTTCAAGACCGGCATCCACAGATACCTTCGACTCCTACCCAATCCCTAAATCTCTCCTTATCTTCACGATACAAGGGTATATCGCGGACTACAGAGGTTGTAACTTCTTGGTGCAACTTCTTCTTGTATCAATATCATTATAAAAAAAAAAACTCGCCAATCTGATAGTATGCCTTTTTTTAGTAGTGTGCGCTTTATGGAGGATTTAAATTTATTTAGAGCTAGACTCGTAATTTCCTCCAGAATTTTGTTGTACTAGTAAAAGCGCACATGAATGAAGCGTTTACCTTTTGTAAACGAAACCTCGGGGGATGGCGAGCTTATTCTCGAATCTAGTATTGAATTCATGCCTGTCTGTGATATAAGAATATAGAATACTAGCTGCAAGGCCCGCCTTCGGCGGCCCTCTTGCTAGCCAGGGTGCTCACCCCCTAGACCCCCCAAGCTACGAACCCCACTCCCACCCACCACCACCCCCGAAACCCACCCAGCACCCCCGCATCACGCACCTGTTCCCAACCCCCGCCCCCCACCCCACCACGCATCTGAGCCTCACCTGAACTCTCCACTCCAACTCTCTGCTCCACCGAACCCCACCCACCCTGGATCACCACCCCCACACCCCGGACCCCCCCGCCTAGCCTCCTGGACCCCACCCCCGCGACGCCCCCGGACTCCATCCCGCACCACCCTCATTACCACCCGCACCCCATATCCTAATCCACTTACACCCGCACCACTACTCCACCTCCACACCCAATTTTTGCATTTCTAGCCTTCTAGGGACCCACAGATTATATATACAAAATTTGGTTGAGTTTGGTCCATGAGCAAGAATACTCATATTTTGACCCTCCCCTTTATGGGTGGTTTTTGGGGGGAATTTTTTTAAACAACAGTTGTCAGAAATCACATCCCCTACAACTTTGTTCATAATAAAATTTGCCGTAGAGTTAATAGTTTAGGAGTTATTTGATAATTTTCATTCACCCCCCCCAAACCCCTTTTGGGGTCAAAATATCAAAACGTTATATAGCTATAAACGTAAGCTAGAAGATATCTGATACAAATATGAAATTTCATAATAATCCCTTCAGCCGTTTTTACGTAAATCGTGAGCAACTTTTCGCGGAAACCACTGAGACAGACAGACAGACAGGAATTTTGTTGAGGGTGTTTTCATTCATAACTTTGCTTGTAACGTGTGCAACCAAAATTTGGCGTGATTTGGACCATTGTACAGACAAAACCTTAATTTTATATATAAAAGATTCTAAAATTATTGTTTCCATAGTTGCCATAAATGTTTTTGTTTGTAAATTGTTAATCATTCTTCAACTTTTATGTACGATTTAATAAGTCAAATAAAGCCTTAATCTAAAAAAAGGTTTTGATATTCTTATTACAATTTATTAGACTTTAGCAAAATATTCTAATCCTATTCGTATTTAGCGAATCAGTACCATGAAACCAGAAAAGTCGGAGCATAGATTCAAACTATAGTGATGCTGCTCTAATCTGGAATCATTGGTATGTTATTTTCCATGATCTATAAGTGCTGACTACTGCACTTACGCTTCGCGGATGATATTGTCATCATATCAGATAATTTAGGGGACGCAAAAAACATGGTTCAAGAGCTCGAGAATGTGTCTCGAAAAATAGGATTGATGATAAATTATCAAAAAACAAAGATGATGACAAATATGGTCTTCAGCGAGGAAATCCAGATTGAGGATCAGGTTATAGAAGTGGTGAAAAAAAAAATATGTTTACCTAGGCCATGAGATAAGAATAGGTCGAGATAACCAGACCTGCGAAATGATAAGAAGAATCACTCTGGGATGGGCAGCCTATGGGAAATTGAAAGACATTTTTAAGGCAGATATCCCAACAATGTTGAAGCGGAAAGCCTTCAACCAGTGTGTTCGCCAATTTGACTTATGGAGCAGAGACTTTGACTTCACAAAAATATCATCAGAAAAACTGAGAGTAACACAAAGGCCAATGGAAAGAAAGAAAAGACCGCGTAAGAAATGATGAGATCCGTAGACGAACTGGATTGAACGACATCATTGAACGCATTGGAAAACAAAAGTGGAAATGGGCTGGTCATATCGCTAGGATGGAGGATGGCAGATGGACGGAGAAACTCCTTGAATGGATGGAGGCCAAAAGAGGATAAGGAAGCCGAGGTAGACCTCCCACACGATGGACAGATGATATAAGAAGAATATCGACAAACTGGATAAAAGCTGCAAAAGATCGAGAAAACTGGAGACATTTGGAGGAGGCCTATGTTCAGCAGTGGACAAGAAAAATGGCTGATTGATGATGATGATGGTGATAAGTGCTGACGAAAAAGAAAAATTGATTATATTATTCAATCACGACAAGACTATATACCCACATATGTGATTGCGAAACTTATAACGATGCGGTAAGCATACTTAAAAAATTATTCGTTATACCAGTTAACGAAATTTTTGCTAGGTATAAGCTAGCTTCTCGACGCCAAACATCTGTTGAAAATATCGATCTATATATATATTTTTTTTAATGAAAATGATGAGAGAAGGAGCTACACCAAAATGGTGCAACCCCTAAAGGCCTGTTTGGCCCCTCCATCGTGAAAAGAAGAAGAAAGAATTTTATGGGCGGGACTGGGGTCGAAGGTATCTATGGATACGGGTCTTAAATAGATGAAGGTTATAAGTCGCGGGAAAGATGGTGGCAGGAAGCGAGTTCCAGTCTCTGGAGGTCATAGAGATAATACAGTTGGCGAAAGCGCTTGTTCGATTTTTATCCAATTTGACAGCGAAGGGGTGCTGAGCTTTCGAAAACCGCCTGTTTCTCGTAAAGAGGGCTTTAGGGGGGATAATTGATTTCAGCTCGACTGTGACACCGTGATAGTATCTGTAGTACAGGGAAAGGGCAGAAACGGTTCTTCGGAATCGAGTGAGTTGGTTAGAGCCGGGTCTCCTATTATTTTAATTGCTCGCTTCTGAATTGCATCCAGTGTGGCAAGAGAATGTTTGGAGGCCCCTCTCCACATATGAGAGCCATATTCGAGACAGGGACGAGTTTGACCCTTATACAGTATAAGAAGTTCACTAAATTTGTCGAGGTCCAGACCTAGCCAGATCGTTTTCTCGTCATCAAAACTTGTTAATAGATTTTGTTTCATCAAAATCGGTAAAGCCGTTTTCAAAATAGAACAAAGATACAAATATACAATTTTTGCTCTTTTAATAAGACTAGATATACACTAGCATTAACTTTTTCCTGCTCTTAAATCAAACAAATTTGGTGTCCAAGTCTACTAAAAAAAATTATTTCTTGAAATTTTTGCCTTTTATAATTCAGTACCTCCCCCCCCCTTAAGTCTTTTTCTAACTTTGTTGTTGTTGTTTTTGTTTCAGGAAGTACGCAAACGTTTTAAGAGTACAGTAGTTATTCAAGCATTTCTACGAGGATGTTTAGTACGAATACGAAGTAAAAATCTTCAACGGTTAGATTTTGATAATTTATGCAAAACAAATACAACAGAAACAGCCACTTTAGAGATATTAATAAAGAAAATATTATTTTTTTATAATAAAGAAGTTGATTCAAATCGTTTAGTAAGTATTTATTTCTATATACATATCATGAAATTAATACAATTCTTATAAAAAAAAAATCGTCTCCAACAAGGGACGAGTATTTTCATTTCAGAATGTAATTTTACATAATATTTTTTAAGTATAGATATATCTCAACCAAAACATTCTGTGAAAAACAGGCCAAGTTGGAAAAAGTAGTGAAATCTAATGTTGAAGGAGACAATAAAAGAGTGTGTCTTCTGCTGGAATTATAAATTTTATTTATTTATAACGAGACTATAGTTTCGAAGGCTTTGCCCTCTTCATCAATCTATTACAATGAATTCACAGGAATTAATGTATGAATGATTCATAAATTAATTCCTGTGAATACATTGTAATAGACTGATGAAGAGGGCAAAGCCCTCGAACTATAGTCTCGTTATAAATAAATAAAATTTATAATTCCAGCAGAAGACACACTCTTTTATTGTCTCCTTCAATATATAAAAATTCTGCTACTCTCGGCAAAAAAACTTTCAATTTAATTGAAATCTAATGTGTAGCCAAGTTAAATTCGCCAAGAATAATCAATTAAATTTATAATTTTTTTCATTAATATTTTAAAGAATAATTAACCCATTAATGAGAATTGTTTTAATTAATAAAGTAAAGGGTGTGTAGTTTCACAGTGAATGAAATAAAACTCAAAGAGGTTTATACAAACTCAATATATTTCGGATTATTAGTCCATCATCAGGAGTTTTAACCTGTAAAACTCCTGATGATGGACTAATAATCCGAAATATATTGAGTTTGTATAAACCTCTTTGAGTTTTATTTCATTCACTGTGAATTACACACCCTTTACTTTATTAATTAATATCATGTTTCACTTAAAACCTACACCACTTTCTTTAAGTAAAAGAGAGAATTGTTTTGATCGCGCTTTTTGAACAAGATATATATATCGCGAGACTACTGCTGGTTGAAGCTATTGGAGTCTGCTGAGTCAGTTGGATGAATCACCAAATGACTTTGAAATCTGAGATGTTATATATTCAATCTACCCAGCCCAGAGCGCCCGATCTGTTAGCACGTATGTTAGGTGCTTGCCATTAATTAATCGTATGTTTCCTATATTTGATTCAATCGCGAATCAAATGCAGGTGATTTTTGTCAAATATTAAGTGAACTTCATTATTTCAAGTTAGAAATATATAAGTTCAGATATTATTTTCACTTAATATTTGACAAAAATCACCTGCATTCGATTCGCGATTGAATCAAATATAGGAAACATACGATTAATTAATGGCAAGCACCTAACATACGTGCTAACAGATCTGGCGCTCTGGACTGGGTAGATTGAATATATAACATCTCAGATTTCAAATTCATTTGGTGATCATATATTATCACATATTATCATAAAATAATAATAATATAAAAAGACTAAAAATTAAGAAATCTGTTCGGGGCCTTAAAACGTTATATTATTTATAGAATATTTTCTATTAATTGATATCCATTTTATATATACCGGGTGAGTTGTTTTATCTTGAGACAGTCTTATAACTCAAAAACAGTGCATTATATGGAAAAAAGTTTCAAATAAAAGTTTATTTATATCATGGGGAAACTAAACTACCCTATTGTTTGTTGACCTAGAACAAGCTTTCAAGGGTATCTCGAGTTCAAGTTTTGTATTTTAAATAGAAACCTATATGTTTCTCTACATATTCTGAATCTACAAAAAAACCTGAACAATTTTTATTAAAACTATATTTTTATACGACATTAAATAAACAAAATATTAAATCAATTAGATCTCAAAAAAAATTCTAATAATTATTTTTAACAATCATTCAACTTAATTATCAAATAATAATGATCAAATATTTAATTATTAAATAAATAATTTAATAATTTTGCGACACTGTTCTGTGACATTTCAAAGGGTTATCGCAAGTATTCTGAATGAATTCTAGTTCCAATTTCGTTATTTTGGCCTGTTTTAAGTTTCTTCATAGCCTTTACATTTCTTGTTTTTTTTTAAAGAGATTTACAACACGATAAATTGAAGCTTGTGAGGGTGTATTCCTATCAGGAAAACGCTCGACATTCATTTCAATGGCAGCCCCATAACACTTCTTCCAAATTCACCGCATAAATTAAGACCATTTCAATTCTGTCTTCAACAAAAAAATGCTCCATTTTTATTATAGTAATACAATATAACTATCTACTGGATTGACACGAGAAATAAACTTTTTTAAACTCAAGAATTTTAATTATTTCTATTAAGTAGAAAATAATCTCTTAAATATGAGTATAACGAAGTTTTAAGATCATTATAAACAATTATTTTCATATAATTTATCTTTTATGTTTAGCTCCTTCGTATTAATAATAGAAAATTTTGAAATGGATAATTTTTTTTTTTTTTTTATAAAGATACTGATACAAGAAGAAGTTGCACCAAGAAGGTACAACCTCTGTAGTCCGTGGTGGACCCTTGTAACGTGAAGATAAGGGGAGATTTAGTGATTGGGTAGAAGTCGAAGGTATCTGTGGATGCTGGTCTTGAAAGATTGAAGGTCATAAGTTGCTGGAAAGACGGTCGGGGAAGAGAGTTCCAGTCTCTAGATGTCATGGGGATAAATGAATTGGCGAATGCGTTTGTTCGATTAGTATCCAGTTTAAGCGCGTAGGGGTGTTGAGTTTTAGAAAATCGTGTATTTCGCGCAAATGAAGCCCTTGGTGGGATTATCGATTTAATTTCGTCAGAACAAAAGCCATGGTAGTATCTATAAAAAAGGGAAAGGGCGGAGACAGATCTACGATGGGCTAGGGAGTCGAGAGTGTCAGTTAATGTAGGATCGCCTATCAGTCTGATAGCTCGTCTCTGAATTGCGTCCAGGGTTTCAAGAGAATACTTGGGGGCCCCTCTCCACAAATGCGAGCAATATTCAAGACAGGGGCGAATTTGAGCCTTGTATAATATAAGGAGTTGAGTGGGGGTGAAAATCGTTTGGTTCGGAAAAGAAAGCCAAGCTTACATGCTGCAGCCTTTGCTACTGAGATAATATGGTCATTCCAAGAGAGGTCAGAACCTAAGGAGACACCTAACAATGATATTTTATTACGAAATTCCAATGAGCTCGAATCAAAGGAAATGTCCGGAAGGTTCCTATCTGCGCGCCTAGAAATTAGGCAGCATTGTGTTTTACCAGCATTAAAGTTTACCAAGTTGTGAGATCCCCATTTTTTAGCATGCTTAAGTCTGAATTTATTGAGGAGGCTATGTTTGCGCGATCGTCTAAGTAAGGATTGAGCGTTGTGGAGGGTGCTATCGTCAGCGTAACAATGTATTGGATTGGAGGGCAGATTTAATAGGTCATTAATATAGATAATAAAGAGCGTGGGAGAAATGACTGAGCCCTGAGGAACTCCAGCATTAGTATTAAAGGATAAATGAAATTTAATAAATGTTCATGTTGAATTATTTATTATTGTAAGTTGCTAGTTTCGCCATTGTTTGGCTCATCAGACCTATTTACATTTTGTGTTTATAAATTTTTTTTTGGTTGAACAATACATTTTTCATTGGGAAATCACAGATAACATATCACAACAGATCAGTTTTTATCCATTCATGAGGGACCAGTTCCAGAAAGAATACATTCGACGAGAGACAGTCCAAGAGTTAAAAAGTGGTTAAATATTTAAAAATTGTATCTCCATGTCAAATCACGATCCCCAAGAGTCGATCCACTAGTGGATCGACTCTTGGGGATCGTGATTTGACATGGAGATACTATTTTTAAATATTTAACCACTTTTTAACTCTTGGACTGTCTCTCGTCGAATGTATTCTTTCTGGAACTGGTCCCTCATGAATGGATAAAAACTGATCTGTTGTGATATGTTATCTGTGATTTCCCAGTGAAATGTATTGTTCAACCAAAAAAATTTTATAAACACAAAATGTAAATAGGTCTGATGAGCCAAACAATGGCGAAACTAGTAACTTACAATAATAAATAATTCAACATGAACATTTATTAAATTTCATTTATCCATTTCAAAATTTTCTATTATTAATACGAAGGAGCTAAACATAAAAAGATAAATTATATTAATTTCTCACTCCTAAACACTAAAATACTCTATAAATTATTTTCATTATTGTGACTTTTCAATTTAATAAATATTTATTTAATAATTAATTATTTAATTATTATTATTTGATAACCAAGTTGAATAATTGTTAAAAATAATTATTAAGATTTTTCTTTTGAGATCTAATTGATTTAATATTTTTTTTTTAATTTGATCTCGTATAAAAAAATACTTCTAATAAAAGTTGTTCAGTTTTTTTCGTAGATTCAGAAACATATAGCTTTCTATTTAAAAAACAGTACTATACCTCGAGGATACCCTTGAAAGCTTGTTCTAAGTCGACAAACAATAAGGATAGTTTAGTTTCCCCCTGATATAAATAAACTTTTTTCATATAATGTACTGTTTTTGAGTTATAAGACTGTCTCAAGATAAAAAAACAAACTCAGCCGGTATATAACATAGGTATATATTTTTTTAGGTGTTCATTTGTCAATTGGTTCTGAAAATCCGAGATTCTCTGCTCCAATGGGCGGCGTCGACCATCTGGTCTGTGCGTCTCTCCCGTCTTCTGGGCCTCTGCCTCACTCAGCTCGTGCATCTTGTCCGGGTCGATTCCCGGGAATCCCCAGCGATTCTGCTACGCACCCTGGAGGTGTTCACCTGCTGGGATCAGAGCATGGGCGCGTTGGACCGCGACCGGGCCAAGCACTATCTCGTTCCAATGTACTCGTACCTTTTAGACAAAGGCTATTTCGACCAGGTGCGATGTTTAATTGAGGCTCGAGTTCCGCCGATGGTGGAGCCGACTGCGCATGCGCCTACGCCCCTTGCCGGATGTCTTTTCGAAATGATCAACCGGCCACTCAAACTTATCAGCCACTGTGAACCATGCGACCGATTTAGGTACCTTACATGAATATTCTGCACCATATAATCTAACTCTTAATTATCCCTCTTTGTAATAATCGAGGGCTGCGTTTCAACTTTTTTATGGTAGAGGGGATACGTTTTATCAAATGAAACGTTTCCTAACCACTAGAGACCGGATTTTTATGCAGTAAAAACTGTCAAAATATGCAGTTAAAAATGCTGTAATATGCAGAATATGGTGAAATATGCAAATATATGCAGTAAAAAAAAAGGCAAAATAAATTTTTTATGAACTAAAAAATTCTATTTAAAACAGATTACTATAATGTTTTTTTCAATTAAAATTCTTGTGGTAGATGAGGCTTGTAAAACCTTGAAGACTGGTGGATTGTGTTCGTTAAGAAAGAAAATAATTACTTCTTATTTCTATATTTTAACATTTAAATTTCAGAAAAAATTCTTTTCTTTCTTAACGAACACAATCCACCAGTCTTCAAGTGTTTTCAAGCTCTATACAATGACCTTCTAAACTTGCCCTCCAATCCGGTACATTGTTACGCAGATGACAGCACCCTACATAACGCCCCTGCATCGCATAAAAACCGTGCAGACATTGCCTCTTCAATTAATTTAGACTTGTGCAAACTTAAAAACTGGGGATCCCAAAACTTAGTTAACTTCAATGCAGGAAAACTCAGTGTTGCCTTATTTCTAGGCGCGTCGACAGAAACCTCCCAAACATATCATTCGACTCAAACTCACTAGAATTCAGGGATAAAATTTCAATGCTAGGCGTAACTCTAGGGTCTGACCTTTCATGGAATGACCATATCTCAACCACTGCTAAAGCTGCAGCGCGCAAGCTTGGTCTCCTATTTAGGTCTAGACGCTGTTATACTCCCAGTCAACTTCTTATGCTGTATAAGGCTCAAATTCGTCCCTGTCTCGAATATGGCTCTCATCTGTGGAGGGGTGCATCCAAGCATTCTCTTGCTACACTGGATGCAATTCAGAAGCGAGCAATTAAACTAATAGGAGACCCGGCTCTAACCAACTCACTCGACTCCCTGGCTCACCGAAGAACCGTTTCTGCCCTTTCCCTGTACTACAGATACTATCACGGTGTCTGTTCAGTCGAGCTGAAATCTCTTATCCCCCTAATGCCCTCTTTACGAGAAACACGCGGTTTTCTAACGCTCAGCACCCCTTCGCTGTCAAATTGGATAAAAGTCGAACAAGCGCTTTCGCCAACTCTTTTATTCCTATGACCTCCAGAGACTGGAACTCGCTCCCTGCCACCATCTTTCCCGCGACTTATAACCTTAAGCTATTTAAGACCCGTATCCACAGATACCTTCGACCTCCGCCCAACCCATAAAATTCTTTCTTCTTCTTTTCACGATGGAGGGGCCAACCGAGGCCTTTAGGGGTTGCACCTTTTTGGTGTAACTCCTTCTCTCATCATTATCATTAAAAAAAAAAAAAAAAAAAAAAAAGCCTCATCTACCACAAGAATTTTAATTGAAAAATTCTAGTCAAAAAGAGTATACCTATATATTTGAAGGAGTGCCATGAAATAAATAAAATGATAAATTATTATTATCATTTCCGTCCATAATTTGTATTAATTTGAAAGTTTATATTATGAAAATAAGGACAAGTTTTTGTGTGTGTCTTTTTTATTTATCAACCAACGTTTCGTCGACTTTGCCAACTTCTTCAGCAATATTTAAAAAAAAGAATAAGCCAACATATGTATGACTGTAAAGTGTCTAATGTTTTAAAAAATGAAAAAACCGCCCTGGCTGCCCATCATTTTAATTTAAATCATCAATTCGAATTTGATGATACATCAATATTGGATTTCGAACCAATATATTTTAAAAGAACAATAAGTGAAATGATTCACATTTCTTTGAATAACACGGTGAATTTTAGAACAGACACCCAAAATCTAAGCGCCATTTATAGTTTTTTGCTCAATAAATACAAAGAAAAAAATAAAAAATAAATATTATAAAAAAAATTGCAAAAATAAATGCAATTAAATGTTGGAGACAAAAATAGATTCCTAATTTATTTTTTCATTTAATTATAACTTGGCTAGTGTCATTGACATATTTTACTTAGAGAAAGTGGTGTAGGTTTTAGGTGAAACATGATATTAATTAATAAAGTAAAGGGTGTGTAGTTTCACAGTGAATGAAATAAAACTCAAAGAGGTTTATACAAACTCAATATATTTCGGATTATTAGTCCATCATCAGGAGTTTACAGGTTAAAACCCTTTACTTTATTAATTCATTGACATATATTTTAATATAGTAGAAAAATTGTACGACAGTATAAATTTAGTTTATTTGAATTTGAGATTTCTTTATATAAGGATCAAAAGGGAAAAATATTCTATTCTGGTTCAAAAACAGGGTTGCCTCATTCTATATATGTTATTTCTGTTTTATATTAATGAAATTGTTAATATAAAAAGAAAAGAAAGAAAATGTGCCAAATATTTTTTGAAATTTGTGTTCTGATGGTCTTCAATGGTAACGAAGATAACAAGAAAATTTAGACGAATGTGTGGCATGACTATTTGATAGTTAAACTATTAATACATGATTTTTTGGAATTGTGATTGTACTTTTGTAAATTCATATTAATAACCAGCTTTTCGTGCGTGCCTTCGGCACGCCCTCGAATCTCGGCCCTCCGGGCTGGTTCCCTGGCGGGCGGCGTCTCGGTCCAAAAATTTTATTCTTCTTAAAAAACCACACTCCAAATGTATACCTGTAAACTCCCGAAAATACATAGTCTCTTAAAAGTTTCGCCTCATTTTCGTCCTGACACAGCTACAGAAATGAGGCTCTAAATATGAATCTGGAAGTATTTTTTTTCTATAATCTACATCATTGTGATATTTTTTGTGTGGAAATAGATTTATTTAAATAAGTGGAATCGTGTGAGGAGGAGAATTATATTATATCATTTTTTTAAATTTCGGATCGATAATCGATATAAGGCTCCAAATATTTAAAAGAGATCAGGTGTTGTTTTTTAGACAGGCTGCTCCCTCCAGTATTGCCATGAGAAACTAATATGCGCATGCGTGTCTTAAGTCGTTCAATTTTGTAATTTTATAACGAGACTATAGTTTCGAGGGCTTTGCCCTCTTCATCAGTCTATTACAATTGATTCACAGGAATTAATTTATGAATGACGAAGAGGGCAAAGCCCTCGAAACTATAGTCTCGTTATAAATAAATAAAATTTATAATTCCAGCAGAAACACACTCTTTTATTGTCTCCTTCAATATTTTTTTTATTTAAAATTCTGATAAAAACCACTGCACGTATGCAAAAACTGGGGGTGGGGGTGAGGGGCCAGGTGCGGGGTTGGGACGGGGTGGATGTGGTTGTCCGGGGGGGGGGGCGAAGTGCGGGGTTTTAGGTGGGGAGTATCGGGGAGGGGGTCCATATATACTATATATATTTCTATTTTTATTAGAATTTTAAATTTAAAATAATATTAATATATAGCTTTTAACTGAAGTAAAAAGTTACCGTGCATCGCTCGGTGGCTCCAGGTACTATATATATATATTTTTTTGCAGCCGCAAAGTTCTACGTTCCCTCTGTCAACATCTTCTTTCTCCACGTATCAGTTCGCCATTAAAATTATATATTTTGCCAGCGCTATGTGAATCATCGGATTTCTCTTTTGGGCAAATGCTTGACGCTTTAATGGATTCCCGACAATTAAGTGAACGCAATTCATCATTATTTATACCCCATACAATATGGATGCTCTACTCGTTTTTATCACTGGAACATTCTTGTAAGTTTTTTTTTTAAATATACTATTTATGTATACAGGGTGTCCCACAGAACTCGTTCATTAAATTTCTTGGAAGGAGTTGAGAGAACATTTATGTTTTGGAATCTGCTCTTTTTAAATAAACAACTTTTGGACACTTTCTGCTTTGCCGCAATCGCTATCAACTTTCTTATTTTCTATGGAACCCCACAAATATTTTTGCATCATTAGATTAAATGTTAAAAACTAAGATGATTTTGTATAACGCACTTGATGTCTAAAATTTATCATTTCTGAGTTATTTTAGATAGTTTGTAAAATCTACCAATTTAGCGTTCATCTTTAAAAATTAATAATAAATAATTAAACTATTGTTTGTAGAATTCAGTTGATCAATCAGAACTCTTAATTAGACATTAAAGAATTTTACTTAATCATAAAAATTCAAATTTTATATCTAGAATGACCATAATAATCGTTTATTTCTGAAAATCAAAAGTTGCTAATATTCATTTTTTTCAAATGAAACATGGCATAAATTTTAGTATTTTTGAATTCTACATAAAAATACAATAGGGGTTTATTAAATATTCCCTATACCTAAAATGAATAGTTTTTTAAATAAAAATATTTTCTGCCGCTGCAGCCATGGATTTCTATAAAAATTTAAACTCTACTACTAAACTATCGCCATTATGAATTCTTATATTATTTTTATTTTTTATTTATTTATAGATGTGGGACATACTAGTAGTCCATTTCTTGTACTGAGTTATCTTGAGTCGTTATCATCTTTAACAGAAAATCTAGTTAGACAAAGTGTGAAACAAAATGAAAAGAATGCAGAAGAAAATAGTGATGAGGATTCTAGTGATTTAAGTGAAATCCAATCACATATTACAGAGGAGCAACGCAGTATCGCCGATGCAGAATTACAGGTATTTACAAATTAATAATAAATAATTAGAGATGGCCAAGTTACATTTTTTTATACAAAATCTATATATATCAAATTAAGGTTTGTCTTTATATGGGGAGGGGGGGGAATAATCAAAACAAAATTGCAAATATTTAAAGAATGTAATCAATGATTGTACTTTTCTTAACTTCTAATTGATTATTTAGTATATTCGTTTTATTTGAGAGAGCTAATTTCGATGATCTACAGACTTACTATATTTCGATACCAATGGACACTTCAGATTTCCACAATGAACTAAATATCATCTATACATATATATAAAATTAAGGTTTTGTCTGTACATTGGTCCAAATCACGCCAAATTTTGGTTGCACACGTTTCAAGCAAAGTTATCAACGAAAACACCCTCAACAAAATTC
This sequence comes from Forficula auricularia, assembly GCA_024734495.1. NCBI lineage: Eukaryota > Metazoa > Arthropoda > Insecta > Dermaptera > Forficulidae > Forficula > Forficula auricularia. The sequence goes on along the minus strand of JALMQS010000120.1, from coordinate 4,200,387 downwards.
CTGTCTGTATGTATGTTTGTATGTTTCCGTGTGTTCAGCAAAAAGTTGCTCACGATTCACGTAAAAACGGCTGAAGGGATTATTATGAAATTTCTTATTTGGATCAGATGTCTTCTAACTTACCTTTATAGCTACCTAATGGGCTGAAAAGTCCCGGGCCTAACAAAGAAAACACGTTTTTTTTTGTTCAAAATTAGCTTTATTCATCAACGTAATCTCCATCAAGAGCAACGCAATCATTCCAGCGCCGCTCTAACATTTCGATACCACTTTTGTAGAATGATTTATCTTTTGCCTCAAAATAGGCCTCAGTTTCAGCGATAACCTGTTCATTCGTGCGAAATTTCTTACCGGCGAGCATTTTTTTGAGGTCTGCGAACAGCCAGTAGTCGCTGGGAGCCAAATCTGGCGAATACGGTGGATGTGGGAGCAATTCGAAGTTCAATTCATGTAGTTTTGCCATTGTTTTGATTGACTTGTGACACGGTGCGTTGTCTTGATGAAACAGCACTTTTTTCTTCTTCAAATGGGGCCGTTTCTTTGCAATTTCGGCCTTCAAACGCTCCAATAACGCTATATAATATTCACTGTTGATGGTATTTCCCTTCTCAAGATAGTCGATGAATATTACACCACGCACATCCCAAAATACCGAGGCCATAACCTTTCCAGCCGATTGTTGTGCTTTTGGGCGCTTTGGACGAGGTTCACCAGTTGCTGTCCACTCAGATGACGATCGTTTTGATTCCGGAGTGAAGTGATGGATCCATGTTTCATCCATTGTCACATATCGACGCAAAAATTCCGGTTTGTTACGTTTAAACATGTCCAAACACTGCTCAGAATCATCAACACGTTGTTGTTTTTGGTCAACAGTGAGCAAGCGTGGCACCCACTTTGAACAGAGCTTTCTCATACTCAAATGCTCATGTAATATAAAGCCAACACGTTCTTTTGATATCTTTACGATGTCAGCTAACTCACGCAGCTTCACTTTTCGATCATTCAAAACGATTTTGTGGATTTTTTTGATGTTTTCTGGTGTTACCGCCTCATTTGGACGTCCACTGCGTTCTGCATCATCGGTGTCCCTACGACCACGTTTGAAGTCAGCAAACCAACGTTTTATTGTTGTTTCTGATGGAGAGGAGTTCCCATAACACTTTTCAAGCCATTGCTTCGCTTGAACGGTATTTTTTCCCATCAAGAAGCAGTGTAAAATTAAAACACGAAATTGTTTTTGATCCATTGCTCTGAAAAGCGTCACTCTTAGCACAATAACTCACAAACTAATGAATAGAATATCATGAAATTTTGACAGCTGTCTTTTGAAGGTTGGTACTAACTGAAAAAGAGGTGAATTCAAAAAAGCTAGCGCAATGTATGTGTTAGGCCCGGGATTTTTCAGCCCATGTGCTATATAACGTTTTGATATTTTGACTCCAAAAGGGGGTTTGGGGGGCGCACTAATGGAAATGATCAAATAACTCCTAAACTATTAACCCTACACGGCAAATTTGATTATAAACTAAGTTGTAGGGGATATGATTTTTGACAACTTTTGTTTAAAAAAATTCCTCCAAAAAACCACCCAAAAAGGGGGGGGGGGGTGAAAATGTAAATTCTTGCCCTTGAGCAAACTCAACCAAATATTGTATACATAATCTATGGGCCTCTGGAAAGCTAGAAATGCAAAAACTAACCACCTAAAATGGGGGGGGATCAAAAAAATAAAACTTCTTGCTCTTGCATCAAACTCAATCAAATTTTGTATACATAATTTGTGGGTCACTAAAAGGCTAAAAATGCAAAAACTGGGTGCGGGAGTGGGATGAGGTGGGTTAAGTCATGGTGTTTTTTTTGACAGGCGCTAGTACCGGTTCTACTTAACCTAAATAGATGAAATTATTATCATTTTACGCGTAATTTAAAGAGCTTTAATTTATCTAACAAATATCTTTTTGATTTGATAAGCTGTTTTAGATTTATTCAAGAAAAACTGAAAAAACTCTGAAAATTTTTCATAATGAGGCGCTTAGAAAAATTTCTACAATATAGATTTGGGGGAAAGGTTAGGATAGTAATATTGGAGTGCCAATCAAAGTATTCCAGCAATAAAATTATTATTTAATTATTAATTATTTCCTGTTAAAATCGTAATTTGCCTGGACTAGTATATAAAATATAAAAAGAAATAAACTGCAACGGATCGTTGCTAAACTTTATCCAAATTCATTTTGAAATATTAATATGTTCTAGAGTAAAGTACTTTAAAATATATAATTTTACTAAAAACTTTATTTAACCTTTTTTGTGGTTCCCAAGGTACTTAATTAGGATATTAAATTTCATCAAAATTGGTTAAGTCATTTTCAAGATATTTAGAAAAAACTAAAAAGTACTGAAATAAAGTACTAATGTTTGTGGACCGATATGTACCAAAAACTAATCAGCGCTTCATTTTGTTAAAATACTGGTAGGTTTTCAATTTCAATTCATTCGGTGCAACGGTGTGGAAAAATTCGTGGACGAAAACACACACACATCCATCCATCCGCACGCACTTCCAAAAAAATGGCACTTTTTGGCCTCTCGGCGAGATGCCAGGTAATTTTTGGCAAAACCGTCACGTGCTAAAATTCAATCTCATTGAATACTTCAATTTGTGACCTTAATTGAGTCCATGGGTTCCGTAGTCTTTACCTGAGGACCCTTTGAAGTCGCGCTTGCCGCGAGAGCGATTCCAATACTTTCTCCCATGCTTCGCATTGGATAAAGTAAAAAGAGGAAATATAATGAGAAAGAATTTAATTTTTAGGACAGATTCTAAGATATTAACAGAAATAATATTAAATTGCGATATCAGAGGGATTCATCCCCCCAGGAGTTGTGAAAAACATTCCAACTATTTTCAAAAATAAGATGCTCTAATCTTTAAGGAAATATAATGTTTACTCAAAATAATAATGTGCAGCGAAATCAGCTAGATTTTCTAAATTAACTCTCGCAGAAACTAGCTCTTGAAAAAAAATTGCGATGACACTGTTCAAGACTAAGATTCTAAGATTTCAAAATTTTTTAAAACATTTTTTTTTTTTTATAATTTTGGAATCTTAGAATATTAGAGTGATAAATAAAATAATTAATATTTTTTTTTTTTTAGATAATGGAAGAGTGTATAGAAATGCTCAATGATCAAATCCGTGTGCAAAACATGCTGTTAATAGTTGATCAACATCAGGACCCACAAGTGCTTCAAGCGTTATGCCAAGTGTGTCATAATCTTTTGGTTACGCATAAATATGCCATTCATAAATATAAGTAAGTTATCATTTTAAAGAACAAAAATTTTCATACAGGTTTTACACTTCAAATTGAACAGTTAAATATTTTATTCATTGTCTATTTATTTACGAACATAATAATTCAAGTACCTGGCCACCGAGCGATGCTCGGTAAATTTTTGCTTCAGTTAAATGCTATATATTAATCCCCGAACACTCCCCCCCCCCACCCCCCACCACCGGACCCCATCTCTACAGCCCTCTACACCACATCCACCCCCAGCCCACCCCACCCGTACCCCTCCAACACTGCACCCCCCACATCTCCCCCACCGTCACCTCCACCCTCGCCCCTCCCCCTCACCCAGTTTTTTTTTTTTTTTTTTTAATGCACTGAATGCAAGAAGGGGTGCACCAGTAAAGATGTAGCCCCTAGTGGATCTCGAAAGACCCTTGCATTACCGAAGAGAAGGGAAAGTTGATTAAGTGAGAGGGTGTAGACGTAGGTGGTCTGTGCACCCTGGTTTTGAAGGTTTGAGGATCATAGGTGCTGGGGAAGATAGAGGCTGGAAGAGAGTTCCAGTTCCTTGAAGTCATGGGGATATAGTGAATTCGCGAATGAAGTGGTCCGGCACTTTTCTAATTTGACCGCAAAAGAGTGTTGGGAGTCGGCAAAACGTGATGCGTGCAAAGCAAGCTTTGGGGGGAATTATTGATTTTATCTCATCAGAGCACCTGCCGTGATAGTATCTATAGAAAGGGAAAGGGCGGAGACATCTCTTCGATGAGTCAGCGAGTCGAGGGAGTCGGTGAGGGTAGAATCGTCAATTAGCCTGACGGCTCGTTTCTGAATTGCATCCAGGGTAGCAAGAGAGTATTTTGTGCATTTCAACCCTTGTAGTGGCCCACAGATTATGTGTATATATGTATAGGTATATAAATAAATACCGTTTAATAATTATTTTTAATTAAATAACAATTTTTGAATACAAAGATTTAAGTATCTTTTTGAGTGTCTTTTTTTGAAAAAAGATGGAAATTAATTCAAAAATCAACCCAGCCCTATAATATTAATAAATGAATTTAACTTTTAAGGACCAATCATAGATTTTAGAGAAAATATTTTTACATTGCATATCAGAGAGGTTCGTCCCCTTAGGAATCGAACCCAAGCGCTAACTAAGCTTGCCGGGCCGTTAGCCAAACCTTTAAGACAAACATCTCTCTGACATGCAACATATATAAGAATTATAGCTAAAGATTTTTCACTCCCTTCAACTCAAAGGGAAAAGCAAAAAAGTTTTCAGTGAAGGGCCCTTTAAATTTACAGTGAATACAATAAAATCTATGATTGGTCCTTAAAAGTTAAATTCATTTATTAATATTATAGGTCTGGGTTGATTTTTGAAATAATTTCCATCTTTTTTCAAAAAAAGACACTCAAAAAGATACTTAAATCTTTGTATTCACTGTAAATTTAAAGGGCCCCTCACTGAAAACTTTTTTCAGTTTAGCCTGATTTTTTGCTTTTCCTTTTGAGTTGAAGGGAGTGATAAATCTTTAGCTATAATTCTTATATATGTTGCATGTCAGAGAGATGTTTGTCTTAAAGGTTTGGCAAGCTTAGTTACCGTTTGGGTTCGATTCCTAAGGGGACGAACCTCTCTAATATGCAATGTAAAAATATTTTCTCTAAAATCTATGATTGGTCCTTAAAAGTTAAATTCATTTATTAACAATTTTTGAGTTCATCAATTAAATTGTCAAATTCTAATATAGAAAAAATACGTTTATGGGATTTAAAACTCGATTTCTAATCAATTAAATTGTCTAACTTTTAATATATATATAATAATATTTGTAATGATCTATTAGTGGAATTTAAAATTCTGAAATTTAAATGATGATTTTTCTACTGAAAGAATTCTCGCTGATTTAATTACAATTTGTTTCAGATTGCTGTACATGTTGGCTTTCAAGCCTTTATTTTTGCGTCAACTCTGGCTGACTATTTTAACGATCAGCCAGAAGTCGCTGTTCGGGAACCCGACTCCCCTGGTCCACCTGCTCTCGAAAGGCTTGCCCCTTTCGGACGAGGAGACCCAACGGCTTGTCCCATTGCTGGCCGTTTTCTGTTCCCTTTTCTCATTATTAATCGGCACGTTACATGACACGGAATTTTATATGGACAATGCCCCGAGTTTCCAACGAATGCCGTTCAGCCTGGCGGAATTGCCCCCTCTCAGTTTGCAATTGAAAGAGGTCTGTTTAGGTCTGGTCGAATTGGCTTATCCGGATTCAAGGCCAACTGTACGAGACAATTACAAGTCGGCTGTGGGAAGCCACGAACAAACTACGCCATCCAACTCCACCCACTTATGGTCTCACCTTTTCAAGGTAATTCTCATTTTTAGCATCAGGTGCAAATAAATAATAATAATAATAATAAATAAATCTTTATTCCTCGACCTGCTTAGAGGCACAAGTCCTCGGTGGCTAGGTCCTCCAAACATCAATACAATCTAGCTACAATACATTAACAAACATCAATACAAATTAATTACAACAATTTAACAAATAATAAACAAGTAAAAAAAATAGAAATGTATGCTCATTAACAAATAACATGACCATAGATTTCCATCAAAAGAAAAACAGAATCCTATTACTCAGTGGCGTAGCCAGAAAATTTTCATATGGGGGGGGGGGGGATCAAAGCAAAATATTTAGTGGGAATTTGATTTTATTAAAACAAATACCTAGGTATTTCAAGAAATTAAAAAAGAACATAATTCTTGATTAAACATATTAGCCAAGTATATAAGGGGGGGGAGGGGGGGGGGTTCACCTTACACTGATTTCTGGAAAAGATTTTTTTTGTTTTTCCCTTATAACTTGAAAACGGTCCATATTTTGTAAATAACCGTCCTATAGTAAATTAAAGAGGACAAAATTTCCCGTCGATTAAAAAAAAATGCAAAAGTAGCTCGATTTTTTATGGGGATCCCAAAAACAACCACCTTTTTACCATTTTGAACATGAAAGAGCACGTTTTCGACAAAGACCACTCTATTAAACACTTTTAAACTAGATTAAATTTACTAGAATTCAAATAAAATTGTATTGACTTGAACTTGTACTTGGACCACTTTTTTGATAAAACTCTTAGATTTATAGATACCCCACAGAATATGATCCGAATCCTCAAAAGCTTCATGGAAAATTCGGATATCTATAAATCTAACAGTTTTAACAAAAAGTGGTCCGAGTAAACGTTCAAGTCAACAAAATTTACTAGAGAATGAGATAGGAATCAAGTTTCTAGGATGAGTGGTTTTCATTTTATGAAGGATAAACTGCGATTTTTTGCAAAAAATTGCAGTTTTTCAAAACTTCAACCTCATTGCGGCACCGGTTATCATTATCCAATTAAGATGAAGCTTTGTTTAAATTGTAGAAAATTTAATCTAATTTAAAAATGTGTAAAGTGGTATTTGTCGGAAACGTGCTCCTTCATGGTCAAAATGGCAAAAAATCGAAAAAAGTGCGTGTTTTTGGGATAATCATAAGTGATCCGGGGGGGCTGTTTTTTGGATCCCCATAAAAAATCGAACTACTGGACCAATTTTCTATTTTTTTGTCGACGCGAAATTTTGTCCTCTTTAATTTACTATAGAACGGTTATTTGCAAAATATGAACTGTATAAATTAAGACCATTTCAATTCTGTCTTCAGCAAAAAATTCTGCATTTTTATTATAGTAATAAAATATAACTATTTACTGGATTGACACGAGAAATAAACTTTTTTAAACCCAAGAATTTTAAGTAGTTCTATTAAGTAGAGAAAATAATCTCTTAAATCTGTGTATAATGAAGTTTTTTTTTTTTTTTGGCTTTTTGGCTTTTTGGCCTTTCTAGACATAAGCCATTTACAATACTATTTATTATTTTTAAATTTGTACCTATCCCGGGGTCAGATTTTAACCGGATGCCTCGAGTCGGATTCGAACCCGGGTCCACTTGGTTAGCAGGATGACACGCTACCGCCTAGCCTATCTGACCCCCCCATAATGAAGTTTTAATATCATTATAAACACTTATTTTCATTGTTGTGACTTTTCAATTTAATAATTATTTATTTAATAATTAATTATTTAATCATTATTGTTTGATAATTAAGTTGAATTATTGTTAAAAATAATTATTAAGATTTTTTTGGAGATCTAATTGATTTAATATTTTGTTTAATTGATGTCGTATAAAAAAATAGTTCTAATGAAAGTTGTTCAGTTTATTTTGTAGATTCAGAATATGTACAGACACATCTAGGTTTCCATTTAAAAAACAGATCTTGACCTCAAAATACCCTTAAAAGCTTGTTCTAGGTCGACAAACAATAGTGTAGTTTAGTTTCCCCCTGATATAAATAAACTTTTATTTGAAACTTTTTTTTCATATAATGTACTTCTCAATTGAAATAATTATTCACAGGTGGTTGTTTGAATAAAAATTTATAATTACATTTTTTTAAATTTTCTTTTAAAAAATTAATTCATTTTTTGTATTTTAAATTCCACTAATAGATCATTACAAATATTATTATATATTAGAATTTGCCAATTTAATTTATTAAAGGTATTTTTTTATAAAATAATTTATTCGAATATAAATTTTATTCTTTTAAAAATCCGACATTTCGAAGGATTGTGTACCTCCTTCTTCAGGATTTAAAACACGGTCAACGAAAGAACCTCTGTGTATATTAATATTATTTTTAATTGCAATATTACATTCAAAACTTTGTGCCCAGTCATACGTCTTGATGATGGCCATAGCGGGGGCTGTAAACGTTGGTAAAAATATAAATTAAGTTTTATTTCAATTTTATTTTGGCTGCTATTAAAAATCAACCTTTTTACCTGAATTTAAAATTAAAAATAATATTAATTATATCGCTTTTAACTGAATCAAAAAATTACCGAGCATCTTAGTGTTTATTTAATCAACCACTTGTTTTGTTTTGATTCAACTACACTATGCATTTTTATTTAACCACCTGTTAATAAATATGAAATCGATATTGAGGCCCACCGCGCACTGGCAACTTTTTTTCAAAGCAACTATTTAGTGAAGGCCATTCCGGAAAAAGACATTTCTGACTGTTTCGGGGATTGGAAAAAATTTGTGTCGGACGGGGGAGTACTTTATGAAGGCGATGAAAATGGATTTCAAAGAATAAATAAATACATATTTTTCATTTTATAAACAAAGTCACCTTATTTTTTGCCCACAGTAGTTTTTATAATTTTTTACTTTATGAAAAAAGTGATTTTTTTTCCTTCTTTTTTTTTGAGATATCCCAAAAACGGCTGAAACTGTTTTGATTAAAAAATTGAGCGAAACCATGGCATTTCGGTCTACAAAAAAGCTCTAATAAGTGAACATCGAAAAAAATATATTTTTTGAGATAATAATTTTTTTGTCAAAATGTCTGTTAGTTAGTCTGTGCGTTACCAAAGACGAGCTAGCTCAAAAACTAGTATGAATATCGAAACCAAATTTCACACGTAGTTTTGGTCCAAAGAGCTGAGATTTTGGTGCATATCGACCCAAAATTAAGGGGGGGGGGGTATGATCAAAAAATGAAAATCTAGGCTCTTGTACCAAACTCAACCAAATTTTGTATACATAAATTGAAAGTTTTTGTGCCGAGGGTAGCAGAATTTTTATATATTGAAGGAGACAATAAAGATGTGTCTTCTGCTGGAATTATAAATTTTATTTATTTATAACATCGTTATAAATAAATAAAATTTATAATTCCAACAGAAGACACACTCTTTTATTGTCTCCTTCAATTTGTATACATAATTAGTGGACCCCCCGAAATCTAAAAATGAAAAAACTAACCCCCCTCCCCTACATGATTATAAATAATTATATTAAATATTAAATATAAGTGAGGGGCCAGGTTGTATGGTAAAATCAAGTGGATGGCCACATCAGAACACGGCAGCTTATTTCTAAATAACCCGGACAAACATTCAATTGTAGATAATATTGAATTATTACTTTCTCGTTTATTTAAATTGATCTAATTTATTTATTTATTTCAAGTCTGCTGTTGGACTCCTTCGACATCTCCATAGTCGTGACAATAGACGGCCATTTTGCCCGGAGGGCCATTGGGTTTCTCCACAAGTTGTCATTCCGTTTGATAAACCATCCGATTTCTCTTTGCGCAGACAGCAAATGAGAAATTATCGACCATTCCATGGCCTCCGAGCATTTACGCGCGATCAAATTGGTAATTAAATACTACTCTATTATAAGGAAAAAAAATCACAGAGTGTCTCCTTTGTTTGATGAAAATATATACAGGGTGATTCACGGTCGATGGCACGTTAGACGTTTATGGAAAACGGAAAGCAGTATTTTTCTGAAAATTTACCACCTTATATTTTCATACCTGTTATATCGATCTAAAATATTTTCACCATTGCGACGTTTCGGCTTCCATCGAAATGTCGTAGCAACTTTATTTTTTAAATGGAACACCCCGTATATTAACACGTTGCGGTAGGGGGAGGATTAAATAAAGGGCGAAGGGGGGGGGGGGGGTAAATTGAATTATATGTATTTCTTTTTTTTTTTATAATGATATTGATACAAGAAGAAGTTGCACCAAGAAGGTACAACCTCTGAAGTCCGTGGTGGACCCTTGTAACGTGAAGATAAGGGTAGATTTAGGGATTGGGTAGGAGTCGAAGGTATCTGTGGATGCTGGTCTTGAAAGATTGAAGGTTATAAGTAGCTGGAAAGACGGTGGGGGGAAGAGAGTTCCAGTCTTGTCCGCCCCCGTGGTGTAATGGTCAGAATAACTGACTGGCAACCCGGAGGTCTCGGGTTCGATTCCCGGCTATACCCAGACATTTTTTCTGTAAGTATAGGGTCTGGTAATAAAAATTAAGTGGGAGATAAATTTAACCGAATTTATCGCGCGGAGAATTTACCACTGCTCGAAGCCCCTAAAACCTTAGTAAATTGGATATTGAATTGTATCTAAGTTTCTGAGATTGGCTCGTGATCCCGGCTTCTTTTCCTTCTACTCTGTTCTTTTCACGATGGAGGGGCCAGCCCATACAGGCCTTCAGGGGATCCACCTTCTGGTGTATCTCCTTCTCACATCAATATCATTAAAAAAAAAAAAAAAAGTCTCTAGATGTCATAGGGATAAATGAATTGGCGAATGCGTTTTTATAAAAGGGGAATTTTTACTTTATATTATATATATATATATATATATATATATATATATAAATATATATATATATTTTATTCTTAAATTTTATCTGCTTCGACTTATTTATTTATTAAGGGTGGGTTTGGTGTAGTGTAACTCGGTGGCTGATCTGATGCGAGCTGTTCCTGTTGGTGAATAAATGTGAATGAATAAATGACTCGTGGAGGAATGCGGGATAGGACGTTCCTGGTTCTTATATCTATATAAATAATATACTCACAGAACACTAGGTTTGATTAACAATGCGATGATTTATTCGTGATATACAAGATGTGTGAATTGAATAGCTGGTGTGGGAGTGAGCGGTATTTCTTCTTTTGCGTGTGTAGCTAATTGGCTATAACACGCGGGCTCTTTATAGTCGCCTTGACCGGGGTTGAATGGCGGTGCGGACCCTCGATGACTGTATGTTGGAGTCTCTCCAACGTATTCCTTGGTGTAGAGGGAAATTGGTGTAGTCACGACCGGCAGCTCGCTTGTAGATACTGGGTAGAGGAGTGTATCCTCTGCGGCAGGCTCCAGGATACTTGATGAGCGGGTCGAAGTGGTGCACACTCAATGGCTGTAGCAGTTTCTCGGTGGGAAGCGATCTCTAAAACTCACTCAGAAAAATATATAAGCCGCGCTTGCTGCTTATCTGCAAGCAAGCTTTTCTCGACAAGTTCCAAACAAGTCTCTCTGGCAAGTATATCACTGGCGAGGGTATTTCGCAAGTCTCTCTTCGCTCGCACTCTCTGCTTATTGCGACTGACTCAATTATCTCACTTAATCACCACTCTGTCATCAATTGTTAGTGTCTGATTACTACATTTTCCTAGAATCGCTCGCACAAGATGCCTTTAATTGGGTCATTGACATTTATTTATTATATTCTTATCCATTATTTTCCTAACGATTTGCCATCTATTAATTAATTAAGGGTATTGACCCGCGAGACCATCTTTTTTAAAATCGGCTTTTTATTAAAATATTTTTTTATTAAAATTATCCTATACCTATTTCTATCGGTTTTCGAGATAAAAAATAATTTGTGTTAAATATGGTCCAAAACATGGCCCTAATTAAACTTAAATAAATTAGTGCTCTCAATTCATGAAAAGTTGGATTTTGGTGGTAGTTTAGACACACCCGAAGTATTTAATTTAAGCCGAAAAATCGACTCCATATTATACAAGGAGTGCTAAGATTACTATTATTTCCGGTATTCATAAAAGGGGTGAAAAGTTCGTTTTTTCAAATAAGACCTCAATATATTACTCAATAAATTGAAAGACGAAGAAAAATGCTTTAAGACGATATATATTATGTCCCTATACCTTAAACATCAAGTTTTCTTAATAAAGGCGCTTTTTCGTGAAAAATTACATTTTAATTAATTTAATTTTAACTAACCATGGAAATATCAAGCTTATGACAGGTTGTTGACTATTTATAAGTAACTTATAAACAGTTTATGGACGGTGTTCAAAATATATCTCCCAAATTGATCGCAAATATTGATTATTCAAACGAAGTTCTTATGAAATTATTTATTTTCTACCATAAGAACTTCGTTTGAAATTATTTATTATAATAATAATTTAAAAAATGTTTCACCAAGTACCAACACCAAATTCCTTAAAAACTACAAAATATTGACCACTAGGGGGATTCTACAGTAACTGTGGCGCCACGATCTGACGACGGATTCTTATAGTACTCACCAAAATAAAACGAAAATGAAGAATACCATTTTTGAGATTTCGCTTAGTTTTCCGAGATATCGAGTTTAAAAAAATACTGTTTTTTGTATTTATTTTCTTTTATTTTTAATTTGTTTATAGAAACCACGGAAACCGTAGTATCACGGGTCCTGTGTGGCGCCGCTATCTGATGACGGATTCTTTTAGAACTGACAAAATAAGTAGGAAAGTAAAAACAAAATTTTAAACTACAAATTTGAACTGAAATTGAGTTTATAGACCGTGATGTCTCAAACTGTCTCAAGTAAGGGCCAATGGGGGCGTTGGCAATTTTCACTTTTAGAACTTTCCATAGTTTCGGTTCTATTCATCATCTCGGTTCATTTAGATAAAAAAAATGGGTTCACGAACAAACTTTGAAAGGTTCGGTTAAGATATATTCAGTTCGGCTCGAATATCTTCATTTCGGGCTGGTTTTTAGGCGATTAGGTTGGCGTTAGCCTAAAAACAAGCCCGAAATGAAGTTATACGAGCCGAACTGAATATATCTTAACCGAACCGGCGGCGACTTTTACATATTCGAATTTTTTGGGCATTTACTAATTATTTTTTAATTAATATTTATTTTCTAAAAGAATCCGTCATCAGTAGCGGCGCCACAAGGAACCCCCGTGATACTACGGTTTCCGTGGTTTCAATAAAAAAACAATTGAAAAATAAATACAAAAAACAGTATTTTTTAAACTCGATATCTAGAAAACTAAGCGAAATCTCGATAAATGGTATTCTTCATTTTCGTCTTATTTTGGTGAGTACTATAAGAATCCATCCTCAGATCGCGGCGCCACAGTTACTGTAGAATTGCCACCACTAGATTATAAACTCAATACAATGTAAAATTTATATTCAGTCTTTTGTTAAACCTCCTGATGAAGGGTTCATATCCCGAAATATGTATAGAGATAAATAAAAAATCTCCAAAATATAATTAAAATTTTTTAATTTTTTTAATTTTATTTCCACTTTGTGAAACACCACTATAATCCGTCAAATAATTCCTGTGTTTAATATGTTTCACTATAAACCAACACTGCTTTCCCTAAACGTTACAGTTTAATTTTTTTTAATGATATTGATGTGAGAAGGAGATACACCAGAAGGTGCATCCCCTAAAGGCCTGTATGGGATGGCCCCTCCATCGTGAAAAGAACAGAGTAGAAGGAAAGAAGCCGTGATCACAAGCCAAATCTCAGAAAGTTAGATACAATCCAATTTACTAAGTTTTTTAAGGGCTTCGAGCAGTGGTAAATTCTCCGCGCGATAAATTAAGTTAAATTGATCTCCCACTTAATTTATAATATTTATACATTTTTTCTATTTTAGATGAAGGACCGCCTCTATCAACGAAAGAATTGCGAACAATGACCATGTTACGTGAGTTGCCGTTCACGGTGCCATTCCAGCAAAGAGTATTAGTCTTCCAGAGTCTTGTTGGCAAAGACAAAATGGACTTCCAAGGGGAGCAAACGCATTTCGTTCAAGGCCCGGGGATTCACATTATGGTGCGACGGGCTTACCTCTACGAAGACGCATTCGAAAAACTCTCGCCTGAAAATGAACCGGAAATGCGGCTGAAAATGCGAGTCCAACTGGTGAACCCGGTGGGCTTGGACGAGGCCGGCGTCGACGGTGGCGGACTCTTTCGGGAGTTTCTCTCGGAACTGTTGAAAACGGCATTCGACCCCAACCGGGGCTTTTTTCGTTTAACAAACGACAATCTCCTTTATCCGAATCCCAATGTACATTTATTGTTCGATGATTATCATAAACATTATTATTTTATTGGCCGAATGCTTGGCAAAGCTTTGTATGAAAATCTTCTTGTCGAATTACCATTTGCAGAATTTTTTCTTTCAAAAATTGTAAATCGAGGCTCTAATGTCGATGTGCATCATTTAGCCTCCCTAGATCCTGTCATGTATCGAAATTTGCTTTTTTTGAAAAATTATGAAGGCGATGTCAAAGAATTGGGTCTAGATTTCACAGTCATGACCGATGAATTAGGCGAGAAAAGAGTAAGTATTTTTTAGATTAATTTACAATTTTAAACATTAGTTTTAAATTTTTCCGAGGGGTGATCCGCGATTGGAAGTAGGTGTACACCTCTTTGGAAGTATTTTGAAATTACTTGGAAATATGAAATATTTGCAATTACTTGGAAATATTTGGAAGTACTTGGTAATATCTGGAAGTGGTTGAAAATATTTGAAAGTACTTGGAAATATTTGCAATTACTTGGAAATATTTGGAATTACTTGGAAATATTTGGAAGTACTTGGGAATATCTGGAAGTGCTTGGAAATATTTGGAAGACCCTATATGGTAAAAAAAGTAATCCAAGTAAACGTTCAAGTCCACAAAATCTCCTAGAGAATGAGACAGAAATCAAGTTTCTACGATGAGTGTTTTTTATTTTATGAAGGAAAAACTGCGATTTTTTTTGCAAAAAATTGCAGTAATAAATTGTTAATTAATTAATAAAAATAATTATATGGTAGTTATTTATATATGCCTATATACAAATAATCTGTGGGCCACTAAAAGGCTAGAAATGGGGGAGTGGTGTGGGGTTTCGGGGGACAGGGGGGCGAGTACTATATATATAGCTTTTAACTTGAAGCAAAAAGTTACCGATCAACGCTCGGTGGCCAGGTACTATATATAATAAAGTAAAAAGAGAAGATGATGTTTCATTCATTCACCGGCAATTCTACGGTAACTGTGGCGCTGCGATCTGACGTTGGATTCTTATAGTACTCACCAAAATAAGACAATAATAAAGAATACAATTTTTCTAAATTTCGCCTAGTTTTCGAGATATCGAGTTTAAAATATACTGTTCTTTTTATTTACTTTATTTTATTTTTCAATTGTTTTTTAATAGAAACCACGGAAACCGTTAGTATCACGGGTCCCGTGTGGCTATCTATAAATAATAAATGCCCCAAAAAATTCGAATATGTTAAAAGTTGTTGCCGGTTCGGTTAAGATATATTCAGTTCGGCTCGATTAGGTTGGTGTTAGTTAACGCCAACCTAATCGCCTAAAAACCAGCCCGAATTGAAGATATTCGAGCCGAACTGAATATATCTTAACCGAAGTTTGTTCGGGAACCCATTTTTTTTATCTAAATGAACCGAGATGATGAATAGAACCGAACCTATGGAAAGTTCTAAAAGTGAAAATTATTAACCTCCACTGGCGCTCACTTTTTGAGACATCACAGTCCATAAACTCAATTTCAGTTCAAATTTGTAATTTAAAATTTTTATTTTTACTTGGCGATTTTGTCTAGTTCCAAAAGAATCCGTCGTCAGATACTGGCGCCACACACAGAACCCCTGATACTACGGTTTCCGTGGTTTCTATAAAAAAAACAATTGAAAAAAAAACAGTATTTTTTAAACTCGATATCTCGGAAAACTAAGCGAATTCTCGAAAAATGGTATTCTTATTTTGGTGAGTACTATAAGAATCCATTGTCAGAACGCGGCGCCACAGTTACCGTAGAATCCCCCATTCATCTATACGGCCCAAACCGCTAATCCTAGCAAGATAAAATTTGGAGTGTATATTCTTTTTAAGATTTATTCGTGTGCTAAGAAGGGATTTTTTGAAATTCGAACCCTAAAAGAGGGCCCAACCAGATAACCTTATTTTGTTTTTGAACTACCTACCCTTTAATAGCAAAATCTGTAAATTCCATTTAGTATTAGGGTAAAATCCAAAATTAGTAGGATTTCTTATAGACAATTTCTATTGTTCTTATTAAAATTCTAATTTATTTTAAATTACAGACAGAAGAATTGAAGCCAGGAGGAGCGAACATTCAAGTGACATCAATGAATCGTATTGAGTACATCCATCTTGTTGCTGATTATAAATTGAATAAGCAAATGCGAACACAATGCGCCTATTTTAAACAGGTAAACTAACCCCCTCATTTATTTTTATATCTTATCTTACCAGTATATCTATCTATCTACTCTTATTAAACGAGCAAGAATTGTATATTTGTTTGTATCTTAGTTCTATTTTGAAAACGGCTCTAACGATTTTGATGAAATTCACAGGTTAGGGGGTTTTTGGGGTGACAATTCGATCTGTCACAGTCTCATCTTCGACAAAATTGTTTTTGATTGGTTTTTTCGTAATTAAATTAATTATTCTCAGGTAGAAAAATGGCAATCTTGGCCTTTTAAAAAAAGGATTCCCTTTTACTTTTGTACCCAGACAGACAATGGGTTGGGTTAATTCATTGTTCTCAAATGCCTTGAAGAACTATTGTGATTGTGGTGTGTTGCTCTAACCTTATTTATTTAATAGAATAAAAAATAATCAAGAATTTATTTAAAAATATATTTCGCATAAGCAGGTCTCAATTTTCTGAAAAAATAACACATTTTGATAGGTTTTATTTATTAACAATTGGATGAATAAAAATGAATTATGTGTTTGAATCAAAACAAAATAATTGGTTGTTCAAATAAGCAATAAATAAACCCGAACGAAGCTCGGTCTTCTAGGTATATATATATTTGTATTTTTTTATTTTAAAAACGGCTCTAACGATTTTGATGAAACAAACTCTATTAACAAGTTTTGAGGATGAGAAAGCGATCTTGATGCGGAACCCCAATTAAGCTGCAAATGATGCTTAATAGACTTAGAATATATCATCATCATCATTGAGTATACAGTCCTAAGACTGGTTTGATGCAACAATCCGTCTCCACTCGACTCTGTCCCCCGCCGCTGTTTGACCTCTCAAAATGTCTGGCATCCCATATCCCCAATTATTTGGTTGAAATATTCTAATCTGGGTCTTCTCCTTCCCCTTTTCTTTCCCCCCTCCCCCTCCATGATATCCCTAAGCAGTCCTCCCTGTGTCTCAGTGTGTGCCCCATCATCTGACCTCTTCTCCTTTTCAGACTCTTTCACAAGGTTCTTCTTTCTCCGATTCTTCCAAGAATATATAGTGAAAACAATAAGCTAGAAGTTAATATTAATAAGACTAAAGTAATCATATTTCGTGAAGCCGGAAGACCTCCGGACTATGCATTTTTTTATAATGAAAAAAAAATAGAAATAGTTAAAAATATTAGCTATCCTGGGATACATTTTAGTTCATCGGGGAAATTTAATTTCGCTGCAGATCAGATGGTTAGTAAGGCAAGAGCCGCTACAGCTAACCTTAAGACTGTAATGAGTCTAGATCTAGAATGGATAGTTACTCAGCCAGAGATGCTTTATATAAGTCGACCGTTTTAAATGTACTTTTGTACTCCTCAGAGGTTTGGGGTCTGAACAGAGAGGACAGCATAGAGCGAGCACAGGTACAATTTTTTAAATGGATCTACTCCCGGCTATGTTATAAGGAAGGAATTCCAACAGAAAAGAGTTATTACATATGTTTTTAAGAGAGCCCTAAAATGGCTATATAAAATTCTTGTAATGCCTGAATATAGATTGCCTAAAATATGTTACCAAAGAATGCTTACCCTTAGTAATGATCAGAGTCATTCTATCGATTTGAACTGGGCCTGTCAGATCAAAAAGTTTTTCGATGTTTTAAATAAATCAGAAATTTGGTTTAGGCAGGACACAGAAGAAATTAGGGGTAACATAAAAACCCTGACATGGGAACTAGAATCTTATTATTTCGGGGAGGACCACAGGAGAATGGTTAATTCCTCCTTTGCCCCTCTTTATCGATTGATCGACTATGGCCAGGGAGGAATTCTGGCAATGAGGGCTCCCATTCCGAGTCCTTCACCAGGCTAGGGTGGGCAATATAAAAGTATTATATTTTTTGGTTGAATGGTTCTGGACATAAGATAAACCCGGAGATGGTCTGCTCCATTTGTAACAAATGTGAAAATTTATTTCATATTTTAAATGTATGCCCGATATACAATGCGTTGAGAAAGTCTATTTAAGGGAATGCTGAAGATTTTTGGGATATTTTGAGGCCTTTGAGCTTACAAAAGTTGAGAAGCTTATACAATTTTATTGATGGTGCTCTACGTCTCCGTTCATTTATTATAAATGAATTAAGGAGGGAGGGGGAGGGAATGGTTTGTTGTTATATTTGTTCATAATTCTGTTTATCTACTCTTATTAAACGAACAAAAATTGTATATTTATTTGTATATATATTTATTTATTTATATATTTGTATCTTGGTTCTATTTTGAAAACGACTCTACCGATTTTGATGAAATTCACGAGTTAGGGGTTTTTGGGGTGACAATTCGATCTGTCACGGTCTCATCTTCGACAAAATTGTTTTTGATGGGTTTTTTCGTAATCACATTAATTATTCTCAGGTAGACAAATCCCATTCTTAGGGTTTTAAAAAAAGGTTTCCCTTTTTCTTTTGTGCTCAGGCAGACAATGGGTCGGGTAAATCCTTTATTCTCAAAGGCCTTGAAGAGGTATTGTGATTGTGGTTTTTAACATATTTTGTTCAACCTAAACGTTAGAAATATTAATAAACGTTTTATAATTGTTTTTATAAAGAATTTTATTTATTTAATAGAATAAAAAATAATCAAGAATTTATTTAAAAATATATTTCGCATAAGCAGGTCTCAATTTTCTGAAAAAACAACACATTTTGATAGGTTTTATTTATTAACAATTGGATGAATAAAAATGAATGATATGGTTGAATCAAAACAGGTGCAGGAGGTGGGGTGCAGTGGTGGGGGATCCGGGGGTAGGGCGAGGTTTCGGGGGTGGGGTCAAGCAGGGGGGGGGGGGTACAGTGGGCGAATACTATATATATTTGTATAACTAAACGGCTCTCAAATAAAAATCGACCTTTTTATCAGAATTTTAAATTAAAAATAATATTAAAATAAAGGTTTTAACTGAAGGAAGAAGTTACCGAGCATCGCTCGGTGCCTCCAGGTACTTTGTACTTAATTCTTGTATTGAATTTTACCAATTCTATATATACAATAAATAATAATAATAATAATAGACATGATTATCAAAGGAAAAATGTATGTTGCTGTATGGAATTGCTGGTGATTTGCACTGATTAATGTTCCCAAATGTCAAACTCATAAAAAGAGGTTATAACCTGTCGGTAAAGTAGCTTAAAACGCTCACTAACGCATACTATGAGCGATGCACCTTATAATTCTATCATTTTCATTGTTGTTTTATGTACTTCAAATTTAGTTACGCGATCTATTAGTTTGATAATCTCTGTTCTAATAAATAAATCATCTCTTCTATGTATGTATGTTTTGTTTTAGGGTTTGTCTGATGTGATTCCTCTCGACTGGCTTTATATGTTCAACAACAAAGAGTTGCAAGTTTTGATATCGGGCGCTCAAATTCCCGTCGATATTGAAGACCTTCGTCATCATACAAATTATGCCGGCGGGTATGGCTTGGATCACCCAACAATCCAGCAATTTTGGCGAGTAGTTGAACGATTCTCTGATGATCAAAGAAGCCAGCTGTTGAAGTTTGTTACGTCTTGCTCACGACCACCTCTATTAGGATTCAAAGTAAGTAGGACAGAGACAATGGACGGCTTGAAATTTCCCTATTAATACAATGCTCGACAAAAATGTGTCCTCGTAAACTTTACAGTAGAGTTTTATACGCTGATTCTTAAGCAATTTCCCGATTTTTTACAACACCTCTGAGTTTTAAGATAAACGACGAAAATTGCCATTTTGACCTATTTTCGAGTCCCATTAAATATATAAATAATAAATATAGCTTTTCACGCTTTGGTTTATCGATGAGGATGCCAGTTTCTTTCACTTTTTTCACAAGATAACGAACATACGGAGCTGACGGTGCTTCTCTTCTTCCAAAATCCGTACGCAATTTTCGCACACATTCTGCAACATTACCATGATTTTCAAAGTAATGTCGCAATATTTCCCAGCGTTGTTCAAGCGTATACACAACCATATTCGTTCAGCGGAAGGATAAAACTAATTATCTGTCAAATCAAACATGAGCTAAGTGTTACCATTCACGAAATAAGCACTAGTTGAAAAAAAAAACGTTAGATGGCGGACCCTATATTAAACAGCAATATTTGAAATCGAAATATTTATTTTAGGTTAAAATAAAATGAGAGAGTTCTGTTTTTAAATGAAATAATTTTTAATTATTCAGACTATACTTCGTACTGCCTATCATCAGTCTATCACAAATATTTCAATTAGTTACAAATTATTGAAAATTTTATGTATATAATGTCTTTTTCTTCATGTTTCCTCTTAGGCATTAGAATATAACTTAAAGAAGAAGAGAATGAGAAAAGACATTATATACTCTTCAAAATTTTCAATGTATAAATCTTAATTTGTAACTAATTTCGAAATATTTGTGATAGACTGATGATGAAGGCAATGCCTTCGAAACTATAGTCTCTAGAAATAATTAAAAATTATTTTATTTAAAAAGCAGAAGACTTTCATTTTATTTTAACCTAAAAATAAAACAATTCTGTTACCATCGACAGTGAAATCTTTTATTCAACTAATCAAAATATTTAGTTGTCGTATTATAAAACAGCTTCCTCATTGATTTTCAAATTACTACTTGTTTTTAGCTCAATTAGAACCCGAGTTAGAAGAACTAAAATCAGGCCCGTGCCTGGCGGGTGTGCAACACGTGCGTCGCACGCAGGCGGCCAAATCGCCAGGGAATTTATAACAATTTTTTTTTTTTATTTTATTTTAATGAAATTAAAATATGAAATTTGTAAAAAAAAAAAAGTCTCTAAATATTTAACTTTTGTTACAGTGAATGAATTTATATGGTCGTGATGGGATTTTGTTTTTTATACTATAAATTGCAATGATAACCAAAAAAATATTTTGTCCTTTTGATTTTTTTCATTATTTAATCAAAAAACTATTATATAATAAAACTATAAAAATTAATATTTGAGCATATAATTTTATTTTAAATAATATTTTTTATATCTATAATTACCTACGTTGAATTTTTCCTAAATAGACATAGAACAACATCTTTCCCCAATATTACCCCTAAGTTTTCCCCCAAATCCGAATTATGGGCGCCCCAAAATGAGCAAATTTCGGGGTTTTTTTTCCAGTTTTTCTTGAATATCAAATCAAAAAGAATCTATAAGATAAATTAAAGCTCTTATTTTTTTTTTTTTTTTTTAATGATATTGATGTGAGAAGGAGATACACCAGAAGGTGGATCCCCTAAAGGCCTGTATGGGCTGGCCCCTCCATCGTGAAAAGAACAGAGTAGAAGGAAAAGAAGCCGGGATCACGAGCCAATCTCAGAAACTTAGATACAATTCAATATCCAATTTACTAAGGCTTCGAGCAGTGGTAAATTCTCCGCGCGATAAATTCGGTTAAATTTATCTCCCACTTAATATATTTTTGATTTTTGATTTGATTCTGCATAAAATGAGAACAAATTCAAAGTTTCATCTTAATTGGATAATGGTAACCCGTGCCGCAAAATGAGGTTGAAGTTTTGAAAAACTGCAATTTTTACAAAAAAATCGCAGTATTTCCTTCATAAAATGAAAACAATCACTCATTCTAGAAACTTAATTCCAGTCTTGAACGTTTACTTTTTTTATAAAACTCTTAGATATATAGATATCCAGCATTTTTTTTCCATGACACTTTTAAAAAATTCGGATCATATTCTGTCATGAAAAATGCTGGTTTTATCAAAAAAGTGGTTCAAGTCAATAAAATTTTCTAGAGAATGAGACAGGAATCAAGTTTCTAGGATGAGTGGTTTTTCATTTTATGAAGGAAAAACTGCAATTTTTTGCAAAAAGATTGCAGTTTTTCAAAACTTCAACCTCATTGCGGCACGGGTTACTATTATCCAAGTACCTGAGGCACCGAGCGATGCTCGGTACCCCTGACCCCCACACCCCCCTCCCGAAACCATACACCTTGCCCCCAACACTGCACCCCCACTCCCACCCCGCCCCAACCGCCCCTCCCACCCCCGGACCCCCCACAACTGCACCCCACCTCCTGCACCCTCCACATCCATCCCGCCACCTCCGACCCAGTTTTTGCATTTCTATCTTTCTAATGGTCCACATATTATGTGTATATTTGTTTACTCTTACACCAATTTGCCCACATTCGTTCATATTGATAAACATTATAAAAAATACATAAGAAAATAATAATAAAAAAAATAATCGTATAGGATCTGAAATAAAAACATAAAATTAAAAAAAATGTGTGCGTCTCGGGACGTGCGACAGAAGTGATAACTTTCACCAACCAAGTATTTTTTTAGGAAGACAATTGCAAGGATAATTGCCCGGAGAAAAGAGAATTGAATATTTAATTTTAATTAGAAGAGTGTGTGGGGGGGGGGGGGGGGGGCAAAGAAATAATTAAAAATATATTATATACTTTTCAAAATTTTCAATGTATAAATCTTAATTTGTAACTAATTTGAAATATTTGTGATAGACTGATGATGAAGGCAATGCCTTCGAAACTATAGTCTCTAGAAATAATTAAAAATTATTTTATTTAAAAAACAGAAGACTCTCTCATTTTATTTTATTTTTAACCTAAAATAAAAACAATTCTGTTACCATCGACAGTGAAATCTTTTATTCAACTAATCAAAATATTTAATGTTTTTGGATTTAAATTAATTGTTGTCTTTCTTTCAGCTTAATTCAATTATACATATTTCAAATTTGCCGCGCCGCAATATACCAAATAAATTATATTTATTAAATACACTAGCTATATATAATATATTCAATTATTTCCACACTCATAATTCAAAAATATTCATTTTAGTAAAAGTAAAAAGCAAGGATTTTTTAAATAGTTCTTTGGTCCAAAGGTAGAGTGCGGACTCAGATGCAAGAGGTCCCAGGTTTCTAATACGGCTTCCGCCGAATCATTTTTTTTTATTGAGATTTTCATCTATCAATAATTACTTAAATTAAGAAAAAATCAATTAAGATGAATTTTGATGAGGTCCAGACCTAGCCAGATCGTTTTTTCATCCTCAAAACTTGTTAATAGATTTTGTTTCATCAAAATCGGTAGGGCCGTTTTCAAAATAGAACCAAGGTACAAATAAATATATAATATTATATAAACAAATATATAAACAAATAAATATACAATTTTTGCTAATTTAATAAGAGTAGATTAAAATGAAACTTTGAAATTGTTATCATTTTACGCCTAATTTAAAGAGCTTTAATTTATCTAATGGATATCTTTTTGATTTGGTAAGCCGATTTAGAGTTATTTATAATTATAATAATGTTATCTTGGAGGCGGCCATACACAACACTTGCACGCAGGCGGCCTAATACTCAGGCACGGGCCTCACTAAAATCCTTATGTTTTATCTCTCGGATTCTAATTGAGCTACAAACAAGTGGTAATCTGAAAATCAAAGAGGAAGCTGTTTTCTATTAGCTCAATATTAGGTTAATATAATTTAAAAATTTTTTTAATTATTTTAATTTTATTTCCTCTTTGTGAAACACCACTATAATCCGTCAAATAATTCCTGTGACTATCTATCTATCTACTCTTATTAAACGAGCAAAAATTGTTTCTTTATTTATATATTTGTTTGTATCTTAGTTCAATTTTGAAAACGGCTCTACCGATTTTAATGAAATTCACGGGTTGGGGGGTTTTTGGATTGACACTTCAATCTGTCACGGTCTCATCTTCGACAAAATTGTTTTTGATGAGTTTTTTCGTAATCAATTTAATTCTTTTCAGGTAGAAAAATGTCAATCTTGGGCTTTTAAAAAAAGTTTCTCTTTTACTTTTGTACCCAGACAGACAAATGGGCTGGGTTAATTCATTGTTCTCAACGGCCTTGAAGAAGTATTGTGATTGTGTTTTTTAACATATTTTGTTTCAAACGTTAGAATTATTAATAAACGTTTTATAATTGTTTTTATAAAGAACCTTATTTATTTAATAGAATAAAAAATAATCAAGAATTTATTTAAAAATACTTTCGCATAAGCAGGTCTCAATTTTCTGAAAAAATACACACATTTTGTTAGGTTTTATTTATTAACAATTGGATGAATAAAAATGAATCATGTGGTTGAATCAAAACAGGTGCAGGAGGTGGGGTGTAGTGGTGGGGGTGAGGTCGAGCGGGGTGTAGGTGTAGGGGGGGGGGTACAGTGGGCGAATACTATATACATATATTTGTCTTTTTTTTTTTAATTTGAAAACGGCTCTCAAATAGAAATCGACCTTTTTATCCGAATTTTAAATTAAAAATAATATTAAAATAAAGCTTTTAACTGAAGGAAAAAGTTACCGAGCATCGCTAATAACAATAGTTTTTAAGGAATTTGTGTGTTGGTACTTGGTGAAACATTTTTTAAAATTATTGGATAATAATACTTGGTAGGTTTCACATTAAGAAATAAAAAATAAAACGAATTTATTTTTGGAGAATCTTTAATCTCGATATATATATTTCAGGTGAATAACCTTTCCTAACCTTCTCCCTCCACTAATTTCAAATATTTACCCGTTTGTTATCTTAAAAATAAATTTTACCATTGACTTGTATTCAATTTCGACTTATCCAGGTCAGTTACCTTCTGTTTCTCCTGAAGATGGGTTAGTCACCCGAAATATATATATCGAGATTAAAGATTCTCCAAAAATAAATTCGCTTTATTTTTTATATCTTAATGTGAAACCTACCAAGTATTTTTATCCAATAATCGCTAATAACCATTGTTTGTTTGTTTGAATTTTCTAGGAATTGGATCCGCCGTTTTGCATCCAGCATGCAGGGACTCAGGATCGTCTGCCGACAGCCAGCACTTGCATGAATCTATTGAAATTGCCCGAATTTCCCACTGAAGAGATTTTACATGAAAAATTAATTTACGCAATACAATCCGGCGCGGGCTTTGAACTCAGTTAACAGCAAAAGTACTATTTTTTTTATATATATATTCATTTTATATTATTATTTATATTAATAATAATATTTATTTTATATATATAATACACAATATAAAAGAACAAAAAAAAACAAAAACAAAATTCATTTAAAATATGGACGACCTTAAAAAAAAAATTGACATCTGATCGAACTTTATAGTTGTTGTTTTTTTTTTTTTTTTTAAGTACTTATATAAAATTAATTAAGGCGGAATATAGTCCTCGAATTTATATTTAATTTTTTTTTAATTTCATTTATATCAATATCGACTCAGTTAATGGAAATAATAATAATAATAATTGAACTCAATCGCATTCAAATTATTTAATGAATTAAGTATATTGGACAGGAAAGTAGAAAATCAAACAATTCTCATCGATTTGCGCAATATTTCGCCAATTTTATTTAGTCTTCATCAGGCGTGTCTCGATGATTATAATTTAATTATAAGATATATGCACATATTTCCAAATTAATTCAATTGTCCCCGATTCTCAGTATAATATAATAATAATAATATTATTAGGTTGGTGCATAATTATCGGCCGTTTTTTTTTTATTAAAAATTCAACAGAAACATGTTTAATTGTTTATTCTGGAGCGTATTAAGCATCTACCTTGCCTAGACGACGCTAAAAGTCAGTCTAGCCGAACCTCAGAAGGCATTCTAATTCATATCTCGGCCGCTGAGTGGTGGCACCATCGCGTCTGAATTTTTAAAATAGTTTCAAATGGAGACTCAAAATTGTTCTTATACTGGTTGTTGGTTTAATTGTAACAGAAAAAATATACCTCGCATCGTTTGGTAGAATTTTAATAATTGAGGCCTTTCAGTACTTCTATTTTATAAAAATATAATTTTAATTTCAATAGTAATAAAATATTTTACTTACCAAAAAAGGCTATTATAAAATAAATAATTGATAAATTTTTAATATTTTTGCTAGATTAAATTTGAGTAGACAAATAGTACTAACTTTGTTAAAGCGAAAAAATTATTGACTGAATTTGAAATATCTATATAAGAGACAGATACCTTAAATGGTGGCGATGGTGCCACCACTCAGCGGCCGAGAGATGAATTGGAATGCCTTCTGATGTTCGGCTGGGCTGACTTTTAGCGCAGTCTATCTTGCCCAGGGGGTGTTCACTCCTCAGTTTACAACTCTGGCCACGATGCGCTTGGCGCTACTGTCGAACTTGCCTCTAGGCCATCCAGGGGGCGTTCACTCCTTGGTTTACCACTCTGACAGATTATGTGTATATAGAAATATAAATAAATTACGTACAATTTTTTTTTTAATTAAATAACAATCTATCGAGTTTTTAAATAAATAATAATTTTATTGAAGCAATTTTTTACATGAAATAATGTATACATTGTATTTGAGGCTTCGATTTCGGAGATTACTTCCCCACCATCGACTGTACTTGATCTTCTAACTTGCGATAATATTTTTAGTCCTTGTTTTTTAATAAGAGGAATTTTAATCAATTAAATTGGCAAATTCTAATATATAACAATATTTGTTATAACCTATTAGTGGGTTTTAAAATTAAAAAACCAATTAGCAAATAAAAGATAATTGAAGAAAATGTAAACAAACTTTTTTATTGAGATTTTTTATCTATAAATAATTACTTTAATTAAGAAAAGATCAATTAAGATGAAATTTGTCGGGGTCCAGACCTAGCCAGATCGCTTTCTCATCCTCACAACTTGCTAATAGAATTGGTTTCATCAATTTCGGTAGAGCCGTTTTTAAAATAGAACAAAGGTACAAATATAAAAATAAATAAATATATATACAAACAAATATAAATATATATATATACAATTTTTCAACGTTTAATAATAGTTGATAAATAGGTAGATAGATATCATTGGCAAATTATTGATGTTTAGTCCTATCTGTTCATGATTCCACTCCACATTTCTGAACATTTGATCCAATGCACAGTTAAATCAGAGAAGTGAGAGCTGGTCTCTTCACAGTACATTCGACTAATTCTTTTGTCTTTTTTTTTAAACCTTTGATTTATTAAAAAAAATTAAATAATTATTCAGAGAGTCAAAGACAAAAGAATTAGTCGAATGTACTGTGAACAGAATCAGGGACAATTGATTTAATTTGGAAATATATGCACCATGGATGCGGCGCATCCCTAAAATTTCAAAACATTTATATTATTTTCATACTGTGTGTCATAAAAAAAAATGTTAAATTTAAAAAATAACGAAAATTTTTATGATATTGGATGAAATTTGCAAAAAAAGCGATAATAAAAGAAAATTAAAAAAAAAAATTAAGGGTATTTTTTTGGACAGCATCCCCCTGGTTGAAAAGTCACCGCAAATCTGTTTATATAGACGACGGTAAAAAGCACAATGTCAAAGAAAGATCTAATTCATTTCTTAGCCTCTAGGCGGCAGCACCGTTTTGAAATTTTTTGATCACTGGTTTAAAAGATATTAAATTTCGGTTTTTCTCTGATAACTTCTTCAAAAATGGACCAAATTCAAATATTAAAAAATTATTTAAGGTGTTTTTATATGCGATTTTTGAGTTTGAAAATTTTAATCTTGTTTTTGAAATGGTACTTTTCGATTTTTTTTGATAATTTTTTATTTTAAATTTCTATTCATTCTACAAATTTGAAGACTGGATTGATAGTGGTCCTAACGATAATTATTATTTTTTTTTTTGATTTTTGAAAATTTACAAAAAAATTTATTCGCTATTACCTAATCATCATTAAAACTTATGATATTGAGTTCTCTTTTTTTAATTATTTTGAATTAATTTTTATCGTTAAAAGGTGTTTAAAAAAATAATTAGTATTTTAGTTTGTTGAAAGAAAATTAAAATAAAAAAAAAAAAAAAAAAAAAATAGTATTTATCATAGGTCCACTATCAACACGCTCTTAAAATTTCTAGAATCAATAGAATTTAAAAATGATCAAAAAAATCGAAGAGTACATACAGTTTCAAAAATAATATTAAAATTTTCAAACTCTAAAATTGCATATAAAAACGCTTTATATAATTTTTTCTATTTATTTCTAAAAAGTATGTAAAAAAAGAAAAATTTCAATTCGGACCGTTTTTGAAGAATTTATGAGCGAAAAACGGAAATTCGATGTGACGGTGCTGCCTCCTAGAGGCTGAGAAATGAATTGGATTTTCTTTGACATTGTGCTTTTTACCGTCGCCTTGTTTATATCTTGTAATTAAATTATAATCATTGAGACGCCTGATGAAGCCTAAATAAAATTGGCGAAACGTTGCGCAAATCGATGGGAAATATTTAATAATAATATTAAAAAATTAAATTAAAATACACTTCTCTTTCTTATACTGTAGATATAAAGAATGAGAAACTCAAAAGCTGAGAGGAGGCTGAATTTTTGGAAAAGCTTACATTTTTAGGGTTCCGTAGAAAAATTAAATACCTTCACCGGTTATAATCTGACCTCGGCACCAATTCACAGATAAACAAAATATATAAATAAATCATAAAGAGAAATAAAGAGGTTGTCCTCTGTTTGATGCAAATAAACATACACATATATATACCAGGTGTCCCGTATCCCCGTATCACAACGATAAACCTTGAACAGGAGATAGAAGGCCAGTTTATGACGGTCCATAACCAAAAGTTTTTTACTTTACCATACAGGGTATGGTCAAGTATTGTAATCGTGCATGAAAAAAAGTGTTTTTTTTTTCCTTCTTTTTTTCGAAATATCTCAAAAACAACTGAAAGTATTTTGATTAAAAAAATTGAGCGAAACCAGGGCATTTCGCTCTACAAAAAAGCTCAAATAAGTAAACATCGAAAAAATTATATTTTTTGAGATAATAATTGTTTTGTCAAAATGTCTGTTAGTCTGTCTGGTTGTCTGTTAGTCTGTGCGTTAGCAAATTTTTTTTGAAAATGGTGAAAATCGCTACCCTGCCCTAAATATCAAGATGCTGTGGCTACAAATTTACATATTGTATTATTCTAATTTTTGTTAAGCAATCCGAATATTCCTGCTATTGACCAGAATTCAAAATAAAACCATAAGTACTATACTTTTGGAGAAAAAAAAATATTTTTGCAGGACTTATGTTTTAAAATAAGCTGACGTGTTCTGATGTGGCCATCCACTTGACTTTACCATACAACCTGGCCCCTCACTTATATTTAATATCTATATATATAAATGCCATTGTCAGACAGTACCCGTGGCGCAAAAAGGTGAACATGTGGGAGAAAAAGCAACTAATATTCAATGACAGTTGTTATATTGTCAAATTTTACAAATAAAACATCTCTATTCTCTATATTATATATCTCTATATATTAATATATTCCTCTATATAGGTTAGAATATTAGATTTACGGCGTGTCTCATTTGAAATTTTAGTAGACAAATTTATTAATTTTAAATATATTATATATTAATATATATTTAATTTTTTTGAAATAATTCATACCGCGAAAATTAATTTCTTTTTTTTTTGAATTTAAGAAAAATGTAAATTCTTAAAATTTTAGTAGACAAATTAATTTCAAAATATATATATATGTATATTTAATTTATAATATAAGTTTTAATGAGATATGATTTAATATGGGATAATGAGATTAATTCTGAATTTATTACTGCGCGGGTCATTTGAAATTTTAGTAGATAAATTAATTTTAAAATTATTATATATAATTAATTTAGAGACACTTTTTAGATAAATTTAAATATTGAAATGTATTATTAAAAAAGAAATAGGTTTCCAACCGATCGGGAATTTCGAGAGAAATGGTTGCATGCTCTAATAAAGTATTTTTAATGCATTTAATGATATTTTTTCATCTTTCTTTGATCAATATTCATTATTAAAAAAAATATTTTTTTCAAAACATATAATTACGGACAGCTAATAATCACATCACGAGACGCTGCCCGCCGGGTACTACTCGTTATTTATAATTATGTAGGGGAGGGGGGTTAGTTTTTTCATTTTTAGACTTCTGGTGGTCCACTGATTATGTATACAAAATTTGGTTGTGTTTTCTCAAATAGCCTAAATTTTTAATTTTTAACCCCCCCCCTTAATTTTGGGTCGTTATGAAACTTTTTTTTCATATAATGCTTTGTTTTTGAGTTATAAGACTGTCTCAAGATAAAAAAAAACTCACCCGGTATATACTAGTATAGTATATGTAGATATGTGTATGTTTATTTTTCATCAAGCAGAGGACGGCCTCTTTGTTTCTCTTTATGATTCAACATCTCTGCTACTCTCGGCAAAACAAAAACTTTTTAATTATTTAAATAAATAAATAAATAATTTCACTTGGGGTCTATGGCTAAATGGGCCTTGTATTATTATTTAATATTATTGGTAGAACAGACCTACCTACCTGCGAGCTATTCGCTTAGAGCGTACCAAAAAGTTTTCACTTTTTCCTTCATTTTTATTCTGAATTAATTATTAATTTATCCGTGTATTTTTGATTACGTTCCCATTTATGTGGTCGTCTCTTGATCTTTTACAAATTTGTATTCCTCTCCATTTTAATTTATTAATTAATCCAATATTTATTTATTTATTTCCCTCTTTTAAAATTAACAGGCAGAACGGAGGATATTCAACCCTTCAAGTTCACCCTTCTTTATTTTTTTTTTTATATATATTCTTGAAATCAAAGAAACGGTTTTTAACATTTTTATTCCATAAAGAAACTGAAAAAACAAAAACTGAGTAAAATTAAAAAAAAAAAAAAAAAAAAAATGAAACATCAATGGCTGAAAAAAAGATTTGTTCCAAGTCCTAAAGTGGCTGTGTTTTGTATAAAAACAAAAATTGTCTTGTATATTAACAAATATATTATATATGTATAAATAAAAATTAGATATATATATATATATATAATTATAAAAGCATAATAATTAGTTATTTCCCAAAAATTCCCTCTAATTCCTTAATAAAGAATAATTTTTATAAAAAAAAAAAATAAATAAACAAAACCGACTTCAAAAAAATTAAATCCAACAAATCAAATAAAATGCAACGATGAATTTGTTACATGAAATCCCGTTTTGAAGTCGGTGCCAAACATATACATTTTATGAATCAAACTCGACGGGTCTTACTTAGTACGTTTGACGGGTAAGCTCGCTTATAGGTATAGTTTGTTTGGAACCGACTTCAAAAAGTGATTTCATGTAAATATATCGTCGTTTAGTTGCAACCAAATAAGATAACTATTTTATACCTTTTACTGTATTTTATTTGATTTTTGAGTTCTTATTATATTTTATTTGTTGCATTTAATTTTGTTGAAGTCGGTTTTATTTTTTTTTTTTATAAAAATTATTTTAATTTTTCTCTTTTTAGTGATGTTATTAATAGTGACTTAATATAATATACCTTGCATGCATCTTGTAAGAGAAAGCGTCGGGCGAATGAATCAGAAAATGTTAATAAAATTCAATTCATAAATAGAGAAATTCTCTCGAAACGTTTGCGGGTTTTAAATGAATGTTTTGAGATTTTTTTTAAAAAAAGATTATATTTAATAACAAATTTAAATTTAGGGAACGAAGACAAGATTAATTTTATTACAGACAAAAGGATCAGCCGGGGCTCGAACCCGGGATCTTTGCATGTGTACTGCAATGCTTTGTCATAAGAGTTTTATCTCCTATATCCACTAAGCTACTGATCCCTGAACCCAAACTAATACCTTTTGTCTAAATGAATTATGGAATTTCTTTTTTTTTTTTTTTAATCCTCTCCTCGTTCATTTTTCGCAGCGTAGGCCTTGATTCATTAATTAAACAATTAAATATTATATCCCAATCGATCGCAGACCCCAAAGATCGAAAATAATTTTCTCTTCACTATATTTCTCTTCTTATATTTAATATAATTTCGAATATTTACTGATAAGAATGGGAGATTTACGTTATTTCATCATTGATCATATCTTCAGAACTTGACCAAATTAATATGGGACCACCCCTAAGGTACCCTGTTTCCAATAAAAGAAGAATCATTGAAATCGGTCCATAAACAAAGAAGTTATATCTGAACATTGTGCTGTTCGGAAAATTCAGTAATGTTCACTTTGCCCTTGAAGGCAAAAATAAATAAATAATAAAATGTTTGTTGTTTAAAATATTATAATTATTTTAACCGGGTCTTGTATATGTGTTTTATAATGTGGTTAAACAATCTTGACTTTTATTAATTAAATGCAGTTATATAATTTAATAATATAAAAATTTTTAAGAAAAAAATAAAAACCGACTTCAAAAAATTAAATGCAACAAATAAAATACACTAAAAGGTATAAAATAATTATTATCTTATTTAGTTACAACTAAACGACGAAATATTAACAGGAAATTACTTTTTAAAGTCGGTGCCAAACAAACTATACCTATAGGCGAGCGTACCCGCCAAACGTACTAAGTAAGATCCGTCGAGTGCGATTCATAAAAGGTATATGTTTGGCACCAACTTCAAAAAGTGGTTTCGTGTTAATATTTCGTCGTTTAGTTGTAACTAAATAAGATAATAATTATTTTATACCTTTTAGTGTATTTTTATATTTGTTGCACTTAATTTTTGAAGTCGGTTTTTATTTTTTCTTAAAAATTTTTATTTTTCTCTTTTTAGTGATGTTATTAATAGTGATTATATCATCAGAACTTGACCAAATTAATATGACACCATCCCTAAGACACCCCCTTTCGGATAAAAAAAGAACCATCGAAATCGGTTCATAAACAAAGAGGTTAGGTCTAAACCTAATAAAAAAGGTCTAATACCTATGAAAAAAAATCGAAAAAAAAATGGGACCAATCGGAAGCTAGACTGGATCCAATGCAAAAAAAATTTTCAAAATCGGTTGACAATTGGAGGAGATATGAGGTAACATAGGCACAAAAAAAAAAAAAAAAAAAAAAAAAAAAAAAAAAAAAATTCAATCGAATAGAGAACCTCCTCCTTTTTTGAAGTCGGTTAAAAACAACAAATATTGATGTTATTAAAACAATATTTTGTGCTCGGCAAAGAGCCACTTCTTTAACACGACACATATGATTCTCTTCTTCCACATGTTCATTAAGCCCGGTTCACACCAGGCGTTTTTTATTGATAGAAATCCTAATGACTGGCTAGGCTAGATCCGGAGGCTTAAAATGACGTCACTGAGGGCTGGGAAGCTGGCTAGCTTGTTGGATTTTGTGATTAGAACATGTTCTATTTTCTCCTGATAGATTTCTTGGAAAATTAGGGAGAGAACCAATCGGAAAGCAGTATTTTATCACGTGGGTGACATGCGCATGGTAAACCAATCGGGAAGCCGCAATAACCATGGACGACACCACAGTCTGGGCGGATTGTTCAAACGTTTTTGTTTTCGCCGTTTTTCACAAATTAATAAAAAAAGCAATAATTGCAGTTCGTCTACGATTAATAACCTCTCCAATTATATTATTGCCAGCCATTTTTTTGACTACTGCTGAGCGATTGTGTGCGCACGCATTTGATCCTGCTTTTAGAATAAATCCAGCCTTACTGCAAATAGCAGAGTGTGAAGCCAACAACTAAAAATCCATCACGACATCTAGCGGCAGCCAAGCCATCAAGGCTACCATCAGCGAAAAACGCCTGGTGTGAACCGGGCTTTAGTCATTTTCTACTCGACTAATGCTCTCTTCAGACACTAGGCTCCCGGAATATAACCGCGCCAAATTTATTTTGGTTACAACATACATATCAAAAAAGGTACAATACCAATGAAAAAAAAACACGGGACCAACCGGAACCTATATTGAACCCAATGCAAAAAAAAATCATCAAAATCGGTTCACAATTGGCGAAGATATCAGGTAACATAGACTCAAAAAAAAAAATCATTCGAATTGAGAACACCTCCTCCTTTTTTAACCGACTTCAAAAAAGGAGGAGGTTCTCTATTCGACTGATTTTTTTTTTTGTGCCTATGTTACCTCATATCTCCGCCAATTGTCAACCGATTTTGAAAATTTTTTGCATTGGGTCCAGTATAGGTTCCGATTGGTCCCATTTTTTTTCGATTTTTTTTCATAGGTATTAGACCTTTTTTATTAGGTTTGTTTAGACCTAACCTCTTTGTTTATGAACCGATTTCGATGGTTCTTTTTTTATCCGAAAGGGGGTGTCTTAGGGATGGTGTCATATTAATTTGGTCAAGTTCTGATGATATGATCACTATTAATAACATCACTAAAAAGAGAAAAATAAAATTTTTTAAGAAAAAATAAAAATCGACTTCAAAAAATTAAATCCAACAAATAAAATACACTAAAAGGTATAAAATAATTATTATCTTATTTAGTTACAATTAAACGACGAAATATTAACACGAAATTACTTTTTGAAGTCGGTACCAAACAAACTATACCTATAAGCGAGCATATCCTCCAAACGTACTAAGTAAGATCCGTCGAGTGCGATTCATAAAAGGTATATGTTTGGCACCGACTTCAAAAGTAATTTCGTGTTAATATTTCGTCGTTTAGTTGTAACTAAATAAGATAATAATTGTTTTATACCTTTTAGTGTATTTTATTTGTTGCATTTAATTTTTTGAAGTCGGTTTTTGTTTTTTTCTTAAAATTTTTTTTGAAAATAATTTTTGTAAGAAATACTTACTTTGTTTTACTTTATAATGGATCTGCTTCGCGGTGGTGTAACTCAGTGTAACTCTCTTTGTCTTAAATTGGCTATTATGAATTTACTGATTTTAACTTTTAAGTATAGATATTATCAAAAAAAAAAAAATATAAAAAAATATTAAAAAAATAAGAAAATAAAGAATAAAATAATAATTAAAATACTAAAGGGGTTGAATGGATTTTGGGGAATGGTAGGTGAGGGGATTTAACTATTAAAGGAGATTAATTAAATTTTTCTTTAAGGTTGTACTCGAAAGAATGATAGAACCAGAGAATAAATATTTGACAATTTATTTATAGGGGAGAGGTCGGGATAGGCTAGGCGGTAGCATGACAGCGAGCTAACCAGGGGACCCGGGTTCGAATCCGACTCGAGGCATCCAGCTAAAATCTGATCCCGTCTTACGGTAATGGAGACAAAGCAGGAGGTGGCCACGTAGGTATCCAGCTGTACTTCCAATCCGTCTTCAAGATGACGACGCCAGGCCAGCACTTGCAGTTTCTTCTTAAAGATATTAGAGAAATCGCTGGAGACTCCGACTTCCGCTGGCGGTTCACAACGTGCAGATTATGACAATGGCAATCTCCTCGACATAGGGTATAATGAATGGTATGGTGACTTATAGGTAGAGAGAGCGTGATAGAGCGTGTAATATACTAATAATTTAATATATTAATATATATATAGTGAGTAGTATATATATATAGTGAGTAGTATATATATATATACTGGTAATTAATACTATAATAGTGATGTGAGTGTTTGATACAGGGTGGCGCAGATGGATCGGGTGGTTTTAAAATACTTGTAAAACTGTCAATTTTAAAGATATTGGATTGAAATAAAGTGCAAAACGTGTAGTTACAATGGAAGTTTATTAACAAAAAATTAGTAAAGTTAGTTTTTTAAAAAAATTTTTAAGAAAAAAATAAAAACCGACTTCAAAAAATTAAGTGCAACAAATATAAAAATACACTAAAAGGTATAAAATAATTATTATCTTATTTAGTTACAACTAAACGACGAAATATTAACACGAAATTACTTTTTAAAGTCGGTGCCAAACAAACTATACCTATAAGCGAGCGTACCCGCCAAACGTACCAAGTAAGATCCGTCGAGTGCGATTCATAAAAGGTATATGTTTGGCACCAACTTCAAAAAGTAATTTCGTGTTAATATTTCGTCGTTTAGTTGTAACTAAGATAAGATAATAATTATTTTATACCTTTTAGTGTATTTTTATATTTGTTGCACTTAATTTTTGAAGTCGGTTTTATTTTTTTCTTAAAAATTTTTATTTTTCTCTTTTTAGTGATGTTATTAATAGTGATTATATCATCAGAACTTGACCAAATTAATATGACACCATCCCTAAGACACCCCCTTTCGGATAAAAAAAGAACCATCGAAATCGGTTCATAAACAAAGAGGTTAGGTCTAAACAAACCTAAATAAACCTAATAAAAAAGGTCTAATACCTATGAAAAAAAAATCGAAAAAAAATGGGACCAATCGGAAGCTAGACTGGACCCAATGCAAAAAAAATTTTCAAAATCGGTTGACAATTGGCGGAGATATGAGGTAACATAGGCACAAAAAAAAAAAAAAAAAAAAAAAAAAAAATTCAATCGAATAGAGAACCTCCTCCTTTTTTGAAGTCGGTTAAAAATTACATCCATCAAATGCCCTCCTTCTCGAGCGACGCATTCTTGGAGTCGCAGCGTTATGTGAACATGATTGAAGAATTTCTTCTCCCACAACTTGAAGAGGACAATTACGACATGGACAATATGTGGTTCCAACAACTGCACATACCGCTAGGATATCAATGCAAGGTGTACGCGCTCTGTTCCCTGGCAGTTTGATTTCCCGTAATGGAGATCTCCATTGGGCCACCGGACCTCACGGTATGTGACTTCTTCTTATGGGGCTATTTAAAAGCAAGGGTGTACATGAACAAACCCCGGACCATTCAGGAGCTGAAGGCAGCAATTCACAACGAAATCACATTAATTCCTGGTGATGTGCTTGAGCGGGCAATGCGGAACGTTAAGGACCGACTCCAAGAATGCGTCGCTCGAGAAGGAGGGCATTTGATGGATGTAATTTTTAAAAACTAACTTTACTAATTTTTTGTTAATAAACTTCCATTGTAACTACACGTTTTGCACTTTATTTCAATCCAATACCTTTAAAATTGACAGTTTGACAAGTATTTTAAAACCACCCAATCCATCTGCGCCACCCTGTATAATAGTATATCATATGAGTAGTATATAATAGTATATCATATGTAATAGTATTCAATAATATAATATGTAATATAGTAATGGAATAGTAATGATATGAGCTCTCTCTTCTTTTTACGAGATTTCTCCCTCCGTGCCGTGCATTTGAGATCATGTGTTCTGATATGATATCTTGATTGGTGGATCGATTTTACCCTCTTGTTCTGCTCGTCTGGGGAATGTTGTTCTATGAATTCCCTTCATTTGCCCATTGACCGGCTCTGCTTTAGATCTTAATCTATTCCAATTGTCATTTCTCGAAACCTTTCTTAAAATATACACTATATTGTGAATTTAAATGAAAAAAAATTAAATTTTATTAATAATATACTTTTCTCTGTTTTATGGATTAACATTTATTAAATTAGACTTTCTTTTTTTTTGAATTTAAATCCCCCAAAAAAAATAACTCCATTCATGAATTGTGTTTCTGTTTTTTAAATTTATTTTGCCTACAATGTAGGATACATTGTAGTCGGTTAAAAATAAAAATTATTTTTAAGAAAAAACAAAAACCGACTTTAAAAAAAATTAAATGCAACAAATAAAATAAAAAGAACTCAAAAATCAAATCAAATGCACTAAAAGGTATAAAATAATTATTATCTAATTTAGTTACAACTAAACGACGAAATATTAACATGAAATCACTTTTTGAAGTCGGTACCAAACTAACTATATAATTGAGCTTACTCGCCAAACGTACTAAGTAAGATCAGCCGAGTTTGATTCATAAAATGTAATGTTTGGCACCGACTTCAAAAAGTAATTTCATGTTAATATTTCGTCGTTTAGTTGTAACTAAATTAGATAATAATTATTTTATACCTTTTAGTGGATTTGATTTGAATTTTGACTTCTTATTATTCTGTGATTTTTTTATATTTAAACCAACGTTTTGTTAAACACTTTTGGCGACTTCTTCAGGGCTTCAAATAGTTATACACCACACATTCGTCTAAAATACATTTTTCTTTCTCTCCGTTCCCAATGAAGAAGAAACATCAAGAAATTTAAAACTTCAAAAAAAAAAAAAAATCGGTATATTCACATTAAATTTTTTTATTTCATTTTATAAATTTAATATTTCTGTGTGTGAAGATGTATAAATAAAATGATTCGATCCGTTCTATTGTGTTAAAACTGTGTTGTAACGGAGAGATTGAGAATAATAATGAATTTTAGACGAATGTAGGATGTATAACTATTTGAAGCCCTGAAGAAGTAGCCAAAAGTGTTTGTCGAAACCATGCGCGGATCCAGGGGGGGGGGGGGCGATGGGGTGACCGCCCCCCCCAAAACATTGAAGATCAACAATTTTTATAACATTAAATTTTAAAATTGAAGAAAATAAAGTTCTATGGGGGAGGCGTCTCTTGACACCCCCCCGCTTTGACAATTCGATCGCGACACACTTCCGAGATCAAAAGTAGATCTTATATACCGGCGACCGCCCCCCCCAAACAGAGGTCTGGATCCGCGCCTGGTCGAAACGTTGGTTGAAATATAAAAAAATCACGCAAAACAAATTTGTCCTGGGTGTGGGGGACCAGGGGGCGAGCAAGAGGGCCGCCGAAACCGGGCCTTGCAGCTAGATTTTTTTTTTATATAATTTTAAGTTAATCAATTTCAAAACGCCCTCAAGGCACAAAAAAGGCCTAAAAATGACACTCTCTCATGCAGTCAATTTAAATTGAATTAAATTTAAAAATATTCAGCTGAAATCTACTTGAATAGATTTCGCACATTCTATGATGTAATTTGTATTTTATTTTGGTTCACTGGCTACAAATGCTCCGACAGACAGACAGACAGACAGACACACGTTAACTTTTTAATCTCAACGTAAAAATAGAAAAATATTCAATTATTTATCAAATATTAAAAACTTTGAGAAATTTTGAGCGTAAATTATGGCTAAGAATCCTTGAGAAAACAATTTTTGTGACTTTTCTAAGCAAAAATACAAATATTTGTAGAATTTAAAGAAGAATTTGAAAAGGGGGCAGGAGAATAGGAATAGTAACAGGAATACAGGTATTCGATGAAAAAAATATTAAAATAAATACATGTTTATTTAAAATAACAAATTAATTGTCAACTTTGACTATAACAAGAAATAACAAAGATTTGTAAATATTTTTATCAATTGGATACAAAACTGACTCTCACAAAATGTCAAAACGTTTAATCCGCCATATATTAAAATATAATACGTTTCATTATTAATTGGAAATTGTTTTTTGACAAATAGTGATTAAATGGGCCACTGAAGAAGTATAAATTAAATTTACACGAAACGTCTGGACCATTTAATAAAAATTCTGTGTTTGTAATTTTTGTCCAATTCCCTGCTATTCATGTTACAAATTTATTATGGATGCGAATAATACAACATTTATAATAGGGGTTAGTTTATATTTCTGAAGCTTTAGTGGGGATGGGATTATTAATTGAAAATTATTCTAATAATTTACACGATGTTTCGATTGTATCGAAATGTTAATTTAATTAGCACTATTGGGTCAATATCATATTTCTTTAGAATTGGAACCCAAAACGTTGCGAAAAATTATTAATTAATTTTAAAATTGTACATTAATATGTGTGTGTGTGTGTGTGTGTCAATGTGGTAATTTTATTTAATTATTAATTTAATAAAAGGAGGAGGATTATTTGTCAGGATGTTAAAGGGACGACAAATAATCCACAATAGATTTCAATCCTATCTCTCTAGCCTTATCTAATGGAGTTCTATTGTCTTCATTTCTTAAACTTCTATCCGCCCCCCTCTCTATTAATAATTTCACTACTGGCAATCTATTATTAACAGCTGCATAATGTAGTGCTGTCCATTTCTTTTTATTTTGATAGTTGATTTTCGCCCCCTTGTCGAGCAACGCTTTGACTATAGGGACATGACCATTCGTAGGAGGCCCACATTAAGGGTGTTTCATTATAAGAACTCTCTGCCTCCAAATCCACTCCTTTGGACAACAAGTATTCTGCAATCTTCAAATGTCCATAGTTGGATGCATAATGCAGAGGAGTGTAATTAAAATACTTTCCATCCTTTGCATGAATAGAGGAGGGGTCTTTTGATTGCCAACATTTCACCCCATTAAGGGACCCTATTATGGATGCTTGGAAAATATCTTTTGTCCCATCTTGATCAAATATTTCTCCACAACATTCTTGAATCTAAAATTAAATAAAATAAATAAACATAAATAAAAATAAATAACCATAAATTAAATTCTGTAATCAAAATTCATTGAAATGTTGACATTTTCATGTTATTAAAAAATTATTAATATTATTTTTAGAAAAATTTTATTTTATTTAAAATAACAAATTAATTGTCAACTTTGACTATAACAAGAAATAACAAAGATTTGTAAATATTTTTATCAATTGGATACAAAACTGACTCTTAACAAAATGTCAAAACGTTTAATCCGCCATATATTAAAATATAAAACGTTTCATTATTAATTGAAAATTGTTTTTTTGACAAATAGTGATTAAATGGGCCACTGAAGAAGTATAAAATAAATTGACGAAACGTTTGGTCCATTTAATAAAAATTCTGTATTTTTAATTTTTGTCCAATTCCTGCTATTCTTGTTACAAATTTATTATGGATGCGAATAATACAACATTTATAATAGGGGTTAGTTTATATTTCTGAAGCTTTAGTGGGGATGGCGATTATTAATTGAAAATTATTTTAATAATTTACACGATGTTTCGATTTTATCGAAATGTTAATTTAATTAACACTATTGGGTCAATATCATATTTCTTTATAATTGGAACCCAAAACGTTGCGAAAAATTATTAATTAATTTTAAAAGTGTACATGGACAATGTGGTAATTTCATTTAATTATTAATGTAATTAAAGGAGGAGGATTATTTGTCAGGATGTTAAAGGGACGACAAATAATCCACATAGGATTTCCATCCTCTCTCTCTAGCCAAATCTAATGGAGTTTTATTGACTTCATCTCTTATACTTCTATCCGCCCCCCTCTCTATTAATAATTTCACTACTGGCAAATTATTACCCAAAACTGCTGGGAATCTATAATCTGCAATTGCCCAATGTAGTGGTGTCCATTTGCTTTTATTTTGATTGTTGATTTTCGCCCCCTTGTCCAGCAACGCTTTGACTATAGGGACATGACCATTCAAGGATGCCAACATTAAGGGTGTTCTATTATCAGAATCCCCTGCATCCACATCCACTCCTTTGGACAACAAGAACTCAACAACTGGTAAATGTCCATAGAGGGATGCATAATGCAGAGGAGTGTAATTATTACGCTTTCCATTCTTTGCATGAATAGAGGAGTGGTATTTTGATTGCCAACATTTCACCCTATTAAGGGACCCTTTCGCGGATGCATGGAAAATATTTTCTGTCC
This sequence comes from Forficula auricularia, assembly GCA_024734495.1. Taxonomy (NCBI): domain Eukaryota; kingdom Metazoa; phylum Arthropoda; class Insecta; order Dermaptera; family Forficulidae; genus Forficula; species Forficula auricularia. Next base: position 4,158,651 of record JALMQS010000120.1, on the reverse strand, counting down.
CATCTTCATCAAATATTTCTCCACAACATTCTTGAATCTAAAATTAAATAAAATAAATAAACATAAATAAAAATAAATAACCATAAATTAAATTCTGTAATCAAAATTCATTGAAATGTTGACATTTTCATGTTATTAAAAAATTATTAATATTATTTTTAGAAAAATTTCAATCATCTTATAAAAATAAATAAATAAATAAACAAACTCACTCTTTTTTTCAATTCGGAATTTTCTTTTTCCAATTTAGATTTTCCATTCTTTTCTTCATTAACCTAATTAAATAAATAAATAAATACTTAAATATATAATAACTTATTTACAAATAAATAAATAAATAAATAAACTCACTCTTTTTTTCAATTCGGAATTTTCCTTTTCCAATTTAGATTTGACATTCTCTTTTTCATTGACCTAATTAAATAAATAAATAAATAAATAAATACTTAAATATATAATAACTGTTCAAAATTGCCACAATTTTTCACATGGTCATATCAGTCACTTTATTAAAGCACTCAGACCCCTATAGTCGGCATCTGCAACTACCCTCCCCACCAAGATTTTTCCTCTCGAGGCCCCGGCGATAGCGCCAAACCGTTCTTATACTATTAACCACCAAAGGGTAAACATTACTTAAAATTACTCTGTGCTATTCGCTAGGCTTGTACGAGTCTGAAGGTTACCTCAATGTATATGTTTTCCCGCTCGCTTGGAGACCAGCAAAAAACATATACAAACCTTTGCCCTAATCCACATGCGGCAATACCACTGAAAGGTTCATTAATAACCTAACTAAGCCACTCTTACCCCAACGTATGTTTTGTTTGCCCGATTCGCTTGGCAAACAACAACATATATATTAACTTGCCCAACCAGGCGGCAAGAAACACCCTTTTTCTTTCTGAACAACTTCAGAAAAGGACATTTTTGCTCTCCAATCTTGAGCAGCGCCCCCCGTCCACACACGGCGTATTCAATTTTGCGTAAGGAACGCGGAACTGGAACCGGTCTTCAAATGGCCTGTACCTTCCTCAAACACTCTTAATCAATCCACCACACTCCACAACATCCAAACCTTCTCTTTATTAGCTTCCTTGAGGTCTTACAAACCTCATAACAAAAAGGAGCGATACTTTCAACAATAACTTATTTAGAAATAAAAAAAAATAAATAAACTCACTCTTTTTTTCAATTCGGAATTTTCCTTTTCCAATTTAGATTTGACATTCTCTTTTTCATATAAATAAATAAATAAATAAATACTTAAATATATAATAACTTATTTAGAAATAAATAAATAAATAAACTCACTCTTTTTTTCAATTCGGAATTTTCCTTTTGCAATTTAGATTTGACATTCTCTTTTTCATTGACCTAATTAAATAAATAAATAAATAAATACTTAAATATATAAAACTTATTTACAAATAAATAAATAAATAAATAATAAACTCACTCTTTTTTTCAATTCGGAATTTTCCTTTTCCAATTTAGATTTAACATTCTCTTTTTCATTGACCTAATTAAATAAATAAATAAATAAATAAATAAATACTTAAATATATAATAACTTATTTACAAATAAATAAATAAATAAATAATAAACTCACTCTTTTTTTCAATTCGGAATTTTCCTTTTCCAATTTAGATTTGACATTCTCTTCTTCATTGACCTAATTAAATAAATAAATAAATAAATACTTAAATATATAATAACTTATTTACAAATAAATAAATAATAAACTCACGCTTTTTTTCAATTCGGAATTTTCCTTTTCCAATTTAGATTTGACATTCTCTTTTTCATTGACCTAAATAAATAAATAAATAAATAAATAAATACTTAAATATATAATAACTTATTTACAAATAAATAAATAAATAAATAATAAACTCACTCTTTTTTTCAATTCGGAATTTTCCTTTTCCAATTTAGATTTGACATTCTCTTCTTCATTGACCTAAATAAATAAATAAATAAATAAATAATACTTAAATATATAATAACTTATTTACAAATAAATAAATAAATAAACATCACGCTTTTTTTCAATTCGGAATTTTCCTTTTCCAATTTAGATTTGACATTCTCTTTTTCATTGACCTAATTAAATAAATAAATAAATAAATACTTAAATATATAATAACTTATTTACAAATAAATAAATAAATAAATAATAAACTCACTCTTTTTTTCAATTCGGAATTTTCCTTTTCCAATTTAGATTTGACATTCTCTTCTTCATTGATCTAATTAAATAAATAAATAAATACTTAAATATATAATAACTTATTTACAAATAAATAAATAAATATCCTGGTACTTACGACTGCATTCAGATTTACATTTTGACTTCTGCAATTTTCATATTTGGTGTTTTCCTGAAAAAATTAATTATTTGTTATACTAGCTGTAAGGCACGCCCCCTGGACCCCCCCCAACAATGTTAATATTTCGTCGTTTAGTTGTAACTAAATAAGATAATTATTTTATACCTTTTAGTGTATTTGATTTGATTTTTAAGTTCTTATTATTTTATTTGTTGCATTTAAGTTTTTTGAAGTCGGTTTTATTTTTTTTATAAAAATATTTTTATTTTTCTCTTTTAGTGATGTTATTAATAGTGACTTAATATAATACCTTGCATGCATCTCGTAAGAGAAAACGTCGGGCGAATGAATCAGAAAATGATAATAAAATTCAATTCATATATATATATAGAAATTCTATCGAAACGTTTGCGGGTTTTAAATAAATGTTTGAAGATTTTTTTATAAAAAATTTTATTTATTATAATTTCGATTATTTGCTCATAAGAATTGGATATTTACGTTAATTCATCATTCATCATATCGTCAGAACTTGACCAAATTAATATTGGAATACCCCTAAGGTATCCTCTTTCCAATATAAAAAGAATCATCGAAATCGGTCAACGTGGCAAAAAGATCTCGCTGAACATACATAAAATAAATAAATATATAACTAGTTAGGTGTCTTGACCATCTGGAGCTATACTGCTCCAAACGCTCAATTAATCATTAAAATCGGTTCATAAACAAAGAAGTAATCCCTGAACAAACATATCAAAAAATCTCCAATACCAATGAAAAAAAAACGGGACCAATCGGAACCTAGACTGAACCCAATGCAAAAAAATCATCAAAATCTGTTCACAATTACCGGAAATATGAGGTAACATAGTCACAAAAAAAAAATCAGTCGAATTGAGAACCTCCTCCTTTTTAGAAGTCGGTTAAAAAGATTTAAAAAACTACGTTAGAAACCAAATTTCTGAAAATTGGTTAAATTATTTATTTATTTATCTACTATTTATATTGAAGACGAACTATTAAATAGTTTGAATTGCGAGCTTGAGAAATTCGCTAAAGAAAAATCTAGAAAAAAACACATATAATAATAATGTTAATAATTATTATATTATAATATATAGTATTATAAATTGTTGAAACATAAGATTAATAAATTACATGTAAGTAATTAAAATTACGTTTGATATTTATAATAATTATTAATTAATTTTCAAAGACATTTTTGTTACCCGGGGCCGATTTTTTTTTTTAACCTAGGGCCTTAATATTGTCTTAATCCGCCACTGCTTACCACCCATTAATATCAAGTACCTACCTGGAGGACCGAATGTGTGTTTTTTTTTTTAATTAATCAACCACTAGTTTTATTTTGATTCAACCACACCGGAAGTGGACATTTACATGAAACATTTTTTATTTTTTTATTTTTTCAGATCAAGACTAATTAAAATATAATCATTAAATTTCATCATTTTAATCAAAAGTATTTGTCATGAACTATTAGTGGGTTTTAAAATTAAAAAAAAAAAAAAATCACGTCTTCGTCGTCGAGTAAGCCAATTATATATTATAATTTATCTATTATTTATTACTAGCTGCAAGGCCCGCCTTCGGCGGCACTCTTTCTAGCCAGGCCCCTAGACCCCCACCAACAAACCCCAGCCAGCACCACCTCCACCGCACCCACACGCCCCCTGGATACCCACCCCCGCACCCAGTTTTTGTATTTCTAGCCTTCTAGTGGCCCACAGATTATGTTTACAAAATTTGTTTGAGTTTGTTCCAATAGCAAGAATTTATATTTTTTGACCCTCCAACCCCCCCCCCCATTTTGGGTGGTCAGTTTTTGCATTTCTAGCTCTCTAGTAGCTCACAGATTATGTATACAAAATTTGGTTGAGTTTGCTCCAAGGGCAAGAATTTACATATTTTCACCCTCCCCCCTTTTTGGGTGGTTTTTGGGAGAATCTTTTTAAACAAAAATTGTCAGAAATCACAGCCCCTACAACTTTGTTCATAAAAAATTTGCTGTAGAGTAAATACTTTAGGAGTTATTTGATAATTTCAATTCATGCCCCCCCCCACCCCCCGAAACCCCCTTTTGGGGTCGAAATATCAAAACGTTATGAACGTAAGTTAGAAGACATGTAGATGACAAATATGAAATTGAAACGTATGCAACCAAAATTTGGCGTGATTTGGACCAATGTACAGACAAAACCTTAATTTTATATAATATATAGATTTTGAAATTATTTATTGGTTAATTTTTTTTGTATTAAATAAATAGAATACTTTTATTAAAAAAAATTACAAAACGTTTCGAAAGAATTTTTGCCTTTCTCAAAGAAAATTAAAAAAAAAATAGTTGATTAAAAAAAAAAACAAACAAGTATAAAGCAACTATAAATAATTAAATATTTTGAAAATAGACAACAAAATAAATTACTTTGAATAAAAATAAATAAATAAATATCCTGGTACTTACGTTTTGAATTTGTCTTTTCAAACTTTCGATTTCCTCTTTGAAATCATTAAATTTTTTCAGCGACTGTAAAAAAATTTTAATTTAATCTCTCGCTACACATATCTATTTATTTATCTATTTAATAATAATCTTATCTATTTATTTATATATTTAATAATAATCTTATATTATTAAATGGGCAATTCTTCTATATATCTAATCGGTTTCTCGAAAACGGCTCTAACGATTTTTTTACAAATTAGTGTACTTATCAAGTATCATGAGTTATTAGTCGTGTATAGATTTTAATCCGATTGGAATAAAGGAAGGGGTGTGAATTAGTCATGTCGTAAAATAAATATTTGAATCGTTCATATCTCGTCTTCGGTAAGTCGCAGAGCCTTGAAATTTGAAACTTAAGCTATTTAGAGGCAAAACATTACCGAGCATCGCTCAGTGCTCCAGGCACTCTTAAATAATACGACTAAAATTGTGTCTTTAGACAAATATTTAAATTGACGATTTTGCTAAATCAAATTTTGAAAAATGAATTTTTCAATTTGGTTTCTAATCTAATTAATAATTAAATAATCATTGAATAATACTTAAACTGAATTCCTAAGGGTATAATATAAAAAATAAATAAATATTTAAATTTACTTACTTCTCTTCTTAATATTTCGATTAAATTATTCATTTTCTGAAAACAAACAAATAAATAAATAAATAAATTGTAATAATAACAAAATAAAAGAAGGGGGGGAGGTAACTACTCAAAAATTACTCAAAAAAATTTAATTCTCTCATTTATAATTGAAAATAGTAAATGAAAATAAAAGGAAATTGAATGGGGAATCCCGAAAAGGTGAAAAAATAAATTGAAAGAGGCTGTCCACATGACTTTCACTTACCCCCGCGTCATCCATTTCATCGTATCTTGAAATTAAATAAAAGAAAAGAAGAAAATTGTTTAATATTCTCGAGCTGAGTGAATTAGTGTGAAAAAGGACACTCTTATGAAACGCTTGTCTTTTTTGGCCTTCTTCAGACAGACACACCCACGCATAGCAGAACTAATTAATATATTAAGAAATATCCCCCCCACCCCACCCCCGCTCAAAGCTAGCCAGGGGCTCTAATGGGTCTACAGGTATTGCTGAAATGGAATTGCCAAGCATGAGAAAGGCCTAAAATGAAAGGTCGAAACTTTGCTTAAACACTCTTATAAGCGATTAATTAATTAATTAATTAATTCATATCCTGTGTTTGCTTTTATTAAAATACAAAAAATACAAAAAGAATAGCAAATACTAAATAATATAATACGGAACCCTAATCCTACGAGTTCCAATGGAGTCGCCTGACCATATAGGCAACCCCTGGAGGGGCGCGGGGAAGAAACTTTGCTCGAAACGTCAACGAAGCCAATTGAATTAAATATTAATATATAATAATAAACTTTTCATCTAATCAATATAATTAATTTTTAAATTTAAAGCTTCGGATTTATAATTCAACCTTCTTCAGAAATAAACAAAATAAATTTAACATGGCTCGAAACATCAATTTAACTAAACTAATAGAATTTTTATTATTTTTTTTTATTTATAAAATTCCTTCAAAACTTTTAGTAAGTGACGATGATGTAGAATAAAATTTGATAAATTTTAGAGAGGGTTAATTTAGTCAGATAAAATAAATAAATAGATTAATTTCAGTCAATTAATATTATTATTTATTATTTGATAGATGAACGAAACAGTTTCGGTCACCACGGATAGACCATCTTCAGTAGTAAATTTCGTTCAAGATTTGGAATTTGTCACTCGGTGTACATTAAAAGAATTCACTTTTAATTTATTAACATATGGATATTTCAAAAAAATAATTTTTAAGAAAAAAATAAAACCGACTTCAAAAAAATTAAATCCACTAAAAGGTATAAAATAATTATTATCTTATTTAGTTACAACTAAACGACGAAATATTAACATGGAATTACTTTTTGAAGTCGGTGCCAAACATACTATACCTATAAGCGAGCGTACTAAGTAAGATCCGTCGAGTGCGATTCATAAAATGTATGTTTGGCACCGACTTCAAAAAGTAATTCCCTGTTAATATTTCGTCGTTTAGTTGTAACTAAATAAGATAATAATTATTTTATACCTTTTAGTGGATTTTATTTTATTTGTTGCATTTAATTTTTTTGATGTCGGTTTTATTTTATTTTTTTAAATTATTTTTATTTTTCTCTTTTTAGTGATGTTATTAATAGTGACTTAATATAATACCTTGCATGGATCTCGTAAGAGAAAGCGTCGGGCGAATGAATTAGAAAATGATAATAAAATTCAAATCATAAATATAGAAATTCTCTCGAAACGTTTGAGGGTTTTAAATGAATGTTTTAAGATTTTTTTTATAAAAGATTTTATTTATTATAATTTCGATTATTTGCACATAAGAATTGGAGATTTACGTTATTTGGTCATTGATCCTATCACCAGAATTTGACCAAATTAATATGGAACCATCCCTAAGATACCCCCTTTCCAATAAAAAAGAATCATCGAAATCGGTTCATAAACAAAGTAGTTAGGCCTGAACAAACCTAACAAAAAAGGTCTAATACTAATGAAAAAAACGGCACCAATCGGAAGCTAGACTGAACCCAATGCAAAATATTTTTTTCAAAATCGGTTCACAATTGGCGGAGATATCAGGTAACATAGACACACAAAAAATTCAGTCGAATTGAAAACCTCCTCCTTTTTTTGAAGTCGGTTAAAAAATTTCATAAATAAATAATTTATAAACACTACACTTGTCTCTGGTTTTAGAATAAAACACTTAATATGAACAGAGGGACAAATTTCAAATCTACTACTGAAGATGGTCTATCAGTGATGACCGAAACTGTTTAGTAAATCCATCAAAAAATAAATAATTAATTGGTAAATCACTCGTATCCATAATAAGCATTAATTAACAGGAATAGCAGGGAGTTGGACAAAAATAAAAAACAGAGTTTTTATTGAATGGGCCAGACGTTTCGTCGATTAATTTCGACTTCCTCAGTGGCTCATTCTATCACTCTTTGTCAAAAGACAATTCCACTACGCGACGAAACATCCTTTAATCCTTTTTATTTAAACTATAATACATTGTTGGATCATGCCCCAATTGCTCAAGAATCTTGAACTTTTACACACTTGAACAATCAAAATGTCAATTGTTTGGGGTTTCATTAGTTCTGTTTTGATTTATGGTATTTTGAGTCAAGTGAGTTTTTGAGATTGAGTGGGAAAGAGAAGAGAAATTGTTTGGTTCGCGAATCGCCCAATAGGAGCGATGACGCTGTAATTTATAATAAGTTTTTTTTTATCATAAATAGATATTTATTTTTGAATTTAAAATCCTTTCTTTGTCTGTTTAAAGAGTAGAAACATATTTTTTTTGTGATAAATTTTGATTAAAGGTTTTTAATTTTTTGATTGTTCAAGTGTGTAAAAGTTCAAGATTCTTGAGCAATTGGGGCATGATCCAACAATGTATTATAGTTTAAATAAAAAGGATTAAAGGATGTTTCGTCGCGTAGTGGAATTGTCTTTTGACAAAGAGTGATAGAATGAGCCACTGAGGAAGTCGAAATTAATCGACGAAACGTCTGGCCCATTCAATAAAAACTCTGTTTTTTATTTTTGTCCAATTCCCTGCTATTCCTGTTAATTAATTACATAATAATATTAATTGACTGAAATTAATCTATTTATTTATTTTATTTGACTAAATTAACCTTAAATTTTTTTAAATTAATAGAATTATAATTATTTATGAATGAATAATTAACTTTGATTATAATCCGTTTAATTATTAATATTTAATTTATTTCTCCAGCCACCCACTATTATCCTTGCAAGGTGGTTGAGCAAATAAGTACAAATATTTCATGCACAAATATTTAACAAAATGGACAATTCTGTCCATTCTCGGTATAATTATTATCGAGCATTTCTGAAGAAGAGTTAGTAGTAGTAGTAGTAGTAGGTAGTAGTAGTAGTAGGTATTATAAATAAATGGTATGACTTACTTCAACTTCAATAACTTTAGGCTCCCCAGTGGGCGGGAACTGAACATAGCAATATCCTGGCCGTTTTATTTCCCCAATGCAAAACCCGCTAATGGCGGCGAATACAAATAAAACTAAGACACAATTCATCTTGTAGTCCGTTTCTGAGTAGAATGATGTGTCGGGTTTTCTCTAGGGTCTATTTAAGGCCCGTTAACAGGACGCTTGCTCTTTTGAAGGCCTTGACATCCGAGATAAGCGATAACCCCCTGGATGGTGCACAAACAGCTCAGCCAATTCCGTGCCAACGGAATTTTACCACAAAGATATCTATTAAAAAATAATTCGCATTTGAATTTCAAAACGAAATAAAATGATGAAATATCGACGCTATTTGGAATCATTCATTTCTTACCCCGGTTAGTGACGTCACAATGAAACTACCAACGATAAAAAACAAACTTGTAGAAAAAAGTACCATATTTCATACTTATTGATTGTTATTTTAACAATGAAAGATTTTGAAGGAGACAATAAAAGAGTGTGTCTTCTGCTGGAATTATAAATTTTATTTATTTATAACGAGACTATAGTTTCGAGGGCTTTGCCCTCTTCATCAGTCTATTACAATGTATTCACAGGAATTAATTTATGAATGAAAGTTTAAAATCTTTCATGTGGTTAGGTTAAGAAAATATACAGTGTGGGTAAGTTCAGAATTGAAATTTGTACTTGTTTTATTATTTTGGCTGTAGGTGGCTTTCGTGAAGTTGTAATAGACTGATGAAGAGGGCAAAGCCCTCGAAACTATATATAGTCTCGTTATAAATAAATAAAATTTATAATTCCAGCAGAAGACACACTCTTTTATTGTCTCCTTCAATATATAAAAATTCTGCTACTCTCGGCAAAAACTTCCAATTTAATGAAAGATTTAATTATTTTTTATTAATTTTTTTTGAAAAAAAAAAACACTAGACATGGTTATTAAGAAATACTTCCTGTTTTAGGTTCTACGGAACCCCTGCAAAAGGAAGACGGGTAGTTCAGCTACGGAACCCGTGTGTGTATGGGACATATTCACATCTCTTTAAACGCATTTTGTTACTTTTTTTTTAAATAGAAAACATTTTTAGAGTAAAAATGAATACTTTTCCAAAGCCTTAGTAATAAATACTTATATTAAAAATTTATTTTCCAATTTAATTAACTTGAGAAAAAAACATTTCAAAATATAATTAAATATTTGTAATGATCTATTAGTGAGATTTAAAATATATGTATAATTTGATTATTCCATTACCTTTGCCTATATCATTACAAGGACTTAAAATCTCATTACAAGAATATTTTTCAGCTGTAATTTCTACAGCTCGAAAGAACAATATTTAATCAGCTCTTAATCTCAATCAAAACAAAATGGAATTTTGTTTTTCTTTTACAATGCAATTTTTCTGATAATGTTTCTTTCTTAAAGAACGAATAGTATATTTTTTTATCTAAATAATCTTAGCCGAATGAGAGGTATTTTGAATTAAGCCTGTCAAGTGCAAGCTGGACTCATATTTCGTTGGATTCCGTACCTTTTCTATCTATTAAAATATTTCAGATATTTCTAAATGTATATTTCTTAATCTATAATTCTCGGCCAATTCACGACCTCTGAAGATATCAAAGAACAAATAGATAAGCGTTCTCTACGAAGAATTAAAAATAAAATTACCAAACTCATTGAAAACAATTTACTAAAAACTTTCCCCTGTGGGTCGTAAATGGAAAATGCTGGATATTTATAAATCTAAGAATTTTAACAAAAAAGTGGTTCTAGTAAACGTTCAGGTCAACATAATTTCCTAGACAATGAGATATAAATCAAGTTTCTAGAATGAGTGGTTTTCATTCTATGAAGGAAAAACTGAAAATTTTTTGCCAAAAACTTCAAATTTCAACCTTATTACGGCACACGTTACTATTATCCAATTAAGATAAAACATTGTTTAAATTAGAGCAAATTTAATCTAGTTTAAAAATGTAAAGAATGGTCTTTGTCAAAAACGTGCCCCTTTATGGTCAAAATACCGAAAAATCGAAAAAAGTACGAATTTTAGGGAAATTCAAAAATGATCACGGGGGCTGTTTTTTGACATGCGCTAGTACCGGTTATATTCAACCTAAATAGATGAAATTGTTAACATTTTACGCGGAATTTAAAGACCTTTAATTTATCTCATGGATATCTTTTTGATTTGATAAGCCGTTTTAGAGTTATTCAAGAAAAACTGAAAAAACTCAGAAATTTTCTCATTTTGAGGCGCGTAGAAAAATTTCCAGAACATAGATTTGGGAGGAAACTTGGGCTAGTAATATTGGAGTACCAATAAAGGTATTCTAGTAATAAAATCTTTACCGTGAATTATATCCTGTTTATGCCATTTTTTTCACGTAATTTGGCTGGACTACTTTTAAAATGAATGCAACTTTTTTATTCTATAATGTACTTATGAAAATATATTGTAAATAAAAACTTTTGAATTGAAAAAAAAATCATGAAGACATCGTAGGTAACAGTTAATACATATTTAGAACTAAATAAATACTACTAGCCCAGTAGCCCAGTATATAGGGGTGTTTCCAGTGGCGTAGCTAGGTAACCAAGGGCCCTGGGGCAAATAAAAAAATGGGGCCCCCTGCTATCCTAAACTGCTAAGGTTTTATCAAGTAAAAATATTAAATATATAAATACTTTAAAAATGCTAAGCTACTTTGTCATCAGCTCTTTTTCGTGCACTGCAGGAGCATGTAATAAAAATATTAAACAGTAACAACATAAATTACAATTAATACTTGGTGTAGGTATTGGGCAATAAAACGAAATAGAAAAGATTCAAGGGTTTATTATATAAAGGTCGGACCTACCAAGGCTACCAAATGACTAAATAACATTTATATTTACATACAGCATTAATATTTTAATCGTTCTCGGAAAAAAATCTTGACTCGAATTCACAATAAAACGCACATCGATGAATAATAAAACGCACATATCGCTATCCGTCAAATTGACAACACTGCCAACCCACAGAAAGAATTTAGGGGAATTCCCTAGGTATAACTTTCGAATTTCTCTCAACTGAGTTGCCATGATTAAATTCGGGTTGCAACCTGTCATATTTATTTTGAAAATGGGAGAAATTTTCAAAAGTTCAGTTCTATCGAGATTTTCTGGTAAGGATTCGAGGGCCCCCTGAGCTTGAGGGCCCCGGGGCACTGCCCTGCCTAGCCCCTGGGTAGCTACGCCACTGGGTGTTTCACGTTACATTAATTGCAGGAAAATATTTTTTCTAGGATAGCTTGGTATGGTGAGGGTATGCCAAATCTAAGTTTGCGACCTCAATAGTGTGGGGGACAACTTTTGGTGGCCGAAAAACCTCGAAATTTTCAATTTTTTCATCTTATAGCTCGAAAACGGTCCATAATTATGTAAATAACGATATTGGTGGGGTGGGGAGTGATCAGAGGTAGGGGAAAGGAGAGGGTTCCTGGGAGGGGGCAAAGCCCCATGGCTAGCAAGAGGCCCGTCAAAGGCGGGCTTCTAGACATTAAAATATTTCCGATCTTCAATAACAAAACATATAAATAAATAGGTCAATCCTTGACCTCGGTATTGATATCAACTTGAAAACAGATAAGCGCTCGCTGCAGAGAATTAGAAATCCACCGGTGATCTCACCACACGACTTTCACATTCATATTTATTTGAAATCATCGCGACACTCCTAATTTACACACCCCCTTCCTTTATTTCAATCGAACTCAAATTTATACACAACTAATAACTCATGACACTTGTGTTAAATACATGCGCGGATCCAGGGGGGGTGGGCGATGGGGGCGACCCCCTCCCCACAAATCATTGGAGATCAACATTGTTTATTTAAATTTTTTTTATGACATTAAATTTTAAAATTGAAAATAAAGTTCTATGTGAGGGGTGGGGGAGCGTCTCCCCCCCCCCTCCCGCTTGGACAATTCGATCGCGACACACTTCCGAGATATAGGTAAAAGTAGATCTTATATAAATTTATATTACATCGGCCACCCCTGAACTATATAGTTCAATTGAACTAGTTCCATTTAATGAACGAACTATAAATTCCCTGAAAAGAACGATTTTTTCCATCTCTATTAAAAATGTTGATAAAAATAATTTTTAAGAAAAAAATAAAAACCGACTTCAAAAAATTAAATGCAACAAATAAAATACACTAAAAGGTATAAAATAATTATTATCTTATTTAGTTACAACTAAACGACGAAATATTAACATGAAATTACTTTTTGAAGTCGGTACCAAACAAACTATACCTATAAGCGAGCGTACCCGCCAAACGTACTAAGTAAGATCCGTCGAGTGCGATTCATAAAAGGTATATGTTTGGCACCGACTTCAAAAAGTAATTTCATGTTAATATTTCGTCGTTTAGTTGTAACTAAATAAGATAATAATTATTTTATACCTTTTAGTGTATTTTATTTGTTGCATTTAATTTTTGAAGTCGGTTTTATTTTTTCTTAAAAATTATTTTTATTTTTCTCTTTTTAGTGATGTTATTAATAGTGATCATATCATCAGAACTTGACCAAATTAATATGACACCATCCCTAAGACACCCCCTTTCGGATAAAAAAAGAACCATCGAAATCGGTTCATAAACAAAGAGGTTAGGTCTAAACAAACCTAATAAAAAAGGTCTAATACCTATGAAAAAAAAACGAAAAAAAATGGGACCAATCGGAAGCTAGACTGGACCCAATGCAAAAAAAAATTTCAAAATCGGTTGACAATTGGCGGAGATATGAGGTAACATAGGCACAAAAAAAAAAAATTCAGTCGAATAGAGAACCTCCTCCTTTTTTGAAGTCGGTTAAAAAAAAATGAATTTAAAAATATAATGCTCTTTTTATTTAGTTTGAGATTGAATCCATTTTTCATTAAGGGGGGGGGGGAACTCAGTTGCTGCCGACCGCCCCCCGACCCCCAAATCAGAGGTTTGGATCCGCGCCTGGTTAAATACACCAATTAAAAAAAACATCGTTAATGCCGTTTTTGAAAAAATAAAATTGAAAAATCTTTCATGTAAATGTCCACTTCCGGTGTTCTGATTTTAATTGACTGATTTATTTATTTCGCCACGCAGAGGGTGGGCAGCCCTTTACAGAAGGAATACAGATTTGTTTACATATTAGGTTAAAACCCTCATCAGCCGTCCAAACAATTACGCCAGATGTTGTGGCTATTAGTGAAAAGTATATATGGGCGCCAGTAGGACTCCATAACCGAGGCCAGAGTGTTGGGAGCGCCAAAAGCGCCCCACAACTGTGCAATGCGACAAGAAAAAAACCAATAATCAAATGTTACAAACAAAAAACAAAACAAAAAAAGGAAAAACATAAATAAAAATTAACATTAAAATGCTAAAAAAAAAACAATAATAATAACAATAGTAAAACTCGTTTAAAATGGGCTTGCCATTGCAGAAAGGTCATTTGTCGAGCAAGGCCAGCCCAGCAATGCACATAAATTTAAATTGATTGTCTCAATTAATTAAGGCCCGGCCCCGTACGGAAAGTCCGTCTCAAAAGCTTGTTATACTTCTTCTAGCCTATATCGAGCTTAAAGGTCTCTACCCACTAAAACGTATAATACTATGACCGTACTAGGAACGTGTCGGGTAAAAAAATATTCTTTGTATTGAAAAGTATGAGACTATGCCCACTAGACCGTTCCGGTTAAAAATTGAATAGCGTGCAGCTGTTTTGCGGCGGTGTTGCAGCAAGGGATTTCAATAAAAATTAGATAGGGTGCAGCTGTGTTGCGGCGGTGTTGCAGCAAGGGATTTCAATAAAAATTAGATAGCGTGCAGCTGTGTTGCGGCCGTAGTGCGGCTTTTAGCGTGCGGCGGTTTTGTCCTGCAAACGGCTGTGGTGCGGCGGTGTTGCGGGCATGAAGTGCGGGCGTCGTGCAGCTATGGTGCAGCTATTTTATTTTTTAAAATCCATTTTCATTTTTACTCGGGACCGTCGCCTACTATGCACGGAGCGTTAATAAATTGTCGGTGAGAATATTTTGCCGGTGCCGATACGCTCCGCGACGTTGCCAAACCGATGCGCGCAGGCGGCGAAACGGTGAGCTGCATTATAGGTATCCAATTATTTATTTAATTAATTTAAGATTTGTATTTAAATGAGCGTTGTAAACGCCTTTACTTAGTCATCTGTTGCCAGTTCAACAAGACGCGTCGTAAATGGAGGATGAAAAATTTGTAATTTGATTTAAAATATAAAATAAAATAAAAGTTTGATTTAAAATATATTAAAAGTTCCCAAGACGTCCACACAACATCGATACGCATGCGAGAATGAAACGGTTTCCTATCGATTTTGGTGGATTTAGATCTGTATGATGATAGAGATTACATACGGGCAATATACTGGCATCATACGGGATGTATACGGACACAGAACGCCGTCGATCCGTTTCAGTGGGCATAGCAGGACGTCTCGTGTTGCTTTTCATGTCTGATACGTTCCTGATACGTTGTAGTGGGTAGAGACCTTAAATTTCGACTCTGGGGACCACAATATCCGGTTGTTTGCCCTAAATCCGATTTCCAACTATCAAGAGCGTCGATTCCTTACACCTAGAACCAGGGCCGTGCTGGGTACCTCTGAAGGGTGGGGGACAAAGTAGTGAGGGGGTGGGAGTGTCTTTTGAAAAATCGGAAATTTTTTGAAAATCTAGCCTCTGGAAATTACTTTTTACACTAATCTGGCTTCAAAAATATTCAATATATATATTTTTACTACAAATTTATTTTTTAAAAATATGTACATATGTTTTTAGGAAACAAGTAATTGAAAGTTCTTTTACTAATCATTACGTTTTATAATTCTTAAGTTTTTATATCTTTACAAATAAAAAAATATTTATAAAAAAAAAAAAAAATGAAACCGACTTCAAAAAAATTAAACACGTATATATATATATAGAATCGGTTTCTCGAAAACGGCTCTAACGAATTGAATGAAATTCACGGGTTAGGAGGGTTTTGTGTTGGACATTCGATCTGTCACGGTCTCATCTTCGGCTAAGTTGTTTTTGTTGGGTTTTTTGTTAATTGAAATAATTATTCACAGATGGTTGTCTCGATAAAAATGTATAATTACATTTTTATTCAATTCCCTTTTAATTTTAATTGGTTTTTTAATTTTAAAATTCCACCAATAGATCATTTCAAATATTATTATATAAATTAAAAGTTAGACCAGTGATTATCAAATGATCTGGATTGAGACATGAGGAGGATTACCAATCGACTTGATTGGGGAATAATGGAATTGAAATAATTATCGGAAAAGAGGTTTTTTTATCTAATTAGATTTTTCCTCTTATTAAAAACAAGGACTAAAGATGAATAAGGACACTCGATGGTGGAGAAGTAATCTCCGGAATCGAAGCAAAAATACAATGTATACATTAATTAATGTAAAATAATTGGTTTAATAAAATTTATAAAATAAAAAAACAGTGATTATCAAACTTTTTCAAATGTAGAACCCTTTTCCGTTCGGAGGGTATAAGGCGTGGGAAAATCTTGTGATTCGAGTTAAAGCCTTGTTATGGGAATGGGATTCATACAATTAATCCAAAACTGCACCTTCCTTTTGAACGCTAGAATTTTTTCACCTGCCGTGAATTTTTTTGCGGAACCCTTGGCGAGTTTTCATGGAACCCCAGGGTTCCACCGAACACACTTTGAGAAACACTGAGTTAGACAATTTAATTGATTAAAAATCGAGGTTTAAATCCCACAAATATATTAGAATTTGGCAATTTAATTGATGAACTCAAAAGTTGTTTTTTAATTAAAAAAAATAATTATACGGTATTTATTTATATACCTATACCTATATACATATAGTCTGTGGGCCACTACAAGGGTTGAAATGAAAAAACTGGGTGAGGGGGGCCGGGGAGAGGGTGGAGGTGATGGTGACGGTGGGTGTAGACCTGGGTGAAGTGATGGGGGTCCGGGGTGAGAGGGGGTTCGGGGATTAATATATAGTATAGCTTGTAACTGAAGCAAAAAGTTACCGATCATCGCTCGGTGGCCAGGTACTTCAATTAAACTGTCATATGGCTAAATTTCAACCTGATTGGATACTACAATATATGACTTTGATTGAGTCCATGGGTTCCGTAGTTTTTACCTTGAGAACCCTTTGAATTCGCGTTTTCCGCGAGACCAATAACAATACTTGGTATTGATTAAAGTAAAAAAAAAAGGACTTTAAATATGTATGTAATGAAATGCTCGGCCAATGCAGATATCAAATAACGAATTAAAACCACACACACACACATAGGCAGAGGAGCTCCCAGTCAGATAAAGAACGGAAATCTACCTTGATTGAAGGATATAATTGAAAATCGTGTGATACACACACACACACACACACACACTTAACCCTAAAATGTCGTAGTTACTTTTTACAACCAAGAGGAAAGTTTTTAAGTAAATTATTTTCAAATTCTTCGCAAACAAAAAGCTTATCTATTTATAATAATTTGATATCTACAGAGGTCAGGAATTGGCCGAGCGTCCATTTATTTATATAATCACTTATTTATTATTAAATAATATACATAAATATTGGAAATATTTTCATAGAAATTAATGACCTTAAACAAAAAGAAAAAAAAACTGCAACGGATCGTTAATAAACTTTATACAAATTCATTTGAAATATTTATATGTTTATAATCCTTTATTATTAATCAGATATCACTTTCAATTTGCAGTTCATGTTGACTTTAATTCAAAATTTTTTTTTATGAAAATGATGAGAGGAGTTACACCAAAAAGGTGCAACCACTAAAGGGCTGGTTTGGCCCCTCCATCGTGAAAAGAAGAAGAAAGAATTTTATGGGTTGTGCGGGGGTCGAAGGTATCTGTGGATACGGGTCTTAAATAGATGAAGGTTATAAGTCGCGGGAAAGATGGTGGCAGGGAGCGAGTTCCAGTCTCTGGAGGTCATAGGGATAAAAGAGTTGGCGAAAGCGCTTGTTCGATTTTTATCCAATTTGACAGCGAAGGGGTGCTGAGCGTTCGAAAACCGCGTGTTTCTCGTAAAGAGGGCTTTAGGGGGGATAATTTATTTCAGCTCTACTGAACAGACACCGTGATAGTATCTGTAGTAGAGGGAAAGGGCAGAAACGGTTCTTCGGTGAGCCAGGGAGTCGAGTGAGTTGGTTAGAGCCGGGTCTCCTATTAGTTTAATTGCTCGCTTCTGAATTGCATCCAGTGTAGCAAGAGAATGCTTGGAGGTACCCCTCCACAGATGAGAGCCGTATTCGAGACAGGGACGAATTTGAGCCTTATACAGTATAAGAAGTTGACTGGGAGTATAACAGCGTCTAGACCAAGCTTGCGCGCTGCAGTTTTAGCAGTGGTTGAGATATGGTCATTCCATGAAAGGTCAGACCCTAGAGCTACGCCTAGCATTGAAATTTTATCCCTGAATTCTAATGAGTTTGAGTCGAAAAATATGTTTGGGAGGTTTCTGTCAACGCGCCTAGAAATAAGGCAACACTGAGTTTTCACTGCATTGAAGTTGACTAAGTTTTGGGATCCCCAGTTTTTAAGTTTGCATAAGTCTAAATTAATTGAAAAGGCAATGTCTGCACGGTTTTTGTGCGATGCAGGGGCGTTATGTAGGGTGCTGTCATCTGCCTAACAATGTACCGGATTGGAGGGCAAGTTTAGAAGGTCGTTGATATAGGTAAGAAAAAGCGTAGGGGGAGATAACTGATCCCCGAGGAACTCCAGCGTTGGTATGGAAGGGGGAAGATGATATTCCATCGATGACAACCTTAATACTACGGTCCGAAAGAAAACTTTCGAGCAACTTACAGAGTTTCGGTGCAAGGCCGACGGAGGTCAATTTGGCAAGAAGATTTTTGTGCCAGACCATATCGAAGGCTTTTGAAATGTCTAAAGCTACCGCGAGGGTCTCATTCCCGGCCTCCAGGGTTTTGTTCCAGATATGAGTTACATATGCTAGGATGTCACCAGTCGACCGGGATTGCCTGAAGTCGTATTGCCTATCGTGGATAAATTTATTTGACTCCAAGTGTCGTAGTTTTTGGTTATTATTGGTAACCATTGGTAGAGGAATCGACTTAAAATCAAAAAGACTAAAACCTTTTTTGAGCTTGAATTTTTTAAAATTTCAACTTTTTGATTTAATATGACATTTTTTCTGCTTTTATCATCAATTTTGTAATTTTAACGTAAATAATTGATATTGTTAGAGTTCGTGGATGTGATGAAACTGTACTAGATGAAGGAGGAGGTATCAGCCAAAGATAGAATCATTGGTTTCAATAAAACACCTTTAATAAGACGTTTCGGCCTGAATTTTATTTGGCCATCTTCAGTCAATTAGGAGTTATACACAAAATGCGGTACACATATGTGATCGAACCAAGCCTTGTCAAAAATAAAAATTCTTTTAGCTTCGAGTGAATTTATAAGGTGCCTGGACGCAAAAGTTTCATTACTTTCATTCTGAAACTTTTGGGTCCAGGCACGTGACGTGACTGAAGATGGCCAAATAAAATTCAGGCCAAAACGTCTTATTAAAGGTGTTTTATTGAACCCAGAGATTCCATCTTTGGCTGATACCTCCTCCTTCATCTAGTATATATTTTTCAGAAAATATATTCGAAAATAATGAGCAAAACAGATTGTTTGAGAAAATTGAACGAAAAAATTAATAATTTTTAAAGGAATCGTAGGGAGTTGGCCATGAATTAAAAAAATAAAACCGAATTCAAAAAAATTAAATGAAACAAATAAAATAATAATAATTAAAAAATAAAATAAAATTCACTAAAAGGTAAAAAATAATTATTATCTTATTTAGTTACAACTAAACGACGAAATATTAACATGAAATTACTTTTTAAAGTCGGTGCCAAACATACATTTTATGAATCGAACTAGACGGATCTTACTTAGTAACGATTTGTCGGGTATACTCGCTTATATAGTTTGTTTAGCACCGACTTCAAAAAGTGATTTCATGTAAATATATCGTCGTTTAGATTGTAACTAAATAAGATAATAATTATTTTATACCTTTTAGTGAATTTTATTTTATTTTTTGAGTTTTATTATTTTATTTGTTGCATTTAATTTTTTGAATTCGGTTTTATTTTTTTCTATAAAAATTATTTATATTTTTCTCTTTTTAGTGATGTTATTAATAGTGACTTAATATAATACCTTGCATGGATCTCGTAAGAGAAAGCATCGGGCGAATGAAACATAAAATGATAATAAAATTCAATTAATAAATATAGAACATCTCTGAAACGTTTGCGGGTTTTAATGAATGTTTAAAGATTTTTTTATATAAAAATTTTTGTTTATTATAATTTCGATTATTTGCTCATAAGAATTGGAGATTTACGTTATTTCGTCATTGATCATATCTTCAGAACTTGACCAAATTAATATGGGACTACCCCTAAGGTACCCTCTTTCCAAATAAAAGAAGAATAGTTGAAGGAGATAATAAAAGAGTGTGTCCTCTGCTGGAATTATAAATTTTATTTATTTATAACGAGACTATAGTTTCGAGGGCTTTGCCCTCTTCATCAGTCTATTACTCTTACTCTTTTATTATCTCCTTTAATATATATAAAAATCTGCTACCTTCGGCACAAAAACTTAAAAGAAGAATCATTGAAATCGGTCCACGTGACAGGCTGAACATAGATAAAATAAATAAATAGTTAGGTATCTTGACAATCTTGGAGCTATACTGATCCAAACGCAGAAAGAATCATTAAAATCTGTTCATAAACAAAGAAGTTATACGGGAACATACATAACAAAAAAGATCCAATACCAATGAAAAAATGGGACCAATCGGAAGCTAGACTGAGCCCAATACAAAAAAAAAAATCATCAAAATCGGTTCACAATTGGCGAAGATATCAGGTAGCATAGACACACAAAAAAAAATTCAGTCGAATTGAGAACCTCCTCCTTTTTTGAAGTCGGTTAAAAATTGACTCTTCTAGGCACCATAAGAAGAAACAAGCCTGAACTAACAAAAATGTCAAATAACGTTCAGAATTTTCTTTTACTAGTGACACAACAATTGTGAATTATGTTCGGAAAAAAATAAGCTGATGTGTTCTGATGTGGCCATCCACTTGACTTTACCATACAACCTGGCCCCTCACTTATATTTAGTACAATTATTCGTAATCATGTAGGGGAGGGGGTTAGTTTTTGCATTTTTATACTTCTGGGGTCCCACTGATTATGTATACAAAATTTGATTGAGTTTGCTCAAACGACCTAGATTTTGAATTTTTAACGCCCCCTCCACCCCCCTTAATTTTGAGTCGATATGCACCAAAATCTAATCAGCTCTTAATCTCAATGGACCAAAACTACGTGTGAAATTTGGTTTCGATATTCACACTAGTTTTTGAGCTAGCTCGTACACAAAAATTTGGTAACGCACAGACTAACTAACAGACATTTTGACAAAACAATTATTATCTCAAAAAATATAATTTTTGCGATGTTCATTTATTAGAGCTTTTTTGTAGAGCGAAATACCTATGGTTCCGCTCAAATTTTTTAATCAAAATAGTTTCAGCCGTGGTCCACATATTAATTGTATATTTGTTTACTCCTACATCAATTTGACTACATTGGCCACCTATTTATTATTATACCATACAGGGTATGGTCAAGTATTGTAATCGTGCATGAAAAAAGTGTTTTTTTTTTTTGCTTCTTTTTTTTCGAAATATCTCAAAAACGCCTGAAACTATTTTGATTAAAAAAAATTCGGCGAAACCATGGCATTTCGCTCTACTAAAAAGCTCTAATAAATGAACATCGAAAAAAATTATATTTTTTGAGATAATAATTGTTTTGTCAAAAAATTTTTTAAGAAAAAAATAAAAACCGACTTCAAAAAATTAAATGCAACAAATAAAATACACTAAAAGGTATAAAATAATTATTATCTTATTTAGTTACAACTAAACGACGAAATATTAACACGAAATTACTTTCTGAAGTCGGTGCCAAACAAACTATACCTATAAGCGAGCGTACCCGCCAAACGTACTAAGTAAGATCCGTCGAGTGCGATTCATAAAAGGTATATGTTTGGCACCGACTTCAAAAAGTAATTTCGTGTTAATATTTCGTCGTTTAGTTGTAACTAAATAAGATAATAATTATTTTATACCTTTTAGTGTATTTTATTTGTTGCATTTAATTTTTTGAAGTCGGTTTTTATTTTTTTCTTAAAAATTTTTATTTTTCTCTTTTTAGTGATGTTATTAATAGTGACTTAATATCATCAGAACTTGACCAAATTAATATGACACCATCCCTAAGACACCCCCTTTCGGATAAAAAAAGAACCATCGAAATCGGTTCATAAACAAAGAGGTTAGGTCTAAACAAACCTAATAAAAAAGGTCTAATACTTATGAAAAAAAATCGAAAAAAAAATGGGACCAATCGGAAGCTAGACTGGACCCAATGCAAAAAAAAATTTCAAAATCGGTTGACAATTGGCGGAGATATGAGGTAACATAGGCACAAAAAAAAAAAAAAAAAAAAAATTCAGTCGAATAGAGAACCTCCTCCTTTTTTGAAGTCGGTTAAAAATGTCTGTTAGACTGGTTGTCTGGTTATCTGTCTGTTAGGGCCGGTTGTATGTCGCAAAGTAAATGCTTTTTACAACTAACCAAGGGTAGATGGTAAATGGAGGGGCTGGGATGGCCAATCAGATGACAGAAACTTTCAGTGCCTGTCATCTGATTGGCCATCCCAGCCCCTCCATTTACCATCTACCCTTGGTTAGTGGTAAAAAGCATTTACTTTGCAACATACAACCGGTCCTAAGCCAGTCTGTGCGTTACCAAGTTTTTTGTGGTCGAGCTAGCTCAAAAACTAGTTTGAATATCGAAACCAAATTTCACACGTAGTTTTGGTCCATTGATTTTTCGTTTATTGGGCCACGCAGGTGAGGGCCTCCACTAACAAGAAATATTTACAAAGTCGGGTGAATTTAATTACAGGAGTATTTACATAATTATAGGAATATTAACATAATATATTTACAAAATTTTTTTTTTTTTTCTTTTATATATACGATTAAGAGCTGATTAGATTTTGGTGCATATCGACCCAAAATTAAAGGGATACATAA
This sequence comes from Forficula auricularia, assembly GCA_024734495.1. Classification (NCBI taxonomy): domain Eukaryota; kingdom Metazoa; phylum Arthropoda; class Insecta; order Dermaptera; family Forficulidae; genus Forficula; species Forficula auricularia. The sequence continues at coordinate 4,135,456 of JALMQS010000120.1, read as the reverse complement.
TCAGTGGGTTCCCAGAAGACTAAAAATCCAAAAACAAAAATGAAAATGCAGGCATTTGGACAAACTCAACCCCATAAGTGTATTTTCACATCAGAACGTGTCAATTTATTTATTAAAAAATTTAGTAGGCAGACGTTGTCACTCTGCAGAATTACAAACGATTTTTCGTAGATCAACCAGATAGATAAGCGTGTCCTGAACTCTCTTAAGTGAAGTGCATTGCACCCACCCCACTCCGCACCCCACACCCCATCCTTAGATTTTGGTGCATATCGATCCAAAATTAAGGGGGGTGGAGGGGGGTTAAAAATTAAAAATCTAGGCCATTTACCAAACTCAACAAAATTTGTTTTGTATACATAATCAGTGGGACCCAAGAAGTTTAAAAATGCAAAAACTAACCACCTAAAATGGGGAGGGGGGTGTGTAGGGTCAAAAAATGAAAATCTTGGTCATTTGAGCAAACTCAACCAAATTTTATATACATAATCAGTGGGACACCAGAAATCTAAAAATGCAAAAACTAACCCCCCAAAATGGGGGGTGTGTAGGGCTCAAAAATGAAAATCTTGGTCATTTGAGCAAACTCAACCAATTTTTGTATACATAATCAGTGGGACCCTAGAAGTTTAAAAATGCAAAAACTAACCCCCAAAATGGGGAGGGGGGTGTGTAGGGTCAAAAAATGAAAATCTTGGTCATTTGAGCAAACTCAACCAAATTTTGTATACATAATCAGTGGGACACCAGAAGTCTAAAAATGCAAAAACTAACCCCCTAAAATGGGAGGGGGGTGTGTAGGGTCAAAAAATGAAAATCTTGGTCATTTGAGCAAACTCAACCAAATTTTGTATACATAATCAGTGGGACCCCAGAAGTCTAAAAATGCAAAAACTAACCCCCCAAAATGGGGTGGTAGGGTCAAAAAATGAAAATCTTGGTCATTTGAGCAAACTCAACCAAATTTTGTATAGATAATCAGTGGGACCCTAGATGTTTAAAAATGCAAAAACTAACCCCCAAAATGGGGAGTGTAGGGTCAAAAAATGAAAATCTTGGTCATTTGAGCAAACTCAACCAAATTTTGTATACATAATCAGTGGGACCCTAGAAGTTTAAAAATGCAAAAACTAACCGCCCAAAATGGGGGGTTGTAGGGTCAAAAAATGAAAATCTTGGTCATTTGTAGCAAACTCAACCAAATTTTGTATACATAATCAGTGGGACCCTAGAAGTCTAAAAATGCAAAAACTAACCGCCCAAAATGGGGGGTGAGGGGTCAAAAAATTAAAATATAGGCCCTTGTACCAAACTCAACCAAATTTTGTATACATAATCAGTGGGACCCTAGAAATCTAAAAATGCAAAAATTAACCGCCCAAAAGGGGGGGTATAGGGTCAAAAAATTAAAATATAGGCCCTTGTACCAAACTCAACCAAATTTTGTATACATAATCAGTGGGACCCTAGAAATCTAAAAATGCAAAAACTAACCGCCCAAAGGGGGGGAGTTATAGGGTCAAAAAATTAAAATATAGGCCCTTGTACCAAACTCAACCAAATTTTGTATACATAATCAGTGGGACCCTAGAAATCTAAAAATGCAAAAACTAACCGCCCAAAGGGGGGGAGTTATAGTGTCAAAAAATTAAAATATAGGCCCTTGTACCAAACTCAACCAAATTTTGTATACATAATCAGTGGGACCCTAGAAATCTAAAAATGCAAAAATTAACCGCCCAAAAGGGGGGGTATAGGGTCAAAAAATTAAAATATAGGCCCTTGTACCAAACTCAACCAAATTTTGTATACATAATCAGTGGGACCCTAGAAATCTAAAAATGCAAAAACTAACCGCCCAAAGGGGGAGTTATAGGGTCAAAAAATTAAAATATAGGCCCTTGTACCAAACTCAACCAAATTTTGTATACATAATCAGTGGGACCCTAGAAGTCTAAAAATGCAAAAACTAACCGCCCAAAATGGGGAGTGTAGAGGGTCAAAAAATTGAAAATATAGGCCCTTTGTACCAAACTCAACCAAATTTTGTATACATAATCAGTGGGACCCTAGAAGTCTAAAAATGCAAAAACTAACCCCCAAAATGGAGGGTGTGTAGGGTCAAAAAATGAAAATCTTGGTCATTTGAGCAAACTCAACCAAATTTTGTATACATAATCAGTGGGACCCTAGAAGTTTAAAAATGCAAAAACTAACCCCCAAAAATGGGGGTGTGTAGGGATCAAAAAATGAAAATCTTGGTCATTTGAGCAAACTCAACCAAATTTTGTATACATAATCAGTGGGACACCAGAAGTCTAAAAATGCAAAACTAACCCCCAAAAATGGGGGGTGTAGGGTCAAAAAATGAAAATCTTGGTCATTTGAGCAAACTCAACCAAATTTTGTATACATAATCAGTGGGACCCTAGAAGTTTAAAAATGCAAAAACTAACCCCCAAAATGGAGGGGGTGTAGGGTCAAAAAATGAAAATCTTGGTCATTTGAGCAAACTCAACCAAATTTTGTATACATAATCAGTGGGACCCTAGATGTTTAAAAATGCAAAAACTAACCCCCCAAAATGGGGGGTGTGTAGGGTCAAAAAATGAAAATCTTGGTCATTTGAGCAAACTCAACCAAATTTTGTATACATAATCAGTGGGACCCTAGATGTTTAAAAATGCAAAAACTAACCCCCAAAATGGGGAAGGGGGTGTAGGGTCAAAAAATGAAAATCTTGGTCATTTGAGCAAACTCAACCAAATTTTGTATAGATAATCAGTGGGACCCTAGATGTTTAAAAATGCAAAAACTAACCCCCAAAATGGGAGGGGTGTAGGGTCAAAAAATGAAAATCTTGGTCATTTGACCAAACTCAACCAAATTTTGTATACATAATCAGTGGGACCCTAGAAGTCTAAAAATGCAAAAACTAACTCCACAAAATGGGGAGGGGGGGTGCATGGTCAAAAAATGAAAATCTTGGTCATTTGACCAAACTCAACCAAATTTTGTATACATAATCAGTGGGACCCCAGAAGTCTAAAAATGCAAAAACTAACTGAACAAAATGGGGGAGGGGTGCATGGTCAAAAATTAAAATCTTGGTCATTTGACCAAACTCAACCAAATTTTGTATACATAATCAGTGGGACCCCAGAAGTCTAAAAATGCAAAAACTAACTGAACAAAATGGGGGGAGGGGGTGCATGGTCAAAAATTAAAATCTTGGTCATTTGACCAAACTCAACCAAATTTTGTATACATAATCAGTGGGACCACTAGAAGTCTAAAAATGCAAAAACTAACTGCACAAAATGGGGGGAGGGGGTGCATGGTCAAAAATTGAAAATCTTGGTCATTTGACCAAACTCAACCAAATTTTGTATACATAATCAGTGGGACCACTAGAAGTCTAAAAATGCAAAAACTAACTGCACAAAATGGGGGGAGGGGTGCATGGTCAAAAATTAAAATCTTGGTCATTTGACCAAACTCAACCAAATTTTGTATACATAATCAGTGGGACCCCAGAAGTCTAAAAATGCAAAAACTAACTGCACAAAATGGGGGGGGGGGGTGCATGGTCAAAAAATGAAAATCTTGGTCATTTGACCAAACTCAACCAAATTTTGTATACATAATCAGTGGGACCACTAGAAGTTTAAAAATGCAAAAACTAACCGCCCAAAATGGGGGGGGGGTGTGTAGGGTCAAAAATGAAAATCTTGGTCATTTGACCAAACTCAACCAAATTTTGTATACATAATCAGTGGGACCCCAGAAGTCTAAAAATGCAAAAACTAACCCCCAAAATGGGGAGGGGGGTGTGTAGGGTCAAAAATGAAAATCTTGGTCATTTGAGCAAACTCAACCAAATTTTGTATACATAATCAGTGGGACCCTAGAAGTTTAAAAATGCAAAAACTAACCCCCAAAATGGGGAGGGGGGGTGTGTAAGGTCAAAAAATGAAAATCTTGGTCATTTGAGCAAACTCAACCAATTTTTGTATACATAATCAGTGGGACCCTAGAAGTTTAAAAATGCAAAAACTAACCCCCCAAAATGGGGAGGGAGGGTGTGTAGAGTCAAAAAATGAAAATCTTGGTCATTTGAGCAAACTCAACCAAATTTTGTATACATAATCAGTGGGACCCTAGAAGTTTAAAAATGCAAAAACTAACCCCCCAAAATGGGGAGGGGTGTGTAGGGTCAAAAAATGAAAATCTTGGTCATTTGAGCAAACTCAACCAAATTTTGTATACATAATCAGTGGGACACCTAGAAGTCTAAAAATGCAAAAACTAACCCCCAAAATGGGGGGTGTGTAGGGTCAAAAAATGAAAATCTTGGTCATTTGAGCAAACTCAACCAAATTTTGTATACATAATCAGTGGGACCCTAGAAGTTTAAAAATGCAAAAACTAACCCCCTAAAATGGGGAGGGGGGTGTAAGGTCAAAAAATGAAAATCTTGGTCATTTGAGCAAACTCAACCAATTTTTGTATACATAATCAGTGGGACCCTAGAAGTATACAAATGAAAAAAGTGCCCCCCCCTACTACATGATATTAAATAATTTTAGGGGCCAGGTTGTATGGTAAAGTCAAGTGGATGGCCACATCAGAACACGTCAGCTTATTTTTATAATTATTTTTTATAATGTTTATCAATATGAATGAATGTATGCAAATTGGTGTAGGAGTGAACAAATATACAAATATACGTGTTTTCGGGGGGGGGGGGGGGTCCAGGGGCCGTGTACTATATATGTTTGTATTTTTTTTAAATTTGATTACCGTACATTGCTCGGTGGCTCCAGGTACTAGTAATGTTATCCAAGGTGTGTGTGTGTGTATTGAGAACAGGTGGTCTTGTGGGTTGTGTGTGTGTCAAGTGTGTGGGCATGCGCAGAAGCGTCTGTTTGAATCCTGAGTAGAGAGAGAGCGGCCGGCTGCTCTGGCAGTAGCGCGCGAGTCTTCTACGTGAAAGTGTCAGTGGACAAGTACAAACCAGCTCAGCTCAGCTCAAGGAGAGGATACTTCCTGCCCGCCACCGAGAACAAGGTCTGCTCTACAGCCCTCTACTATTTAACCACCTAGGGCTAGTTTCATACAAATAGGATGTGACCCTATCCTGGGGTTACCTCTCGAAATGTGTTTTATAAAAAAAAAAAAAAAAAACAGAGGGTGATCTTAAACGTAACCCCCCTATATTTAATTCTCCAAAATTGATAGGTTAACCTTAATCCTGGTGATAACCCTGTGTTTATTTACATTAGAATTATAGGTTAGAGTTTCAAAACAAATCGTTATAATATTAAATAAATAAATAAATAAATCTTTATTCCTCGACCTGCTTAGGGCCAGTTTCATAAAACTAAGATGACCCTATGCTAGCGAAGACCCTGAGGTTAGATCTCGAAATGTGTTTCATAAAAAAAAAAAAACAGAGGGTGATCGCAAACTTAACCCCCCTATATTTAACTCTCCGAAATTGATAGGTTAATCTTTATCCTGGGGGTAACTCTGTGTTTATTCATTGATATTAGAAAAACATTTTATAGGTTAGAGCAGAGGTGGGGAACGTTTTTAGCCATTACCCCAAAATATTTTTGAGTAGGTCATTGTTACTCCTACATTCTGAAAAGCAAAAAAAAACCAACGTAAATGTGGATATATTATTTATTATTTACTAGCTTCAAGTCCCGCCTTCGGAGGGCCTTTTGATAGCCAGGGGACATCGCCCCCTGGACCCCCACGTGGCTGTTTTATTGATGTTTTATACACGTGTAAAGAACACTTTCATATATCAACTCTTGTGAATTAATTGTAATAGATTGATGAAGAGGACAAAGTATATCTCTTTATGAATGAATTTAAAAAATTTATTTTTCCAGCAGAATTTTATTGTCCCCTTCTGCTACTCAATTATTCGGCAAAAGAACCTTTCAACTTAAATTAAAATAAAGTTTTTGTCTTGTAAAAATTCAATAAATAAGGTAAAAATCGTCATTTGGGGAGAATTATCCAATTAAAAATAATAAACTTTTAAAGTTTATTATTAGATTATCGAAAATTTATGTTTAATTAAGCTTAAAATAGGTTTTTAATAATTTCAATATGCTGAAATTTCCTAGATTTCAAAACAATATAACAATGGGTTTTCAAATGATTTTGTTTTCTTTAAAGAATTCTACGGGCTAATTGAATTTTGGTTTTAATCTTTAAAATATATTTTTAAAGAAATTCCAAAAGCTAATGAATTCCTTTCAGTTAGTTTAGTTAGTATAGTTTCAATAATCCTTTATAATTAACTTTGAAATAAATAAATAATATTGAAATGAATGAATGAGCTCGAATACAAAAGCCAAAAGGCTTAGTTCTTTTGAAATGGCTGAGGGTCTTAAATACAATAGAAAAAATGATGAGGTCAGATTCCCAAATGTATTTTTAAGAAAAATGATTTTCAAATAACATATTTTATTTTAAATTAATTATTTTTCATCTATATATATAATCAAAAGCTTGGCTGAAACTTTTTTATTTTTTTTCTACTCTATTAAAGACGGTTTTCAGAATTTTTTCAAATTTTTTCACCCAACCCAAATTAGGAATTTTTGAAAAAATAGCTTTTTTTAAATAACCATAACTTGTTCAAAAATTTAGTTATGACGATTTTTTTTTTAAATTTTTGGTTTTAAATGTACTTTAAAAAATAGATAGTTTTCTTAAATATTTGTTGCATTATTAAATTCTTCTTCAACGATAATGTGGTTAGAGCTATTGAGAATGAATGACACTCAAAAATCTGACAAACAGGGCCGCCAACACATGTTTAGTTTGCTAGTTTAGTTCTTTTATTGTTTGGCAAGCTATGTTGGCTAACCTGAATTTTTTTTTAGTTTTTCCTGAATTTTCCAATTTTCCGGGCAACTTTTTCAATTTTTTTTTACGTATTAACCTGAATTGGACTATTACGAACATTTAAAAAAAAATAGCCAAATCGGTCCAGGCATTTGAGAGATCTGCGCTTACAAATAAACAGAAATTCATTTTTATTATATAGATTGAATTTACATGAAAACTATCCGTGTAAGTAAATATACAATTGAAAACATTAATATAATAATTTAAACGCTTTTACGTTTAAGAAAAATGATGTTTAATTTTCGCTAAAATAACTTCAAAATTAGGACTTTTTGACTTGAGCCCAATTTGAATAGAGTCCTCGGCAAATACTACAAATAATAAATAAAACCATTAACAAATCATTTTTTAAACGCATTCAGATTTAGTTATACTTAAATATTTTTAAAGCTTCAATAAAATAAATAAAATATTGTATAAAGCTTAAATGAAAACAAAACTAGCGCTATGTGGCGGGGCCGAAAACTTAAACTCTCTGTTTAGGGGCAAAATAACAATTAGTGAGGTTGGCTTGGAATTGAAGAAGCGACGTTTAATAACTGCTTTTTAAAAAGACTTTGTCAAAAGAATAAAATATACGAACACTTATCATGGCGAAAAACGTAAAACTTTTATTAATTTTACGATTTTGAATTCCTAGGTGTGCCGGTTAATAATGTCCTTTTTTCGGCATGAGGAAAACACAAATTTTTTCAGAACTGGCAAAAGTGGTTTATTCAAAGTATGCACCATTGGATTCTACATATTTTGACCAACGATCCGGCAAATTGTGTATCCCCTCCCAGTAGAATTTCTCCCCTTTCGAGGCGAGCCAAGATTCGAGCCATTTTGCCACTTCTTCGTAATTAGCGAAGTGCTGGTCAGCCAATCCGTGTGCCATTGACCTAAAGAGGTGGTAATCCGATGGAGCGAGGTCTGGAGAGTAGGGCGGGTGGGGAAGGGCCTCCCATTCGAGCGCTTTGATGGTTTCTTTCGTCGATTTGGCGGTGTTCGACAAAGCGTTGTCGTGGAGCAAAATGACACGTCCATGTCTTCGAGCCCATTGCGGCCGTTTTTCGATCAATGCATGATTCAAATTGATCAATTGTTGTCTGTAGCGCATCATTGGCGTGGATCTTCTGCCAGCAAGTCCTCCAGGTCAGCATCCTCAAACTTTTTCGGCTGTCCAGGCCGCTCCTTGTCGTTCACATCAAAATCACCACTTCAAAACCGTCCAAACCAACGTTGGCAGATTTTTTCAGATGGAGCATGGTCCCCATAAACTCCCCCGAGAATACGAGCCGTTTCCGCAGCCGATTTCTTCATTAAAAAATAGTGCAACATCACCTCCCGCAAATGCTCTTTTTCGGCACAAAATCCGCCATGTTTACAAGCCAATATCTCATACACAAATGAACCGAATGTTGACATGTTATATGCCGTTTGAAAGGTGATTACCAACACTATAAAACCAAAAAAATATTTAGATGAGTTTGGTGGAAAAATACCGAAATGCCATCTGTTAGAAAAAAGGGACATTATTAACCGGCACACCTAGTATCAAAATAAAAATACTATAACAGTTTATAAAATAGAAAATTTTAAAAATATTCTCATTACCCCCGATAGTTTTCATTGATACCCCATTTGGGGTAATTTACCCCACTTCCCCGACCGCTGGGTTAGAGTTTATAATCAAATATAAATAATAAACGTATCGTGAATTTCAACTTATTATAATTATTCATATACAGGTAATTTTAAATATTTTAAGTTTATATTTTTTTTTTTTTTTTTTTAAATAAAGGAAAAAAATAACTATTTCATTTTCCCATAGGTTAAAAATGGAAAATTTTACTGACGATGAAGACTTTAGATGGAATTAGTACAACTTGTCGCATTTGATAGACGAAAATTAATAATAACTAACTATAATAATCTTGAAGGAGACAATAAAAGAGTGTGTCTTCTGCTGGAATTATAAATTTTGTTTATTTATAACGAGACTATAGTTTCGAGGGCTTTGCCCTCTTCAACAGTCTATTACAGAGGTGGCCACATGCGGCTCTTCAGTCAATCTCGTGCGGCTCTTGAACCCTCTTGAATAATACTGATTTTAAAAAGTACAGGGTGGGTCATAAAGATCTACCATCTTTTGAAGACGTATAAAAAAAATCAAAAAATTTAACTAGAGAAAACTGAATATATTTTTGAAAAGAACATAAAATATATATATTTTTAATGTATTTTAAACATTATCAGACCAAAGGGGGGGGGGGGGTCAAAAATGAAAATTCTAGCCCTTTCGACCAAACTCAACTAAATTTTGTATACATATTCTCTGGGCCCCAAAAAGGCTAGAAATGCAAAAACTAACTACTCAAAATGGAGGGAGGGTCAAAAATTCTAGCCCTTTCGACCAAAATGAACCAAATTTTGTATACATATTCTGTGGACCCACAGAGGGATAGAAATGCAAAAACTAACCAACCAAAATGGGGGAGGTTCAAAAATGAAAATTCTAACCCTTTCGTCCAAACTATGTATACAAAATTTGGTTAGTTTTTGCATTTCTAGTTTTTTGGGGGATCCACAGAATATGTATACAAAATTTGGTTGAGTTTGGTCAAAAGAGCTAGAATTTTTTTGACTCCCCCCCTTTTTTTTTGTCTGATAATGTTTTTAATACATTTAAAAAAAATTTCATTTATTTTATTTTCAAAAATATATTTAGTTTTTTTCTAGTTAAATTCTCAAATCAAAATGTGGTAGATCTTTATGCTGTATAATAATTAAATTAAAAATAATAATACAATACAAAGATTAAAATAATTTGTAATTTGTAATATTATAAGTAAGTAGAGCAAAAAATATATGATACTTCATTTATATTTTATAAAATAAAAAAATGTGGCTCGCTTTGGAACAGTTTTCTAACTTTGCGGCTCTCAGAGTTAAGGTTAGTGGCCACCCCTGGTCTATTACAATGGATTCACAGGAATTAATTTATGAATGAAAGGTTAAATAAAATAAAAAACACACTTTTGGAATATTTAGGAAACCCACGACCACAGACGCAGCTATAAATAATAATTCCTGCAAACCTATCACACACATTAATTAGCAGGATTCACACTCAATGATTCATAGATTAACCAACATCCACTTTAGATCAGAAACAGATTTCAATAAAGAATTAGAAATAATAAAACAAATAGCCACTAAAAACGGTTATGAGGAAACCCTTATTGACAAATCTGATTTATTCCCAACTGTCCGAGCGCAGAATCAAAACCCAAATTAATAATCCCATACTATGGAAAAATTTCGGAAACTTTAAAATTAAAATTCAAAACTTTAGGATATGAAACTATTTTCAAATCCTCTAGAACATTGGGATCTGATATTAGCAATAATAAGAAAGACAAAATTCAAAAAATGGACAAAAAAGGTGTCTATTCCATAACATGTGGAGAATGTGATTCGACCTATATAGGAAAAACAGAACGAAATTTAAACACACGCATTTCGGAACACAAAAGGGTTTTTAAAGGGGGTTCGGGGCATAGTGCATTTGCAGACCATTTAATCTCCGAGAAACATTGTTTTCCAGATGAATCAAATATTAAATTAATTAGATCAGAATTAGATCCCTTAAAAATTAGTATTTTCGAATCGTTAGAAATTTTAAAATCATACAATAATTCACCAAAAAAATTCTTAAATCGAAAAATAGAAATTCCCGAAAGCTTTATTTTAAAAATAGCCGCTCAAATAAAAACTTCATGAACGCCACCTACAGCCAAAATAAAACAAGTATAAATTTCAATTCTTAACTTGGCCACCCTGAACAATTCTTAACCTAACCACATGAAAAATTTTAACCTTTCATTCATAAATTAATTCCTGTGAATCCATTGTAATAGACTGATGAAGAGGGCAAAGCCCTCGAAACTATAGTCTCGTTATAAATAAATAAAATTTATAATTCCAGCAGAAGACACACTCTTTTATTGTCTCCTTCAATATATAAAAATTCTGCTACTCTCAGCACAAAAACTTTCAATGTAAAATAATAATCTTATTGGAAAATGAAGGGAAAATAATATACTTACTGGTGTCAATAAGGCAGTCATCATCAAAATGACTCTGACGACCAGTAGCTTATATCTCATTTATTTCTAATATATTATCGTCTATTAAGTGGATATTGATGAGGCAGTTCAAAAAAAGAAGAAGATAATTTACACTATCTTTTTTATTCATAAAACCGACGTTTCGGAGGCTATTCCCTCCTTCTTCAGGGTTTTGAAAAGTCAGTGAAGGAAATCCAATGCGGCATTCCCCTCTGTCTCCTCTTTCAGTGGCAGTAACAATAATATATTGTATTTCATTCTCAGCAGAATTATAATGTAATGTTTTGTGTTTTAATGTTTTATGAATAAAAAGATAGTGTAAATTATCTTCTTTTTTTTTTTTGGACTGCCTCATCAATATCCACTTAATTCTTATCAGTCCGTCTCCAAAAGTTACTCCAATCTTATTATCGTCTATTTCAGATAAATTTTTTTTTTGGGCGGGCCCCCTCCTATTCCCGTAATCGAAAGACTTTCTTCGGCAAGGTTTTTTTGGGTTTTTTTATATTTATTTCGTAGAATAAAATTAGATCGGAAACGATTGGAGTCAGCATTAAATTCTGATGCCAAATCATCCCATATTTGTTACTTTACCATACAGGGTATGGTCAAGTATTGTAAACTCAAGCTTGAGTTGTTTGCCATAAAAGAATTTAGTCTTTTTAATTTTAAGTCGATTCTTCCACGTTTTCAGTAGATTTTGCCATTAATAGTCAAAACATCAAAAATGTAATGCAATACGGTTATTCCTCTAGTATTAGATAAGAAGCGATTGCTATTTTTGATTTTAAGCCGATTCCTCCATGTCATCATCAATGGTTACCAATAACCGAAATGTCAAAAATCCAATGTAGAATGGTTATTCCTCGACTGTTAAATGAGAATCGATCATTATTTTTGAATTAAAGTCAACATGAACTCCAAATCGCAAGTGATACTGATTAATAATAAATGAATAAACATATTAATATTTCAAATGAATTTGGATAAAGTTTAGCAACGATCCGTTGCAGTTTATTTTTTTTTTCGTCTATGTTACCTGATATCTTCGCCGATTGTGATGATTTGTTTGCATTGAGTTCAGTATAGTTTCCAATTGGTCTCGTTTTTTTTCATTGGTATTGGACCTTTTTTGTTATGTTTGTTCAGGCATAACTTCTTTGTTTATGAACCGATTTTAATGATTTATTCTGCGTTTAGATTAGTATAGCTCCAAGATAGTCAAGATATTTAACTATTTATTTATTTTATGTATGTTCAGCGAGAAGTTTTTGCCAGGTGGACCGATTTCGATGATTCTTTTTTTATTGTAAAGATGGTACCTTTGGGGGTAGTCCCATATTAATTTGGTCAAGTTCTGATTATATGATCAATTGTAAAATAACGTAAATCTCTAATTGTTATGAGCAAATAATCGAAATTATAATAAATAAAATCTTAAAACCCGCAAACTTTTCGAGAGAATTTCTCTATTTATGAATTGAATTTTATTATCATTTTCTGATTCATTCGCCCGACGCTTTCTCTTACGAGATGTATACAAAATATTATCTTAAGTCACTATTAATAACATCACTAAAAAGAGAAAAATAAAAATAATTTCATCCATTGAATCTTTTGCCTTTGACCATTACTTGCCAATTTATCCAACCCCCTCCCCCTAGAATGCAAAATTTAAGCTTACGACTTAAATCAAACAACCACCCCCCCCAGTAGTTGACACCCCCGTCAGCTACACTTAACATTCGTGAACCTTATCTATATAATTAATGGAGTATTGAGGAGATGACCGAAGGGGGTGGGGGGGGTAGGGGGTTGAAAATGATGAAGGAAGTAGGGAATAAAATAAAATAAAATAAAAAATCCTTGATCGAGTGGGAAGGGGCTGGATTCCGTCGGGTTTGAGAATCGATTCCAATATTTCCGTTGGACCATTTCCAGAAGACTGCACAAGGGCTGAAAGGCTAATGTCTCCCCCGCCCGAATCCTTGTTTTTCGTATCTACGATAGAGAGACAGACATACACACACACACACACACAAGCTCAATCTCACAAATTATCGCGCGAAAAAAAAAAATCATAACTTTAAAGGCTGCGACAAGTAAATTACGAACATTACAATATTCATTTTTTTTTACTCAGCCTTATTAACAAATCTACAAAGAACAAATTTATTTATTTATTTTTCTTTATAATAAACTTATGTGGCCATTCACATGACTTTATCACACACACCCTGACCCCTCTCTTATATTTAAAATTATTATATATAATATAATAAAGCGGTTTGTTCTACAGCATGCGCCGTTTTCCGCATCCAACACGCCAATTCTCTCTATCCAGAATGTCTTGCTCTTGTAGTTGCCTACTGGTCAATGCCTCATCTACTCCCTGCTTCCACGTTCGTCCCGGTCTTCCTCTTCTCCTCCGTCTTTCCGTGGGCATCCAGGTCCATATTTTATGAGGCCACCTATCTTCCGGCATTCTTTTGAGGTGTCCGTACCATATTATTATATATAAATAAATTATATAATTTCGTAGTTTATTCATATCTGAGAAATCAGAAAAAAGAAAATATAAACCACCCAAAAGGGGGGGGGGGGAGTGAAAAATGTAAATTCTTGCCCTTGGAACAAACTCAACCAAATTTTGTTTACATAATCTCTGGGCCTCTAGAGAGCTAGAAATGCAAAAACTAACCACCCAAAATGGGGGGGGGTCAAAAAATGAAAATTCTTACCCTTAGAGCCAACTTAACCAAATTTTATATACATAATCTGTGGGTCACTAGAAGACTAGAAATGCAAAAACTGGGTGCGGGGGTCGAATGGGGGTGGGGTGAGGAGTAAGGCGGAGTAGGGTGGGGGTAACCCCCCCACTTTTTAGATGGTTAGTTTTTGTTATGGGTTCTCACTGATTATGCATATAGAATTTGGTTGAGTTTGCTCAAAGGACCTAGATTTTTATTTTTTGACTATACACCCCCTCCCCCCATTTTGGGCCTCTAGTTTTTTAATTTTTTTTACTTCTGGGGTCCCACTGATTATGTATACAGTATTTAGTTGAGTTTCCTCAAATGGCCTAGATTTTTAATTTTTAACCCGCCCCCTCCACCCCCCCTTAATTTTGGGTCAATATGCACCAAAATCTAATCAGCTCTTAATCTCAATGGTCCAAAACTACGTGTGAAATTTGGTTTTGATATTCACACTAGTTTTTGAGCTAGCTCGTCCACAAAAATTTGCTAAGGCACAGACTAACAGACATTTTGACAAAACAATTATTATCTCGAAAAATATAATTTTTTCGATGTTCACTTATTAGAGCTTTTTTGTAGACCGCAATGCCATGGTTTCGGTAAAATTTTTTTAATCAAAATATATTCAGTCGTTTTTCAGATATTTCGAAAAAAAGAAGCAAAAAAAAACACTTTTCTCATGCACGATTACAATACTTGACCATACCCTGTATTGTAAAGTAATAAAAAAATAAATAAATAGGTAAATAATAATCAAAAAAATAGTCGTATAGGATCTGAAATAAAAACATAAAATTAAATAAGATTTGTTTCCAAGTTATATGAAAAAAAAGCCACTTCAATCACTTTATTTGTAAACACACCTGTTTTGTTATGATTTAGACCAGGGGTTTCCAACCGGTGGTAATGGTGGTACACTGGAACGTTTCAGGTGGTACGCGTGAGGGATGTGAGCAACCTGCTATTAATAGCTGCTATTTTTGATGCCATTTGTTACGAGTTACTTGTGTGAGAGTGGATTTTCTGAACTCTTCTACATAAAAAAAAACATAGAAGCAGAATAAGTGTTGAAGAGGACTTAAAAGTGAAGATAAGTTCCATTACTCTTAATGTTGATATTTTAATCACAGGCAAACAACAACAAGTTTCGCACTAAAGACTATAAAAGTATATTTTATATGATTATTAATTTTTTGCTGAGTTTGTACTAATTTTTTATTTTTGTTTTTAGACCTAAACTGTAAATTAATACCATTTTAATCGTTTTATTTCTCCTTTACCATATTATAAGCATGTTATAAATAAACAAATATCTAACCATTAAATATGAAGTTTTCTCAGGAATTTATTTATTTCAACGGCATGTGCCTTTAAAAACATTACAAAAAGTAATACAAAGAAACACTACTTAGTAAAAAGTTTAATTCAAAAGCCTTTGAACACTTTTAGAAGAGGAAATATTATACGTTTATTAAATTATTTAGGTCTGGTGGTACGCCAAAATTTCTCAAAAAGTCAAGTGGTACGCAGGTGCAAAAAGGTTGGGAACCCCTGATTTAGACAACTCTTAATTAAAAACAAACAAAAAATTACTAATTTTAATATATATATATTTGCTATAACTTATTAGTGGGTTTTAAAAATTAAAATACCAATTAATAAATAAAAGATAATTGAAAAAAATGTAAACAAACTTTTTTATTAAATAAATAAATAAATAAATAAATAAATCTTTATTCCTCGACCTGCTTAGAGGCACAAGTCCTCGGTGGCTAGGTCCTCCAAACATCAATACAATCTAGCTACAATACATTAACAAACATCAATACAAATTAATTACAACAATTTAACAATTAATAAACAAGTAAAAAAAAAAAAAGAAAAAGAAAAAAATAGAAATGTATGCTCATTAACAAATAACATGACCATAGATTTCCATCAAAAGACAAAAAGTAATTTAAAAATTCCGCGCAAAAACCCGATATTATTGAGATTTTCATCTATCAATAATTACTTTAATTAAGAAAAGATCAATTAAGATTAAATTTGTCGAGGTCCAGACCTAGCCAGATCGTTTTCTCATTCTCAAAACTTGTTAATAGAATTTGTTTCATCAAAAAATCGGTATAGTCGTTTTCAAAATAGAACTAAGATAAAAATATATTTACACAATTTTTTCTCGTTTAAAAAGAGTAGATAAAGATATATATTTAATTAACAACAAAATAAACACATTTTTTAAAAATGAATTCCTCCTATATTATTAATACACATTTTTGTTTTTAATTGTCCATATTTAATTATTATTCTTATTTATCCGGTTGAGGTGTCAAAAGGTCCCTCTCTTTTTTTTTTCTTTTTTCTTTCTCTCTCGTTTTTCCTGGTTCAATATAGCTATAGATAATGGACTGAATGTCTGTATGGTCTTGAGCCTCCATGGACTCTTCTGGCTCTGCGTCTGTATGGAACGTTTCGTTTTGTTAAAGGGAGATTCGTGTTCAGTGAAAACGTTCAGGGCGTTAATGATGCAGAATTCCGTGGCTGCCCAGAAAAAAAAAAAAAAATAAAATAAAACTCTTTTTGTTCATCCTTTTTCTTCTTTTGTATCCGCCATGGCGGTCAATACTAGATTATTTATTTATTTATTTATCTTAGCTAGCGTTTTCTGGATTTGATTGATACCAGCTCATGCAATAAAATAAATAACCAACATCAAGAAATAAATAATATTTATTTATTTGTTTATTTAAAACATACACACACCACACACTATAGTATATACTTCAATAGGATTTGACAACCAGACAACCATAAAGGGCTTGAGGATTGCCTTCTAAATGATAAATAAATAAATTTTAATATCTTATTTTATTATTTAGTATTAAACGAGCAAAGTTTATATATATATATATATATATATCCGGTCGGGTTCTCGAAAACGGCTCTAACGATTTGGATGAAATTCACGGGTTAGGAGGGTTTTGTGTTGGACATTCGACCTGTCACGGTCCCATCTTCGGCTAAGTTCTTTTTGGTGGGTTTTTTGTTAATTTAAACAATTATTCACAGGTGGTTGTCTGGATAAAAATGTTTATTTACATTTTTATTCAATTTCCTTTTAATAAATAATTGGTTTTTACTTTATCCAATGCGAAGCATGGGTAAAGTATTGTAATCGGTCGCGCGCCAAGCGGGACTTCAAAGGGTCCTCAGGTAAAGACTACGGAACCCATGAAATCAATTAAGGTCACAAATTGTAGTATTCAATTAGGTTGAATTTTAGCACGTGACGATTTTGCTAACAATTACCAGGGGTCTCGTCGAGAGGCCAAAAAGTGCCATTTTTTTTGGAAGTGCGTCCGGATGGATGGATGGATGGATGTTATCGTTTTTTTCGTCCACGATTTTTTCCACACCTTTGCACCGATTAAAATGAAATTTAAAACCTACCATTCTTTTAACAAAATGAAGCGCTGATTAGTTTTTGGTACATATCGGCCCACCAACATTAGTATTTTATTTGGGTACTTTTTTAGTTTTTTTTTTTAAATATCTTGAAAATGACTTAACGAATTTTGATGAAATTTTATATCCTAATTAAGTATCTTGGGGACAACAAAAAAGGTTAAATAAAGTTTTTAGTAAAAGTATATTTTAAAGTACTTTACTCTAGAGTAAAATAGTACTTTTTTTAAATTCCTTATTTTACCAAAAATTAAAAAAAAAACTTTAAAATTTATTCATTTGATCGGTAATATAGCTCATTAAAACTTGCTTAAGTAAGAATGGTTAGGCTTCTCGCTGTGAAATGATAAACATTTAGGAGGAAATTTTATAAGTAACCATAGCAACTGCGTTGTTTTTTTATCCGCTACCTTTGCTGAAGACATAGAGGAATCGACTTAAAATCAAAAATAGTGATTGATTCTGATTTAGTACTTGAGGAATAACCATTCTATATTGAATTTGGACGTTTCGGTTTTTATGAATACTACAATTTGTGACTTTAATTGAGACCATGTATTCTGTAGTCTTTAACCATGCTTTGGATTGGATAAAGTAAAATTCCCACTAAATAATTTGCTTTGTGGATTGACCCCCCCATGAAAATTTTCTGGCTGTTCTACTGGTATTATATATAATGACATAAAAATTTCAGTAAAATCGAAAGGGCTTGGGCTTAAAAGTGGTCAATTTGGCGAGGTATACCACCCCATATTTAGAAAGTAAGAAAATAATAATAATTCAATTATTAAATATTGATTTCGAAAATTAAATAAAACAACAACAACAACAAATTTATGTAAATCAAATATGTGTTGTTCGCATTATAGATAATAATAAAATCAAAACGATGCTAATATTATTAATAATGTTTCTACTCTTACTACTACTAATAATTTATGATAATCATATACAAAATGTACTAGACACAATCAAGTTTTTTTATTTTTTATTTTTTTTGTTTTATTGTAACTTTCATGAAATTTCCAACATCATTAGTAATTCAATGTTTGTTGTTGTTTTATTTATTTATTTGTTTTTTTTTAGGATTTTTTTAATCTGAATTCAAACAACCTGTGTATACGTAGTGTAAGTATATATATATATATATATAGGTATAGATTGCTCTGTGAATTTAATTTAAATTTTAAAGTATATCAAGTACAATATAAACAGAAGGGCTCTGGGCTGGCTGGCTGGCTGGCTATGTACACACACATACACATACACATACGCTATGTTCGTTCACTGGATCAATTGGGAAATATATTTTAGTGCACACTGCACGGTTTACACTTAACCGAGCGATGCTCGGTAACTTTTTACTTCAGTTAAAAGCTATATATTAATCCCCGGACCCCCACCACTTCATCCCACATTCACCCCCACCAACACCCCCACCCCCCGTACCACTCCACCACTGCACCCCCACATCTCCCCCACCGTCACCTCCACCCTCGCCCCCCCCCTCACCTAGTTTTTGCATTTCAAGCCTTGTAGTGGCTCACAGATTATGTGTATATATGGTATGTATTGGTCGAGGGGTGATCCGCGAATAGAAGTAGGTGTACACCTCTTTGGAAGTATTTTGGAAGTACTTGGAAATATTTGGAAGTACT
The DNA here is from genome assembly GCA_024734495.1 of Forficula auricularia. NCBI lineage: Eukaryota > Metazoa > Arthropoda > Insecta > Dermaptera > Forficulidae > Forficula > Forficula auricularia. The sequence continues at coordinate 4,116,526 of JALMQS010000120.1, read as the reverse complement.
TGGAATTATTTAAAAGTACTTGGGAAAATTTGGAAGTACTTTGGAATATTTGGAAGTACTTGGAAATATTTTGAAGTACCTGGAAATATTTAAAAGTACTTGGGAATATTTGGAAGTACTTTGGAATATTTGGAAGTACTTGGAAATATTTAGAAGTACTTGGAAATATTTGGAAGTACTTGGGAATATTTGGAAGTACTTGGGAATATTTGGAAGTACTTGGAAATATTTGGAAGTACTTGGAAATATTTAGAAGTACTTGGAAATATTTGGAAGTACTTGGAAATATTTAAAATACTTGGGAATATTTGGAAGTACTTGGGAATATTCGTAAGTACTTTGAAATATTTTGAAGTACCTGGAAATATTTAAAAGTACTTGGGAATATTTGGAAGTACTTTGGAATATTTGGAAGTACTTGGAAATATTTAGAAGTACTTGGAAATATTTGGAAGTACTTGGAATTATTTAAAATACTTGGGAAAATTTGGAAGTACTTTGGAATATTCGGAAGTACTTGGAAATATTTGGAAGTACCTGGAAATATTTAAAAGTACTTGGGAATATTTGGAAGTACTTGGAATTATTTAAAAGTACTTGGGAATATTTGGAAGTACTTGGGAATATTTGGAAGTACTTGGAAATATTTTGAAGTACTTGGAAATATTTAGAAGTACTTGGGAATATTTGGAAGTACTTTGGAATATTTGGAAGTACTTGGAAATATTTAGAAGTACTTGGAAATATTTGGAAGTACTTGGAATTATTTAAAATACTTGGGAATATTTGGAAGTACTTTGAATATTTGGAAGTACTTGGAAATATTTAGAAGTACTTGGAAATATTTAGAAGTACCATACCTGGAAATATTTAAAAGTACTTTGGAATATTTGGAAGTACTTTGGAATATTCGGAAGTACTTGGAAATATTTTGAAGTACCTGGAAATATTTAAAAGTACTTGGGAATATTTGGAAGTACTTTGGAATATTTGGAAGTACTTGGAAATATTTAGAAGTACTTGGAAATATTTGGAAGTACATGGAATTATTTAAAAGAACTTGGGAATATTTGGAAGTACTTGGGAATATTTGGAAGTACTTGTAATTATTTAAAAGTACTTGGGAATATTTGGAAGTGCTTGGAAATATTTGAAAGAACAAGTGGAAGTAGGTGTACAGCATATTAGGTTGCGGTTCACCCCTCGGTATATGTATATAAATAAATACCGTATAATAATTTTTTTTAATTAAATAACAATTTTTGAGTTCATCAATTAAATTGCCAAATTCTAATATAGAAAAAATACGATTGTGGGATTTAAAACTCGATTTTTAATCAATATTTTTTTTATATATTTTATTAAACCAATTATTTTACATGAATTAATGTATACATTGTATTTGAGCTTCGACTCCGGAGATTACTTCTCCTCCATCGACTGTCCTTGATCATCTTTTTAGTCCTTGTTTTTAATAAGAGGAAAAAACTAATTAAATAAAACAGCCTCTTTTCCGATAATTATTCCAATTCCATATTGATGCGCCCTCCCTGTCATCAATCAATTAAATTTTTTTATAAATTTTATTAAACCAATTATTTTACATTAATTAATGTATACATTGTATTTTTTGCTTCGATTCCGGAGATTACTTCTCCACCATCGAGTGTCCTTATTCATCTTTAGTCCTTATTTTTAATAAGAGGAAAAATCTAATTAGATAAAAAAACCTCTTTTCCGATAATTATTTTAATTCCATTATTCCCCAATCAAGTCGATTGGTTCTGCAATCCATCCTCCTCTTCCTCCAATCAATTAAATTGGCTAACTTTTAATATACATAATAATATTCGTAATGATCTATTAGTGGAATTTAAAATTAAAAAAACCAAATAATAATTAAAAGTAAATTAAATAAAAATGTAAATATACATTTTTATTGAGACAACCACCTGTGAATAATTATTTCAATTAACAAAAAACCCATCAAAAACAATTTAGCCGAAGATGAGACCGTGAGAATTGCTCATTTAATAATATAAGATATATTTAATATAATATAATATAATATATATTTATTTGGATTCAGAATTAAATAAACTATAAGATGTTGATTCAATATAATAAGATAAAAGGTTAATTTTTACACACATTAACAAACACACACACACAGTTCCAAACAACCCTCCATACAACTTGAGAATTGTTCGTTAGTTGTACTAAATTGCAATCCAGCTGGAATAAATAGATGGCGCAGTGGATGCTAATGGATCAGGCGTTAATTGCCTTTGGTTTGCAGAGAATAGTTGGTTGGTATTCGATCGACGAAAGACCACACACACACACACACACACACACACACACACACACTGTAGAAAATCAATTTAACAAATGGGATCATTGTGAACAACAACAACAAACAATAGTTGAATACGCCACTTAATTTAGAATTAACGATGTTGATTTATTATATTATCCATGCGATAGGTTTTCTATTAACAAATAAATACAAATTCATTACAAATGGTATTATACAAATACAATCTACCTGTAGGCAAAATATTATACCGGGTGAGTTTTTTATCTTGATACAGTCTTATTATTCAAAAACAGTGCATTATGAAAAAAAGTTTTAAATAAAAGTTTATTTATATCGAGGGGAAACTAAACTACACTATTGTTTGTCGACCTAGAACAGGCTTTCAACGGTATTTCGAGGTCAAGTTCTGTTTTTTAAATGGAAACCTATATATTTCTGTACATATTCTGAATCTACAAAAAAATGAACAACTTTTATTTGAACTATTTTTTTATATGAGATAAAATAAAAAAAATAAATTAATTAGCTCTCAAAAAAATCTCAATAATTATTTTTAACAATTATTCAACTTGATTATCAAATAATAATGATTAAATAATTAATTATTAAATAAATATTTATTAAATCGAAAAGTCACAACAATGAAAATAAGTCTTTATAATGATATTAAATTTTCGTTATACTCAGATTTAAGAGATTATTTTCTACTTAATAGAACTATTTAAAATTCTTGAGCTTAAAAAAGTTTATTTCTCGTGTCAATTCAGTAGATGGTTATATTGTATTATTATAATTATAAAAATGGAGCATTTTTTGTTGAAGATAGAATTGAAATGGTGTTAATTTTTCGGTGAATGTAGAAGTGTTAATGGGAAATGAATGCCGAGCGTTTTCCTGATAAGTATACACCCTCACGAGCTTCATTTATTTGTGTTGTAAATATGTTAAAAAAACAAAAGAAATTGAAATTCATCGAGAAGACTTGCGATACACACTGGAATGTCTCAGAAAAGTGTTACAAAATTATTAAATTATTTATTTAATAATTAATTATTTGATCATTATTATTCGATAATTAAGTTGAATGATTGTTAAAAATAATTATTAGAATTTTTTTGAGATCTAATTCATTTAATATTTCTTTTTATTTGATGTCATATAAAATAATGGTTTTGATAAAAGTTGTTCAGTTTTTTTGTCGATTCAGAATATGTACAGAAACCTATATGTTTCTATGTAAAAACAGAACTTGACCTCGAAATACCCTTGAAAGCTTGTTCTTAGTTGACAAACAATAGCGTGGTTTGGTTTCCCCCCTGATATAAATAAACTTTTATTTGAAACTTTTTTCATATAATGCACTGTTTTGAGTTATAATACTGTCTAAGATAAAAAAATCACCCGCTATATATGTGTGTGTATGTGTGTGTGTGTGTGTGTGTGTGTTTATATAATTTCAATTTTTTTTTTTATAAATTTTATTAAACCAATTATTTTACATTAATAATGTATACATTGTATTTTTGCTTCGATTCCGGAGATTACTTCTCCACCATCGAGTGCCCTTATTCATCTTTAGTCCTTGTTTTTAATAAGAGGAAAAATCTAATTGGATAAAAAAACCTCTTTTCCGTTAATTATTTCAATTCTATTATTCCCCAATCAAGTCGATTGGTTTTAATCAATCCATCATCCTCCCATATAATTTCATTTAAATTGAAAAGATAAACAATTATTTTTATAGAGAAATGTTTGCGGAATTTAACAGAACAAAAGTCACATTGATACATAGATAGATACATACATACATATATACATACAGGTGAAGATAATTATAAAGCGTGTTAAAAAAAGGCCAAGTTCGATTAATAAAAACCGCTTAGCAAAGAAATTACCTACTTATGAATTGGTGGGGTTTTTTTTTGATGTTTTTTTTTAGAATCTTCCAGAAATAATTTTTTTAACTTAATTCTAAATTAAGGGTTGATCAAAAAAAATATTTCAGACCATATTTACACTTAGCGATTTGGAATTGCCTTATATTAAATCAGAAATCATTTTTTTAGTAAAATTTTAAATTAAGGATAGTCACTCCCCTTTAGGGGATGAAGAGGAGATCAAAAAACTTATTTCAGGCCATATTTACACTTACTAATTTGAAATTGACATAGAATAAAGCAGAAATTATTTTTTTAATGATATTTGAAATTAAGGGTACTCACCCTTTTTAGGGGATGAAGAGTCGATCAAAAAACTTATTTCAGAGTATATTTAGTCTTAGTAATTTGGAATTCTCAAGAATCTAGAAGAAATAATTTTTTTAGTGAAATTTTAAATTTAGGCTAGTCACCCCTTTTAGGGGATGAAGAGGGGATCAAAAAATTTATTTCAGGCCATAATTACACTTAGTTATTTGAAATTGCTGTAGAATCTAGTAGAAATAATTTTTATAGCAATATTTTAAATTAAGGGTAGTCACCCCCTTTAGGGAATGAAGGGTTGATCAGAAAACTTATTTCAGGTCATATTTACACTTAATAATTTGAAATTGCTATAGAATCTAGTAGAAATAATTTTTATAGCAATATTTTAAATTAAGGGTAGTCACCCCCTTTAGGGAATGAAGGGTTGATCAGAAAACTTATTTCAGGTCATATTTACACTTAATAATTTGAAATTGCTATAGAATCTAGTAGAAATAATTTTTATAGCAATATTTTAAATTAAGGGTAGTCACCCCCTTTAGGGAATGAAGGGTTGATCAGAAAACTTATTTCAGGTCATATTTACACTTAATAATTTGAAATTGCTATAGAATCTAGTAGAAATAATTTTTATAGCAATATTTTAAATTAAGGGTAGTCACCCCCTTTAGGGAATGAAGGGTTGATCAGAAAACTTATTTCAGGTCATATTTACACTTAATAATTTGAAATTGCTATAGAATCTAGTAGAAATAATTTTTATAGCAATATTTTAAATTAAGGGTAGTCACCCCCTTTAGGGAATGAAGGGTTGATCAGAAAACTTATTTCAGGTCATATTTACACTTAATAATTTGAAATTGCTATAGAATCTAGTAGAAATAATTTTTATAGCAATATTTTAAATTAAGGGTAGTCACCCCCTTTAGGGAATGAAGGGTTGATCAGAAAACTTATTTCAGGTCATATTTACACTTAATAATTTGAAATTGCTATAGAATCTAGTAGAAATAATTTTTATAGCAATATTTTAAATTAAGGGTAGTCACCCCCTTTAGGGAATGAAGGGTTGATCAGAAAACTTATTTCAGGTCATATTTACACTTAATAATTTGAAATTGCTATAGAATCTAGTAGAAATAAATTTTTTAGCAATATTTTAAATTAAGGGTAGTCACCCCCTTTAGGGAATGAAGGGTTGATCAGAAAACTTATTTCAGGTCATATTAATATATATATATAATATACATTTAATCTTTTTCTATTTTTATTTTTATTGCCGCGCCATAAAAATTCCTCAATGGAATAGATATGAATGAATTAGAAGGCAATATCCTCAATTAGCCTCGTGACCTAGAGAAGGGGAAAATACTATTACTATGCTTTGTTGATCAACACTTCCAAGAAATGAATCAAAATAAAAACACACCCATTCATCAAAAGCGTTGATTCTATTTAAGTCGTATTATTTCCTAAACTATTGCTCCAATCAAAAAAATGTATACAACCTTTTTTATAGAGAATATTATACTCTATAAATTTTATTTGAAGAATTTATTTTTATCATCAATAGATAACGAGATATTTACATAAAACTGATTTGATAAACATTTTTTAAGCTATGACATTTTTACTATAAAGTATACATAGATAGAGATTTACAAAATTAATCACTACAGTTGGCGAGCGGGTCACGCTGGCCGGCTATATAATTAAATTCATTTAAGAACTCATTTAAAATCATTTTTTCAAATTGAATATGAGAGAGTTGTTGCCGATAAAAATACAGTGAAAAATGCTTAACATGAAACTGGGGAAGGAGGCTTGAAGCTTATAGGTAAATATATAATAGTACTAGTATTAGTATTTAATAAAGCTTAAATGAATGCTGTTTAAAATTCATCCCTCATCCAGAATGAAATTGAAAATTGCATAATTGATACGGTGATACGCTTTCCTTTATTTAATTGAAAATATTTTAATGGCGTTTGAGATGGCAGAGAACCTAAGCCTAAACCTTTACCTAAAACAGCCATTTTCGAGGGGGACTGGAAAATTTTTTACTACCCCATATTATACCGGGTGAGTTTTGTTTTATATCTTGAGACAGTCTTAAAACTCAAAAACAGTCCATTATATGGAAAAAAGTTTCAAATAAAAGTTTATTTATATCAGTGGAGAAACTAAACTACTCTCTTGTTTGTGGACCTAGAACAAGCTTTCAAGGGTATTTCGAGGTCAAGTTCTGTTTTTTACATAGAAACATATAGGTTTCTGTACATATTCTGAATCTACCACAAAAACTGAACAACTTTTATTAGAACTTTTTTTTATACGACATCAAATAAACAAAATATTAAATCTATTAGATCTCAAATTTAAATTCTAATAATTATTTTAAACAATCATTCAACTAAATTACCAAATAATAATGACTAAACATTAATTTTAATAATAATTTAATAATAATTAATAATTTAATAATAATTAATAATTTAATAATAATTAATAATTTAATAATAATTAATCATTTAATAATAATTAATCATTTAATAATAAATAATAATTTACTAATTTTGCGACACTGTTCTGAGACATTCCGGAGTGTATCTACTGGATGAATTCCAGTTCCAATTTCCTTATTTAAACCTGTTCCAGTTTCTTCGTATCCTTTACATTTCTTGTTTTTTTGTATTTTTTTTAACAGATTTAGAAGCTTGGGAGGCTGTATTCCTATCAGGAAAACGCTCGGAAAACGCTCCATTTTTATTATGGTAATAAAATATAACTATCTACTCAGTTGACATGAGAAATAAACTTTTTAAACTCAAAAAGTTTAAATAGTTCTATTAAGTAGAAAATAATCTCTTAAATTTGTTTAAAATGAAGTTTTAACATCATTATAAACACTTATTTTCATTGTTGTGACTTTTTGATTTAATAAATCTTTATTTAATAATTATTATTTGATAATTAAGTTAAATAATTGTTAAAAATAATAAAGAAGTTTTTTTTGAGATCTTGATTCATGTATTTTGTTATTTTGATCTCGTATAAAAAAATAGTATAATAATATAATAATAATTATTTTTAACAATTTATTTAACTTAATTATCAAATAATAATGATTAAATAATTAATTATGAAATAATTAATTATTAAATAAATATTTATTAAATTGAAAAGTCAAAACAATGAAAATAAGTGTTTATAATGATATTAAAACTTCATTATACACAGATTTAAGGGAATATTTTCTACTTAACAGAACTAGTTAAAATTCTTGAGTTTAAAAAAGTTTTAAATTAATTATCTCAAAACAATTATAGTAACTTTATTTATTTAAAAAAGTTTATTTCTCGGGTAAATCCAGTAGATAGTTATATTGTATTACTATAATAAAAATGGAGCATTTTTTTGTTGAAGACAGAATTGAAATGGTCTTAATTTATGCGGTAGAAGTCATTCCACCGTTAATAATAACCCTATTCCCATTCATTTCGAAAGAAAAGGCCTTAAATTGGATCTCTTAGAATCGACGGAAATTAAAATAGCCCTCTCAAATAATTCAAATATTTTAAATAACCAATTAGAAGTGCATAAAAATACAATTATTGATTATATATTATAATAAATTAACTAAACATTCTTTCTATTGTTCGCACATTGAATATATTAGGATAATTGTACCCTCTCAGTCACTTTTCCAGTTGTACCCTGTCACGTAAGTTCCCATTCTTTATTATCTACTCTTATTAAACGAGCAAAAATTGTATATTTATTTGTATATATATTTGTTTGTATATATATTTATTTGTTTATATATTTGTATCTTAGTTCTATTTTGAAAACGACTCTACCGATTTTGATGAAATTCACAAGTTAGGGGTTTTTGGGGTGACAATTCGATCTGTCACGGTCTCATCTTCGACAAAATTGTTTTTGATGGGTTTTTTCGTAATCAAATTAATTATTCTCAGGTAGACAAATCCCATTCTTAGGGTTTTAAAAAAGGTTTCCCTTTTCCTTTTGTGCTCAGGCAGACAATGGGGTCGGGTAAATCCTTTATTCTCAAAGGCCTTGAAGAAGTATTGTGATTGTGGTTTTTAACATATTTTGTTCAACCTAAACGTTAGAAATATTAATAAACGTTTTATAATTCTTTTTATAAAGAATTTTATTTATTTACTTTAATAGAATAAAAAATAATCAAGAATTTATTTAAAAATTTATTTCGCATAAGCAGGTCTCAATTTTCTGAAAAAACAACACATTTTGATAGGTTTTATTTATTAACAATTGGATGAATAAAAATGAATCATATGGTTGAATCAAAACAGGTGCAGGAGGTGGGGTGCAGTGGTGGGGGATCCGGGGATGGGGTCAGGCGGGATGGGGGTGGGGGTGGGTACAGTTGGCGAATACTATATATATTTGTATTTTTTTAATTTGAAAACGGCTCTCAAATAAAAATCGACCTTTTTATCAGAATTTTAAATTAAAAATAATATTAAAATAAAGGTTTTAACTGAAGGAAGAAGTTACCGAGCATCGCTCGGTGCCTCCAGGTACTATATGTGAAAGTAAAAATTATTACTATTATTTTAAATATTTATATAATCAAAATTTACTAAAAAAAGAGAGAGAAAAGAGCGGTATGTATTTTGACACCCTCTACTGCTTGTTTGTATTCTCATCTTGCGAGGGTCGTTTGTTCGTTAGTGGGGCCCTCCCCCTCCCCATCCCGCCACTACTCAGCCCCCTCCAGGGGGGTATTAAAGCTAATCAAGTGGGACACCTTGGAAAGGGCCTCGAATTCGTTCGTTAGCCAGAAACAAAGGGCAGAAAATAAAAAGATTAAAGGGAAAAAAACTGTCAAGTGCGAGTTGGGCTTGACTTAACAATATTCTTATCTATATCTATATCTTATCATATCTTATTATATTAAACGAGCAATTATTGTATATATATGTCATTAGAGGTTTTTCGGGTTTCTCCGCGTGGGTTTGAGAGTTTTACTCGACGTTTCGGCTCTCCTTTTGGAGCATTTTTCAAGAGAGGGGGTGGGTGGTCTTCGTGGTCTTAACCTTGTAGTCCAAGGTTCGTTTTGGAGGGTGTCTTCCGAGTGAATTTCTTCAGTCGGAAGGTTGAGTAGATTTGGATATTTAGGAAGTTTTGGGTGTTTTGTTGTTGTCAACAATATTAATATTATTATAATATAATATGAAAAAAGTGGTTTGTTGCTTCATTTTTTTCAAAATATCTAAAAAACGGTTAGAAGTATTTTGATTAAAAAAAATTGAGCACAACCATGGCATTTCGCTCTACAAAAAAGCCCTAATAAGTGAACATCGAAAAAATTATATTTTAAGAGATAATAATTGTTTTGTCAAAATGTCTGTTAGTCTGTGGGTTACCAAATTTTTGTGGACGAGCTAGCTCAAAAACTAGTGAGAATATCGAAACCAAATTTCACACGTAGTTTTGGACCATTGAGATTAAGAGCTGATTAGATTTTGGTGCATATTGACCCAAAATTAAGGAGGGGGGGTGGAGGGGGCGGGTTAAAAATGAAAAATCTAGACCATTTGAGCAAGCAAACTCAACCAAATTTTGTATACATAATCAGTGGAGACACAGAAGTTTAAAAATGAAAAAACTAACCCCGGAAGGGGGGTGTAGGGTCAAAAAATGGAAATCTTAGCCATTTACTAAACTCAACCAAATTTTGTATACATAATCAGCAGACCCCCAAAAGTCTAAAAATGCAAAAGTTAACCGCCCAAAATGGGGGGGGGCAAAAAATGAAAATCTAAGCCCTTGTCCCAAACTCAACCAAATTTTGTATACATAATAAGTGGACCCCCAGAAGTCTAAAAATGCAAAAGCTAACCGCCCAAAATGGAGGAAGGGGGGGGGGGGGCAAAAAATGAAAATCTAAGTTCCTTGTCCCAAACTCAACCAAATTTTGTATACATAATCAGTGGGCCCCCAGGAGTCTAAAAATACATAATTCTAAATAATTTTATTAAATAATAAATATAAGTGAGGGGCCAGGTTGTATGGTAAAGTCAAGTGGATGGTAGTAGTTTAAGTAGTTCTATTAAGTAGAAAATAATCTCTTAAATCTGAGTATAATGAAGTTTTAATATCATTATAAACATTTATTTTCATTGTTGTGACTTTTGATTTAATAAATATTTATTTAATAATTAATTATTTTATCATAATTATTTGATAATTAAGTTAAATAATTGTTAAAAATAATTATTAAGATTTTTTTGAGATCTAATTGATTATTGTATTTTGTTTATTTGATGTTGTATTAAAAAATAGTTCTTATGAATATTGTTCAGTTTTTTTTTCTAGATTTAGGCAATGTAGAGTAAAATATAGGTTTCGATTTAAAAAACAAAACTTGACCTTGAAATATCCTTGAAAGTTTTTTCTGGGTGGACAAACAATAGCGTAGTTTAGTTTCTTTTTTTGAATTATAAGACTGTTTCAAGATAAATAAAAAAAAAAAATCACCCGGTATATAAAGACTAGGGGGATTTTATGTTGTTTTATTTGAATAGAAATGATAAAATTTACTTAAAATATAATAAAAAAATAATATTAATCATAAAAAATATATTATTTTATTTTATTGTAATGGAATTCATTTTATTTATTCGGATTTCTTTTTTTTTAAGAGTATGCGAAATAAAATACAACTCATAAGAATTTTTATTAACCTCAACGGGGATTACCTTACATTGAACTTTTTTTTAATAATAATAATAATAATAATATTCATGAGAATAAAAACAAAAATAAAATCCGGCCAAGCATATTACCTACCCTAAATATGACCCAGATTCATTATGGAAATCAAATTCTAAAATATAACCAAGAGTGGCGGGGGGGGGGTGGGGGTAGGATTGAAAAAAGTTTTTTTTTCATTTATAGAAGGCCATGTTTAAAATGTTTTGTAATAAAAATTTTCTACCCGCTGGATTTTACGTTTTCCAGACAAACACCCCCGCTGTTGTTGTTGCCGTTAACGTAATTGTTACTGAACCAAAAATGGCACAAAAGACCGAAAAGCGATTTATTGGATTTCCTTTTTTTTCTTATTAAACGACCAAAAATTGTATATATATATATATACTATATAGATTAGTCCAGATTAATTTGTAACAACGCTGACGTAATGCTCCCGACAGGGAGCCCCGTCGGTATATTTGCGGCAAATTTGAAATATAATCGTAATATGAACTCGAATTTTGAAATGAAACACTCCAATTGATTTTAAATTAAGAAACATTAAATATATTGATAATTATTCATCCTCCCCGCCCTCCTCACCACTCAAAAATTAAATATTCAATTTGCTTTTCATTGCGCACAGAAAGAGCGCACGCCCGAGTTTCTCATGGCAATACTAGAGGGAGCAGCATGTCATACAAACAACACCTGATCTCTTTTAAATATTTGAGGCCTTATATATATCGATTATAGATCCCAAATTAAAAAAAAAATGATATAATATAATTCTCCTCCTCACACGATCCCACCTATTTAAATAAATCTACATATTTCCACACAAAAAATATCACAATGCTGTAGATTATAGAAATAAGAAATACTCCCAGATTTATATCTAGATTCTCATTTCTGTAGCTGTGTCAGGACGAAAATGAGGCGAAACTTTTAAGAGACTATGTATTTTCGGGAGTTTACAGGTATACATTTGGAGTGTGGTTTTTTAAGAGGAATAAAATTTTGGACCGAGACGCCGCCCGCCAGGGCACCAGCCCGGAGGGCACGAAAAGCTCGTATTTATATATTTGTATCTTAGTTCTATTTTGAAAACGGCTCTACCGATTTTCATGAAACAAAATCTATTAACATGTTTTGAGGATGAGAAAACAATCTGGCTAGGTCTGGACCTCGACAAATTTCAACTTAAATGATCTTTTCTTAATTAAATTAATTATTGATCGATGAAAATCTCAATAGAAAAGTATGTTTATATTTTTTTCAATTATCTTTTATTTATTAATTGGTTTTTTAATTTTAAAACCCACTAATAGATTATAGAAAATATAAATATATTATATTAAAATTAGGATTGTTTTTTTTAATTAACAGGTGTCTAAATCATAACAAAACAGGTATGTTTACAAATAAAGTGGTTGAAGTGACTTTTTTTTATATAACTTAGAAAGAAATCTTTAATCTTTAATTTATTTTTTGTATATATATATATATATATATATATATATATATATATATATATATATATATATATATACAAATACCGGGTGAGTTTTTTTATCTTCAGAAATTCTTATAACTCAAAAATCAGTGCATTATATGAAAAAAGTTTCAAATAAAAGTTTATTTATATCAGAAGGGAAACTAAACTATGCTATTGTTTTTTGACCTAGATCAATCTTTCAAGGGTATTTCAAGGGAAAACTCTGTTTTTTAAATGAAAACCTTTATGTTTCTGTACATTTTCTTAATCAAGAAAAAAAACTGAAAAACTTTAATTAGATACTATTTTTTTATATGATATTAAATAAAAAAAATTAAATCAGTTAAATCTCAAAAAAAATCCTAATAATTATTTTTAACAATTATTCAACTTAATTATCAAATAATAATGATCAAATATTTAATTATTAAATAAATCATTTAATAAAAATTAATAATTTAATTATTTTGCTCTCAGGAGCTTAATTTTATCGTGTTGTAAAAAAAAACAAAAAAAACAGGTAATGTAAAGGCTACGAATAAACTGAAACAGACCAAAATAACGAAATTGGAACTGAAATTCATCCAGAAAACTTGGGATGATACACTCTAGAATGTCGCAAAATTATTAAAGTATTTATTTAATAATTAAATATTTGATCATTATTAATTGATAATTAAGATGAACAATTGTTAAAAATAATTATTACGATTTTTTTTGAGATCTAATTGATTTATTATTTTGTTTAATTGATATCGTATAAAAAATAGTTCTAATTAAAGTTTTTCAGTTTTTTTTTTGTAGATTCAGCATATATACACAAACATATAGGTTTCTATTTAAAAAAACAGAACTTTACCTTGAAATACCCTTGAAAGCTTGTTCTAGGTCAAAAAATAATGTAGTTTAGTTTCTTCCTTAATATACCAAAAATAAACCTTTAACTTTATCATACAGGGGATATGGTCAAGTATTGTAATCGTGCATGAAAAAGTGTTTTTTCCTTCTTTTTTTTCGAAATATCTCAAAAACGGTTTGAAGTATTTTGATTAAAAAAATTAAGCGAAACCATGGCATTTTGCTCTACAAAAAAGCTCGAATAAGTGAACATCGAACAAATTATTTTTTTCGAGATAATAATTGTTTTGTCAAAATGTCTGTTAGTCTCTGCGTTAACAAATTTTTGAGAACGAGCTAGCTCAAAAACTAGTGGGAATATCGAAACCAAATTTCACAAGTAGTTTCGGTCCATTGATTTTTCGTTTATTGGGCCACGCAGGTGGGGGCCTCCACTAACAAGAAATATTTACATAGTCGGGGGAATTTAATTACAGGAACATTTACATAATATATTTACAATTTTTTTTTCTTTATACAATTTCTAGCGCATGGCGATTTCCCTATAAGTTCTCCTGTTAAAGGTGTAAAAATTCATCAAAGAACCCCTCATCGCCCTGAAGGTCATATCGCATAAAGTTCTCTGGGAAATTCCCAGGGCGACAAGGGGAGGCAGAACTGATTAGATTTTGGTGCATATCGACTCAAAATTAAGGGGGGAGGGATAAAAATTAAAAATCTAGGCCATTTGAGCAAACTCAACCAAATTTTGTATACATAATCAGTGCATCTCCAGAAGTCTAAAAATGCAAAAACTAACCTCCCAAAATTGGGGGGAGGTGGGGGTTGTAGAATCAAAAAATGAAAATCTAGGCCCTTGTACCAAACTCAACCAAATTTTGTATACATAATCAGAGGGACCCCAGGAGTCTAAATATGGAAAAAACTAATCCCCCTCCACTACATGATTATAAATAATTTTAGGGGCCATGTTGTATGGTAAAGTCAAGTGGATGGCCACATCAGAACACGTCAGCTTATTTTTCATATAATGCACTGTTTTTGAGTTATAAGACTGTCTCAAGATAAAAAAAACTCACCCGGAATATAATTTGGGAATTTATTTTCTTCTGATAAAGGTTAATATATATTATTTTAAATTAATCACCCCTTGAGACATGGCGGCTGCTACTACTACTACTACTACGCCTTTATGCTTTTAAATAATGAAATAATGCCATTAGCTGTCTGTCTGTCTGTCTGTCTTTCTCTCGCTTGGATCAGACAAAAGAGCCCTTTCTCGCTGGGTAGATAGAAGAAGTAGAAGTAGAAGAAGAAGTAGAAGAGGTAGGGCAAAAGGGCACGTCACCCACAACACTCTCGTCAATACTATTTCTCATTTTATATATATACAGGGTGAGTTTTTTTATCTTAAGATAGTCTTATAACTCAAAAACAGTTCATTATATGGAAAAAAGTTTCAAATAAAAGTTTATTTATATCAAGGGGGAAACTAAACTACTCTATTGTTTGTCGACCTTGAACAATCTTTCAAGGATATTTCAAGGTCAACTTCTGTTTTTTGAATGGAATGCTATATGTTTCTGTACATATTCTGAATCTACAAAAAAATCTGAACAACTTTTATTAGTTGAAGGAGACAATAAAAGAGTGTGTCTTCTGCTGGAATTATAAATTTTATTTATTTATACAGGAGGTGTGGGCAGTGATGGGGGGCCAGGTGCGGGGTGGAGGTGGAAGTGGGGGTGCATGAGGTGTGGAGGGCCCGGGGGAGGGGGGGGGGGGCAAAGTGCGGGGTTTTAAGGGTAGGGGGTATCGATGGGTCAATATATACTATATATAAAACTAATATTAATATATAGCTTTTAACTGAAGTAAAAATTTACCGTGCATCGCTCGGTAGCTCCAGCTACATCTATCTACTCTTATTAAACGAGCAAAAATTGTTTATTTATATATATATATATATATATATATATATTTGTATCTTAGTTCTATTTTGAAAACGGCTCTACCGATTTTGATAAAACCAATTCTATTATCAAGTTTTATTATCAAGGATGAGAAAGCGATCTGGCCAGGTCTGGACCTACGACAAATTTAATCTTAATTGATCTTTTCTTAATTAAAGTAATTATTGATAGATGAAAATGTCAATAATAAAGTTTGTTTACATTTTATTCAATTATCTTTTATTTTTAATTGATTTTTTAATTTTAAAATCCACTAATAGATTATAACACATATTATTATATTATATTAAAATTAGGAATTATTTGTTTGTTTTTAATTAACAGGTGTCTAAATCATAACAAAACAAGTGTGTTTACAAATAAAGTGGTTGAAGTGGCTTTTTTTTATATAACTTGGAAACAAATCTTATTTAATTTTATGTTTTTATTTCAGATCCTATACGATTATTTTTTTTATTATTATTTTCCTATTTATTTTTTTATAATGTTTATCAATATGAACGAATGTGAGCAAATTGGTGTACGAGTAAACAAATAGATACATAATATGTGGACCACTAGAAAGCTAGAAATACAAAAACTGGGTGCGGGGTGGAGTGAATGTGGGAGGTGAAGGAGGTGGGGTGCAATTGTGGGGGATCTGGGTGTGGGAGGCGCAGTTGGGGTGGGGTGGGCCGGAGTGGGGGTGTAGTGCTGGGGGCGAGTTGTGTGGTTTAGGGAGGGGGTTCAGGTGTTACCGTGCATCGCTCGGTGGCTCCAGATACTTATATTTTATACAGGTAGTCCAGTCAAATTGTGCTTTTATCAGGAAAGTTTAGGGGTAGTTCTGATTTTTTGCATATATATGTTTTTTGGGTCGCTGAATCCAAATCTAAGATCTCCCACCAAAATTTCGTGACGCAACAATGTAGAAAATGCAAAAAAAAAGTGAAAATTTCCATTTTTTGTCTGGTTTTCGCTTATAATTCGAAAACTATCAACTTTTCGTAAATAACCTTCCTATTCAAAATGAAAGATCATTCCCTACAAATATTAAAATTTAGGTTTTTTTCTCCGACCAACCGTTCGGGCTCACCTCCGGATACCCAAAAAAAAACTCGCACTTTTTTCGATATTTTCCCATTTTGACCATGAATAATCACGTTTTGGACAAAGACCCCTCTATACATTTAGAAGAATTTTAAATTAAAAATAATATTAATATATAACTTTTAACTGAAACAAATTGTTGCCGAGCATCGCTCGGTGGCTCCAGGTACTAAATAAATTGTAGCGGCTCGCTGTTGCTCTGGCTACGAGCTTTTAGACAGGGCCGCTAGATGACTCAGTCAGATCGTTGCGACACTTTTGCATGACTGATAATATTTCAGTCATGTTATAAGTGAAGCAATTCGATCTCGACTTAAGATCGAAGGAGGGGCCATCCACCAACTCTTAGCCCCTCACCCGCTAACTAAGCGGGTGGCGCCCAGCCCGGCTTTTTACCAGGGACGAACATCCCCCTGTCCAAAACATTGTTAGGTCCCCTCCAACTAGGAGGGAGCGCGGACACACACCACGCACTCAACCGAGGCCCTAACTTAAATTAAACTCTAAATTATACACTCGACATTATTTTGTATTTATTTATTTATTTATCCATTATTTATTTATCTCATAATAAATTTCGCTGGCTGTCTAATACTTGAAGTAGCAGTTAAGTTGTTCCTCTTTGATGGAACTTATACTTAAATAAAGTCCGTTTCTCTGAAAATGATTAACCACTAGAATATTAATTTATTTACCCTCTTGCCCCCCACCCCCTATATAAAAGCGAAAGAGAGTAATTGGATCCTTTTAACGTTTTAGCAGCCTCACTCTGTTTTTGTTTGCCTAGGCTCAAAACTCATTTGTTTCGTTTAAACAAGATACTTTAATTAGATACCTACTACTATTACTAATGCTTTTCATATTTAACAAACAACCGACTTGACTTATTTTCTAATCAGTTACCTTATACTACCCTCAATCAGAGGAGAGAGGGCGTTTTTCTCTTTCCTAGCTTTTTAGGGTTCCGTACAACCACAGTACGGAACCCTATTAGTGACGGCACACTGTCTCTTCTCAGACAGCACACAATGTATGAAAGTCATAGATGCCTATGGAGCATAGGCGGGTGTCTTTCTTACAAATATTCAAGAACGTACAAAACATATCCTTCTACGTCATTGGAACGTTCATATATATACAGGGTGTCCCACAGAATTCGTTCATTAAAAGTTTTCATGGAAGAAATTGAGAGAAAATGTTGAATTTTGACATGTTTATGTTTTTAAATATACTCTTTTTAAATAAAGTACTTGGAGCCACCAAGCGATGCTCGGCAACTTTTTGCTTCAGTTAAAAGTCATTTATTAATATTATTTTTAATTAAAAATTCTGATAAAAACCACCCCGTCACTGCACACCCGGCCCCCCACCCCCTGGACCCCACCCCCATACCAGCCCCGCTACGTCCCTGGACATCCACCCCCATACCGCCGTCACGCACCGCACCAGTGCTATGTCCCCTGGACCCCGAACCCACCACTCCACCAACCCCGCATCCCACCTCCTGCACCTCCACCCAGTTTTTACATTTCTAGTGGCCCACAGATTATGTATATATAGGTATATCAATAAATTCCGTATAATTTTTTTTTAATTAAATAACAATTTATCGAGTTTTATAACAATCAATTAAATTGGCAAATTCTAATATATAATCATATTTCTTATTAACTCTTTGTGGGATTTAATACTCGAATTTATAATCAATTAAATTGTTATTAAATCAATTATTTTACATGAATTTATGCATACATTGCTTTTGAGCTTCGATTCCGGAGATTACTTCTCCACCATCGAGTGTCCTTGATCATCTTTTTGTCCTTGTTTTTAATAAGAGGAAAAAACTAATTAAAGAAAAAAACCTCTTTTCCGATAATTATTTCAATTCCATTATTCTCTCCCAATCGCCATCCTCCCAATTAAATTGTTTTTTTTTTTAATAAATTTTATTAAACCAATTATTTTACATTAATTAATGTATACATTGTATTTTTTTTGCTTCGATTCCGGAGATAACTTCTCCACCATCGAGTGTCCTTATTCATCTTTAGTCCTTGTTTTTAATAAGAAGAAAAATCTAATTAGATAAAAAAACCTCTTTTCCGATAATTATTTCAATTCCATTATTCTCCAATCAAGTCGATTGGTATGCTCAATCCTCCTCTCCATATCTTCTTTCATTCCTCAATATAAATTGTTTAATATATATATATATATATATATTAATATTTGCTATAACCTATTAGCGAGTTTTTAAATTAAAAAAACAATTAATAAAAAAAAAAGAAAATTGAAAAAAATGTAAAAAACCTTTTTTATTGAGATTTTCATCTATCAATAATATTTATATATATATTTGTATCTTAGTTCTATTTTGAAAACGGCTCTACCAATTTTGATGAAACCAACTCGATAAACAAGTTTTGAGGATGAGAAAACGATCTGGCTAGGTCTGGACCTCGACAAATTTAATCTTAATTGTTTTTTTCTTAATTTAAGTAATTATTGATAGATGAAAATCTCAATAAAAAAGTTTGTTTACATTTTTCAATTATTTTTTATTTATTAATTGGTTTTTTAATTTTAAAACCCACTAATAGGTTATAAAAACATATTAATATATATATATATATATATATATATATATATATATATACTAGCGAGGAATTGTGTGGTGGTGAGACGAGATCCAATCGACTTGATTGGGGAATAATGGAATTGAAATAATTATCGGAAAAGAGGTTTTTTTATCTAATTAGATTTTTCCTCTTATTAAAAACAAGGACCTAAAGATAAATAAGGACACTCGATGGTGGAGAAGTATCTCCGGAATCGAAGCAAATTACAATGTATACATTGATTAATGTAAAATAGTTGGTTTAATAAAATTTATAAAAAAAAATTATATATATACTAGCTGCACCCGGCGTGCCTCCGGCACGCCTGTCCCAGCTAGGCCCTCCGGGCGGGCTGCCCTGGCGGGCGGCGTCTCGGAATGAAAGTATGAGGTGTCCAAAATTGATTACCTTTTATGTAAATTGTTTTTTTTTTTATATATATATATATATATATATAGCTGACCCGGCCACGCGTTGCTGTGGCTAAAGTTTTTGTTATATTACATTATAGTAAACAATCTAAGAGGAACGATAAGAGAACATCAGTCACGGAGTCCACTATGCTTTTTCACACAGATAGTATTTGTAAAAAAATATGGTGATCTCCTTATTTGACTTTCTACTACTATAACCCTTTAGTACAATGAAATTATTTACGAACAAAGACGAAAATGTTGATGTTGGTATACAAATTCACTGGATTGAGATTTGAAGGGGAAGTACGTTGAACACAATTAATTAAAATGTTCTTACACTTGATATTAAGCAGAAATCAATACAAAATAAAAATTTATCAGATTTATTATTTCCATTTAATTTTATAACAAATAAGTATATTACAGTATAATACAGTAAATAACATGTGACGCTTAAACTCATGAATGAGGTAGGCAAGGCAGACAGTCTTAAACTTTTAAACATTAATATCTATTTTTTTGAATTATAAATACTTTCAATTTCAATTTAATTTAACACCAATCGGTGCACAATGTTTTTGGTTAACCTGTCTTTAGCTAACACAAATAGATTCGACGGTTTCCCAACACGTGAACACGCAACATATAGTTGCCCATGAGAAAAACATGGATTTTCCAAATCTAAACCACAAATGGACATTGTTTGACCTTGAGATTTATTTATAGACATGGCGAAAGCTAAACGAATTGGAAACTGTAGCCTTTTGAAGGGTATGGTAGAATCTGATGGTATCATCGGAATACGTGGCAGCAGGACCATTTTTCCTTTAAACTTCCCAGCCAAAATGGTTGCTTCAAGAATGTTTCCGGTGATCTTTTTGATGACCAAACGCGTACCGTTACATAATTGAGGTGGATTCAAATTACGGAGGAGAATAATAGGGGAACCAATCTTTAATCGAAGATTATGTGGTGGCATTCCAGGGATATCTAATGAATTTAAAAATTCAATCGGAAAATTTACACTTTCATTTTCATCAACAACAGTATCGATTGATTTAAAAGACATCAGATCGCCTGGTAACAACTGTTGTATCTGGAAGTTAATTTCGTCAACATCAACGTTTTTGGCTGCCAAAATCGCCCGTTGACTGAGCCATTCATGATTCAAATAATTATTCTGTATATCCGGGAAAATACTCTGAATCAATTCATTTTTATCCTGAACAACAGTGCAAAAATTGTCTGGTAGTTTAATGCATCGCGTATTTGGTTGCAGTTCTATTTTACCGTTCCCAATATCTAGTAGTTGTTCGGAAAATATTTGTGCTGATGGATCATTTTGCAATTGTACTCGCATATTTATGGTCAATCTATGTGGCCGGCTATGCTAACACCAAAAATTTAAAAAGTGGAAATAATTGAATTATACGGTATTTCGTTCACTACAAAATAAATTTAATTAATTTTATAGCGTCAACAACACGTGGTAATTATGCTGTTAAAATGTAGCTTATATGACACGTTCTTAGATTTACCATAGCAGCGCCATCTATTGATTACTTACTCAACCCAGTCGAAAGGTATCGACATCTGTTAGAATCATTTGGAAATTGTGACTGTCAAATAATAACAGACAAATAATTAGCAATAAATTAAAATTGCGACTATAATTTGAGATTTAAACTATCCTACCTCTCAAGTTGGATCGAACTGCACATGGTGTGCGAATTTTATTATAATCGGTTCAGTGGTTTAGGAGTCCATTGAGCACAAACATTGTGACACGAGATTTATATATATTAAGATATATATATATATATATATATATATATATATATATATGAGAGAGAGAGAGGGGGGAGAGATACCAATCGATTTGATTGGGGAATAATGGAATTGAAATAATTATCGGAAAAGAGGTTTTTTTATCTAATTAGATTTTTCCTCTTATTAAAAACAAGGACTAAAGATGAATAAGGACACTCGATGGTGGAGAAGTAATCTCCAGAATCGAAGCAAAAAAATACAATGTATACATTAATTAATGTAAAATAATTGGTTTAATAAAATTTATAAAAAAAAAAAAAAATATATATATATATTAAAATTAAACGGATTGAAGAGAGATGGAGAGATTGAATGACCAATCGACTTGATTGGGGAATAATGGAATTGAAATAATTATCGGAAAAGATGTTTTTTATCTAATTAGATTTTTCCTCTTATTAAAAACAAGGACTAAAGATGAATAAGGACACTCGATGGTGGAGAAGTAATCTCCAGAATCGAAGCAAAAAAATACAATGTATACATTAATTAATGTAAAATAATTGGTTTAATAAAATTTATAAAAAAAATAAATAAATAAATAAAATTAAACAATTTAATTTCCGAAGTCGAAGCTCAAATAAAATGTATACGCTAATGCATGTAAAATAATTGGTTCAATAAAATTTATTATTATTATTATTAACAATTTAATTGATTACCTATAAATTCGAGTATTAAATCCCACAAAGATTTAATAAGAAATATGATTATATATTAGAATTTGCTAATTTAATTGATTATTATAAAACTCGATAAATTGTTATTTTATTAAAAAAAATAATTATACGTAATTAATTTATATACATAGATACCCGAAGGGTGAACCGCGATTGGAATTAGGTGTACACCTTCTTTGGAATTATTTGGAATTCATTAGATAATCTATTATTATCTATTGTCTTCTACTTGGAAATGAAAGAGGATGTCTGGACCTGGTGTAGTGGTCAGCATGTCTGGCTGGCAGCCCGGAGGTTTCGGGTTCAATTCCCGGCTATGCCCAGTCATTTTTTCTGTAAGTATAGGGTCTAGTAAAAAAATTAAGAGGGAGATAAATTTAAAAGCCTAATTTATCGATCGGAGAATTTACCACAGCTCGAAGGCCCTAAAAAACTTAGTAAATTGGATATTGGATTGGATCTAACTTTCTGAGATTTGGCTCGTGATCCCGGCTTCTTTCCTTCTACTCTGTTCTTTTCACGATGGAGGGGCCGGCCCATACAGGCCTTTAGGGGATGCACCTTCTGGTTTATCTCCTTCTCACATCAATATCATTAAAAAAAGTGGAAGTAGGTGTACACGATTTTAGGTCGCGGTTCACCTCTCCTAGATACCTATACATAATCTGTGGCCCACTAGAAAATTAGAAATGCAAAAACTGGGGGCGGGGGGTGGGGTGCCGGGGTGATGTACAGTGACGGGTTGGTTTTTATCAGAATTTTAAATTAAATATAATATTAATATATACGTAACTTTTAACTGAAGCAAAAAGTTGCCCAGCATCGCTCGGTGGCTCCAGGTACTATTTGTAATTTGATTAAATCCAAATGATTGAAAATGAAGGCTATTTTTAGGTCAAGCTCTGTTTTTTAAATGGAACCCTATATTTTTCATTACGTCTATTTAATTTACAAAAAAAAAAAAACTGAACAACTTTCATAGGAACTATTTTTTTATAGGACATCAAATAAAAAAATATTAAATCAATTAGATCTCAAAAAATTCTCAATAATTATTTTTAACAATCATTCAACTTAATTATCAAATAATAATGATTAAATAATTAATTATTAAATAAATAATTTAATAATTATTAATAATTTAATCATTTTGCGCAACTATTCTGTGACATTCCTGAGTGTATCGCAAGTCTTCTGGATGAATTCCAGTTCCAATTTAGTTATTTTGGATTTGTTTCAGTTTCTTCGTAGCCTTTACATTTCCTGTTTTTTAAACACACGATAAAATGAAGCTTGTGAGGGTGTATTCCTATCAGGAAAACGCTCGGCATCCATTTCAATGACAGCCCCAAAACACTTCTTCCACGTTCCCCGCCTAAATGAAGACCATTTCTATTCTGTCTTCAACAAAAAATGCTCCATTTTTATTATGGTAATATAATATAACTATCTACTGGATTGACACAAGGAATAAAGTTTTTTAAACTCAAGTATTTTAAATAGTTCTATTAAGTAGAAAATATTCTCTTAAATCTGGGTACAACGAAGTATTAAGATCATATAAACACTTATTTTCATTGTTGTAACTTTTCGATTTAATAAATATTTATTTAATAATTATATAATTAATCATTAATATTTGATAATTAAGTTAAATAATTGTTAAAAATAATTATTAAGAATTTTTTTTTGAGATCTAATTGATTATTGTATTTTGTTTATTTGATATCGGATAAAAAAATAGTTCTTATGAAAGTTGTTCAGTTTTTTTTTTTGAAGATTAAGGATCTTTAAAGAAATATATAGGTTTTTATTTAAAGAACAGAACTTTGAACCTTGAAATACCCTTGAAAGCTTATTCTAAGCGTAGTTTAATTTCCTCTTCGATATAAATAAACTTTTATTTGAAACTTTTTTTCATATAAAGCAATGTTTTTGAGTTATAAGACTGTCTCAAGATAAAAAAAAAGCTCACCCGGTATATTTGCAAATTTGATTAAATCAAATGATTGGTAACGTTTTATTTATTTATTTATTTTCTCTCTAGCTCTTGAATATAACAAAACATCTCGGCTGTCCCATTACGAAATAAAGACACAGATAGGGTTGGGAGGGGGGGGGGGTAAGACCTTTTTCCTTCTCAGACAATGAATAGAGATTATTCTGAAACAAACGGAGAGGTTCTAAAATACACCCCTGATATATACGTATATACGTATAGAAAGGGACGAATGTCTGGCTGGGCCTTATCAGACGCCGCTAAGAGTTTTATTGGCTAGCGCTCTCGAGGTTATCACCACCCTCACCCCTTATCACCACCTTCTTGCTCTTTTCTTATCACCGCCAGTCAGTGAGAGCGATATAGATGGCTCTCTTGCTCGTTTCCAGCGAATAAACGACACTCGGCTTATTTTAAGAACTCAATTATATAGCCTTTGTCTCAGCCCCTTGAGTGGATTTAATACTAACACTAACACTAACAACAACAGCAAACAACCCTCTCTATTAAAATTCATTCTCAATTGCTATTTTAGACACTTTCACGGAGACAAAGAATTGATAAATTATTTTCTATTATTATATCTACACTTATTAAACGAACAAAAATTGTTTATATATTTGTATCTTATTTCTATTTTTGTTTACGGCTTTATCGATTTTGATGAAACAAATTCTATTAACAACTTTTGAGGATGAAAATATCTGGCTAGGTCTGGACCTCGACAAATTTAATCTTAATTGATCTTTTCTTAATTAAATTAATTATTGACAGATGAAAATCTCAATAAAAAAGTTTGTTTACATTTTTTTCAATTATGTTTTATTTTTAATTGGTTTTTTAATTTTAAAACCCACTAATAGGTTATAGCAAATATTAATAAATTAATAAAGTTTAGGGAAAGCGGTGTTGGTTTATAGTGAAACATATTAAACACAGGAATTATTTAACGGATTATAGTGGTGTTTCACAAAGTGGAAATAAAATTAAAAAAATTAAAAAATCTTTTAAATTATTTTGGAGATTTTTTTTTTATTTATCTCTATATATATTTCGGGCTATGAACCCTTCATCAGGAGGTTTAACAGAAAACTGAATATAAATTTTTTACATTGTATTGATATTATTTTAGTAGAGGGCAAGTGGGGGGGGGTGGAGCCAATGGGCGTTGATAGAATTGTGTGGTTGAATTTAAAGGTACGTGGAAGGGAGAAAATGGGAATTGAACAAATTCACAAAGAGAAACAAAGAGGTTGTCCTCTGCTTGATGCAAATAAACATACACACATATATATCGAGATCATATATCTGTATATATGTTATTTATTTGTTTGAGACTATAGTTTCGAAGACTTGGTCTTCATCATCAGTCTTTCTTCAATTATAAATGTTTTTCATGGAGTCAATATCATATGGATATTGAAAACTTGGTGTTCCTTCCTCACTGCTGGTCGGCTAGGAACTAATAAAGACATTCCCTCGGTTCACATTCAAATATAACAATATGTTTCCCTTTCTCCTTTCTCCTTAGAAAGGTTGACAAAAGAAGGGTTTTTCTTTTTTCTTTTATCTTTTGTTATGCAAACATCTTAAGCAGATTACTATTCGATAACTCTATTTGATTGTTCAAACAGAGTTTTGAATTTCTATTGAATGATTTCAAAATTTCTAAAGATTCGATTGCTGTATCCACCATCCGACCTCATTGCGGGCAAGGGATACCGTTGTCCAATTAAGATGAAACTTTGTCAATCTCATTTTTTTAGCCAATTGGCAACTATTAGGGGGTCAGCACCAAAATTCGAAGAGTGGTTTCTTGTGACCACCTAATAAACCTAATGCACTTACTTTTCCACCAAATTGGTAAAAATTGCATATCATTGAAAATCAATTGTGGCAAAATGGCTGAACTGATTTTTACTTTTAAATTCAGATCCGGCGTGAAATTTTATGCTCTTTTATTTTGGTCGGAATGAAATTTTCTGTCAGACGCATTGTTTTCAATTTCTAAGCAAAAATCTGAAAAAAGTCCAAAATTGTCGTGGTTTTTAGGCCATTAAAAATTATAAATGATCTAAAATTCATATCGCTCTGTGATTGGTGCTCAGCAAGGGCGGATCCAGGAATTTTTTATGGGGGGGGGGGGGGAGAATGTATATAAGGTGGCCGATGTATATAAGATCTACTTTTTATCTCGAAAATGTGTCGCGATCGAATTGTCCAAGCGGGGGGTCAGAGACGCCGCCCTCCCCCACACACACATAGAACTTTATTTTCAATTTTTAAATTTTTAAAATTTTTTACAAATTTCATATCTCATATTTTAAGTTCATTAAAATAAAAAAAATAAAAAAAAAATTGTAATAAATTCCCTGTCGATTTGGGGGCGTCTCTGACCCTCCCCCCACACACACATATTTATGAACTTTTAAATTTTTAAAATTTTACAAATTTCATATCTCATGTTTAAGTTCATTAAAATAAAAAAATAAAAAAATAATTGTTATAAATTCCCTGTCGATTTGGGGGCGTCTCTGACCCCCCCCACACACATAGAACTTTATTTTCAATTTTTAAATTTTTAAAATTTTTTACAAATTTCATATCTCATGTTTAAGTTCATTAAAATAAAAAAGAATAAAAATAATTGTTATAAATTCCCTGTCGATTTGGCGGCGTCTCTGACCCCCCCCCACACACATAGAACTTTATTTTCAATTTTTAAATTTTTAAAATTTTTTACAAATTTCATATCTCATATTTTAAGTTCATTAAAATAAAAAAAATAAAAAAATAATTGTTATAAATTCCCTGTCGATTTGGAGGCGTCTCTGACCCCCCCCCCCCCACACACACATAGAACTTTATTTTCAATTTTTAAATTTTTAAAATTTTTTACAAATTTCATATCTCATGTTTAAGTTCATTAAAATAAAAAAAATAAAAAAATAATTGTTATAAATTCCCTGTCGATTTGGCGGCGTCTCTGACCCCCCCCCCCCCCCCACACACATAGAACTTTATTTTCAATTTTTAAATTTTTAAAATTTTTTACAAATTTCATATCTCATGTTTAAGTTCATTAAAATAAAAAATAAAATAATAATTGTTATAAATTCCCTGTCGATTTGGAGGCGTCTCTGACCCCCCCCCCCACACACACATAGAACTTTATTTTCAATTTTAAAATTTTTTTACAAATTTCATATCTCATATTTTAAGTTCATTAAAATAAAAAAATAAAAAAAAATTGTTATAAATTCCCTGTCGATTTGGCCGCCGTTTTTTGGCCTCTGCGTGCGACGCACGTGTTGCACTCCCGCCAGGCACGGGCCTGTATGGGGGGGCGATTGCTCCCTCCGCCCCCTTGGATCCGCCCTTGGTGCTCAGATGATACCTCTGCCTCCTGGCTGCAAATGTGACAAGTACTGTTGGCAAAATTTGTCTCTACGAAATTTGAATATGACCGGGGCGGGGCGATTTGGAAGTATCGCTATGGGGGTGGGGTGGCGATCCCCTCCCCGGATCCGCCCTTGCCCTATCACACCCAGTTAAGATTTTGATCTGTACTTGAAGATCCAAAAATAAATGTTATGAATTCTGATAAGTTTATCACATTAAAGTTGTTTCAGCAGAAACATCTTTTCTAATAAACAACTCAACACCAAACCGAAACATCAAATCTTCTAAAGGTCTCTTAGGGCTCAAATAATTCCCGTGCGTAATAGCTACCTCTGGAGGGGTCGATTCGATATTAATCAACCAAACGGAATATTAATATCGATAGTATCTACCTGTATACCCTGCACATATATATTTGATTAAAGTTGATAATTATCCACCCGTATGATTATGACTCTATGAATAGCAAATAACATAGACTATATAGAAAATATATACCGGGTTAGTTTTTTATCTTGAGACAGTCTTAATAACTCAAAAACAGTGCATTATATGAAAAAAGTTTCAAATAAAAGATTATTGCTAGGGGGAAACTAAACTACGCTATTGTTTGTATACCTAGAACAAGCTTTCAAGGTCAACTTCTGTTTTTTAAATGGAAACCTATTTTTCTTTACATTGACTAAATTTACAAAAAAAAAAAAAAAAACTGAACAACTTTCATAAGAACTATTTTTTTATACGACAACAAATAAACAAAATATTAAATCAATTAGATCTCAAAAAAAAATCCAAATAATAATTATTTTTAACAATTATTCAACTTAATTATCAAATAATAATGATTAAATAATTAATTATTAAATAAATATTTATTAAATCGAAAAGTCACAACAATGAAAATAAGCGTTTATAATGATATTAAAACTTCGTTATAAACAGATTTAAGAGATTATTTTCTACCTAATAGAACTATTTAAAATTCTTGAGTTTCAAAAAGTTTATTTCTCGTGTCAGTCCAGTAGATAGTTATATTGTATTACTATAATAAAAATGGAGCATTTTTTGTTGATGGCAGAATTGAAATGGTCTTAATTTATGCGGTGAATGTAGAAGTGTTATGGGGATGCCATTGAAATGAATCCCGAACTTTTTCCTGATAGGAATACACCCTCACAAGCTTCAATTGATTGTGTTGTAAAATCTGTTTAAAAAGAAATAAGGAAAACAAAAAAACAAACAAAAAAAAAACAGTAAATGTAAAGGCTACGAAGAAACAGGTCAAAATAAGGAAATTGGAACAGGAATTCATCCAGAAGACTTTTGAGATATACTCTGGAATGTCTCAGAACAGTGTCCCAAAATTATTAAATTATTATCATTAATATTTTTGTTGCCTTTGGACCTTTGGGATCATGCAAAGCTTGATGTCTCTGTCTGGTTGGACCTTCCACGCCTCTATCTTTTTCCGGAACGTGTTATCGAGTTCCATGGTCAGGCTATGTAATTTTCCAGGCCGGATGAGTGTGTTGATGTTAAAGGTGCCCAGGTATGTATGGATTTTTGGCGTTATTCTTCCATTGTTTCTTCCTTGATTTCATGATGGTCCGGGTCCCCCAGAATCTGAATGCCCGGTTGCCACTCGAGGGTGGGTGGATTGGTTACCACCTGAGATAATCTTGTTTTTGCCTCTCACGATTCATGGTTGCTTGTTACGAAATTTTGTCCTGCGCATGCGCGAGGTTTGTAGAACCAGAGATTGTCAGTTTCTGGAGCCGAGGGGCCGGTTTTTTATTATTTTCAAATAAATTAACTTTGCTTCTTGCTGGGATTCTTGCTGGGATCAGATTGATATTCTCCTAATCGGATTAGAAAAGTTGGTGATTTAACCGATTGCGCTACTGACCCCTCATTAAATTATTTATTTAAATGTTTTTTATTTAATAATTGAATATTTCATAATTAAGTTAAATAATTGTTAAAAATAATTATTAAGTTTTTTTTGAGATCTAATTGATTCATATATTTTGTTTATTTGATGTCGTATAAAAAAATAGTTCTTATGAAAGCTGTTCAGTTTTTTTTCTAGATTCAGAATATGTACAGAAACATATAGGTTTCTGTTTAAAAAAACAGAACTTGACTTTAAAATACCCTTGAAAGCTAGGTCGACAAACAATACGCGTGGTTTAGTTTTTCTCATGATATATATAAACTTTTATTTAAAACTTTTTTATATAAGGCACTGTTTTTGAGTTATAAGACTGTATCAAGATAAAAAACTCGCCCGGTATATATATATATATTGTAAAGGATGGATTTTAACCTCCCCCCACCCCTTCACCCTCCACTCTATATCCATCTAAAGATTCCATACGAGTTGAAAACAACACCATCGACAACAACCAAATGTCCATTTGCTGATACTCTTGTAAATACTTCAATCTAAATCCGAATTACTTTATTTTTCTGTTTCTAGGAGATTTTTTTTTTTTTTTTTTATTTTTTTATTTAATCGGAAGTGATCCTTCAAAGGGATGACGTCATAGCTCATTTTTAAGCCGATTTTATTTTTTGCATTTATTAGATTAGCTGATGTTTTTTTTTTAAGGGTTAATTTTTCCAACTGAATTGTATTTAGTGAGAGAACATTTTGTAGCTTGTAAACTAAAATAAATTATATTTTTAAAAAAATTAAACCGAATTCAAAAAAAATAAATTCAACAAATAAAATAATAAGAACTCAAAATTCAAATAAAATGCACTAAAATGTATAAAATAATTATCTAATTTAGTTACAACTAAACGACGAAATATTAACATGAAATTACACTTTTTGAAGTCGGTGCCAAACATATACATTTTATGAATCAAACTCGACGGTCTTACTTGGTACGTTTGGAGGGTAATCTCGCTTATATAGTTTGTTTGGCACCGACTTCAAAAAGTGATTTCTGTTAATATTTCGACGTTTAGTTGTAACTAAATTAGATAATTGTTTTATACATTTTAGTGAATATTTTTTTGAATTTTGAGTTCTTATTATTTTTTTTGTTGCATTAAATTTTTTGAAGTCGGTTTTTTTTAAATTATTTTTATTTTTTTATTTATAGTGATGTTATTAATAGTGACTTAAGATAATATTTTGTATCCATCTCGTAAGAGAAAGCGTCGGCCGAATGAATCAGAAAATGATAATAAAATTCAATTCATATTTCATGGTGGGGGCCAGGTGCGGTGTTGGGGGGAGGTGGTAGTGGGGGTGGGGCTACAGTGGGGGAAAGTGGGGTTTTAATGTTGGGGTATCGGGGGGTCCACATATACTATATATACCGGGTGAGTTGTTTATCTTGAGACAGTCTTATAATTCAAAAACAGTGCTTTATATGAAAAAAAGTTTCAAATAAAAGTTTATTTATATCGAAGGGGAAACTAAACTACGCTATTGTTTGTCAACCTAGAACAAGCTTTCAAGGGTATTTCAAGGTCAAGTTCTGTTTTTTAAATAGAAACCTATATATTTCTTTACAGATCCTTAATCTTCAAAAAAAAACTGAACAACTTTCATAAGAACTATTTTTTTATCCGATATCAAATAAACAAAATATTAAATCATTTAGATCTCATCAAAAAATTTATAATAATTATTTTTAACAATTATTCAACTAATAATGATCAAATATTTAATTATCAAATAAATAATTATTAACTAGAAAAGTCACAACAATGAAAATAAGAGTTTATAATGATCTTAAAACTTCATTAAATACACAGATTTCAGAGATTATTTTCTACTTAATGGAACTAGGAATTACTTAAAATTCTTGAGTTTAAAAAGGTTTATTTCTCGTGTCAATCCAGTAGATAGTTATATTGTATTATCATAATAAAAATGGAGTATTTTTTGTTGAAGACAGAATTGAAATGGTCTTAATTTATGCGGTGAATGTGGAACAAATGTTATGAAGCTGACATTGAAATGGATGCCGAACGTTTTGATAAACATTATAAAAAAATAAATAGAAAAATAATAATAAAAAAAAATAATCGTTTAGGATCTGAAATAAAAACATAAAATTAAATAAGATTTGTTTCCAAGTTATATATAAAAAAGCCACTTGAACCACTTTATTTGTAAACACACCTGTAATGTTATGATTTAGACACCTGTTAATTAACAACAAACAAAAAATTCCTAATTTTAATATAATATATTAATATTTGCTATAACCTATTAGTGGGTTTTAAAATTAAAAAAACAATTAAAAATAAAAGATAATTGAAAAAAATGTAAACAAACTTTATTATTGAGATTTTCATCTATCAATAATTACTTTAATTAAGAAAAAGATCAATTAAGATGAATTTTGATCGTGGTCCAGACCTAGTCAGATCGTTTTCTCATCCTCATAACTTGTTAATAGAATTTGTTTCAACTGAAGGTTTTCTACATTTTATTCGATCGCGACTCTAATGTGAGAATTTTTGTCAAATATTGAGTGAAAATAATATTTGAACTTATAAATTTTCTAACTTGAAATAATGATATTAAATAAATTTTTAATTTTCTCATTAATATATCAAATAATAATTGATACGTCAACAAGAATTATTTTGACCGCGCTGATTTGAAAAAAAGATATTTTTATCTCGCGAGACTACTTGCGGATTACGCTATTGGAGTCTGCGGAGTATTAAGTCTGGACCAAGAGAGAAAAAGATGTAATCCACTTAGCTACAATCCAACGTCATTTCGCGTTTAGCCCGCTAGACATTCGGATGGATCACCGAGTGAATTTGAAATCTCAGATGTTATATACTCGATCTCCTAGTCCAGAGCGCTAGATCTATTAGCATGTATGTTTAGATGCCTGTTTGTTTCATCAAAATCGGTAGAGTAGTTTTCAAAATAGAACCAAGATACAAATATTTATATATATAAATAAATATATATACAAACAATTTTTGCGCGTTTAATAAGAGTAGATATTTATTGAATAATTAATTATTTGATCATTATTATTTGATAATTAAGTTGAATGATTGTTTAAAATAATTATTAAGATTTTTTTTTGAGATCTAATTGATTTAATATTTTGTTTATTTGATGTCGTATAAAAATAGTTCTAATAAAAGTTGTTCAGTATTTTTTGTAGATTCAGAATATGTACAGAAACATATAGGCTTCCCATTTAAAAAACAGAACTTGACCTCAAAATACCCTTGAAAGCTTGTTCTAGGTCAACAAACAAGTTTTTGTTTAGTTTCTCCCCTGATATAAATAAACTTTTATTTGAAAGTTTTTTCCATATAATGCACTGTTTTTGAGTTATAAGACTGTCTCAAGATAAAAAACTCACCCGGTATATATAAGAAATATTTAATTATAAATAAACAGTTTTAAATCGGTGGCAAAAATGGTTGCAATATAATCTTTGCGACTATAATTTAACGATAATACAACAGTTGCAAACCGGAAAAAAACGAGACATAACTAAGTACCGTTTAGAAACCGTAATTCAACCTAATTAAAACTATATAATGACTATAATTCAACCATTCAAAAAAGTTGCATTTTGGTCTCTGTGCTATACGGGCATATTCTTAATTTGGATGCCTAACGTCAATTAAAATTATTTCCAGCTCGATCTTATTTGCCTGGGCTAGTAATTCAGTACTATAATATGTACTTTTGTTTAATAGTCAAGTTCTAGAATCTTAATCTATTTCTCTCTCTGTGTGTGTGTGTATGTATTTCCCCGACACATAAATCAATTTAAATTTAGTTCAACTCTACTCTAAACTCCTACAGTCCAGTTTCTGTACAGCGAGAGTTCCATATTCAATTTCTGGTTATAATTAAATGACGACAGAAACAGAGATTACGTTTGAATTGACATTTGTAGGGCAAGTGGGGGTGGGGGCGGGGGTCGAGAAACTGAAAACGAGACAACCAATCTAATCCATGCCAAACTTATACTTCCCGTTTATATGAAAGCGTTACAATTACAAACCATTTATGATTACCTACAAACTATTGGAGATACAATAATATTAGTAGTAGAGGTAATAATTTTAAAAACGCTTAAATTCGAACTGAAACACCATTTATATTTGAAACTATTTTTGATTAAAAAAATTGACCGAAACCAGGGCATTTTGATCTACAAATAAACTGCAACGGATCGTTACTAAACTTTTATCCAAATTCATTTGAAATATTAATATGTTTCGTTCCTTTATTATTAATCAGATATCACTTGCAATTTGTAATTCATATTGACATTAATTCAAAAATAATTCTCATTTAA
>JALMQS010000120.1:4013458-4081848 GCA_024734495.1 Forficula auricularia | reverse complement strand
ATTTCTCTATGTCTTCAGCAATGGTCACCAATAAAAACCGAAACGTCAAAAATCCAATATAGAATGGTTATTCCTCAAGTACTAGATGAGAATCAATCGCTATTTTTGGTTTAAAGTCGATTCCTCTATGTCTTCAGCAATGGTCACCAATAAAAACCGAAACGTCAAAAATCCAATATAGAATGGATTTATTCCTCAAGTATTTGATGAGAATCAATCGCTATTTTTAGTTTAAAGTCGGTTCTCTATGTCTTCTGCAAAGGTAAGGGATAAGAAAACAACGCAGTTGCTATGGTTACTTATAAAATTTCCTCCCAAATTTTAGCATTTCACAAGAAACCATTTTTATTTAAGCAAGGCTAAATGAGCTATATTAAAAGGTTCAAATGAATAAATTTTAAAGAATTAAAAAAATTTAAAAAAGTACTCTCTTACTCTAGAGTAAAGTACTTTAAAATATAATTTTACTAAAAACTTTATTTATCCTTTTTTGTGGTCCCCAAGGTACTTAATTAGGATATTAAATTTCATCAAAATTGGTTAAGTCATTTTTCAAGATATTCAGAAAAAACTAAAAAAAGTACTTGAAATAAAGTACTAATGTTTGTGGAGTCGATATGTACCAAAAACTAATCAGCGCTTCATTTTGTTCAAAGAATGCTAGGTTTTCAATTTCATTTCAATCGGTGCAACGGTGTGGAAAAAATCGTGGGCCAAAAAAACGATAACATACATACATACATCCATCCATCCATACATACATACATCCATCCGCACGCACTAAATGAAAAAATGGCACTTTTTGGCCTCTCGACGAGACCCCATGTAATTTTTGGCAAAACCGTCACGTGCTAAAATTCAACCTAATTGAATACTACAATTTATTAGTAGTCCATGAGTTCCGTAGTCTTTACAGGTCACACAAAGCCACGCGCGAGAGCGATTACAATACTTTACCCATGCTTTGCATTGGATAAGTAAAGTCTAATAAGTGAACATCGAAATAATTATATTTTTTGAGATAATAATTGATTTGTTGTAATGTCTGTTCGTAAGTACGTGTGTTACCAAATTTTTGAGAACGGGCTAGCTCAACTAGTTTGAATACCAAAACCAAATTTCACACGTAGTTTTGGTCCATTGAGATTAAGAGCTGATTAGATTTTGGTTAATATTGAGCCAAAATTAAGGGTGGATGGGGGGGGGGGGTGTTTAAAATAAAATTTACAAACTTGAAAAAAACAAAAAAAAACAATTTTTTTTATAAAATTGTCCTATATATAATAAAATAAGCTGCCGTGTTCTGATGTGGCCATCCACTTGACTTTACCATACAACCTGGCCCCTCACTTACACATTTACTTTTTAACAAAATGATTTATAATCATGTAGGGAGTGGTTAGTTTTTGCATTTTTAGACTTCTGGGGTCCCACTGATTATTTATAGAAAATTTGGTTGAGTTTGGTACAAGGGCCTAGATTTTTAATTTTTAACCCCCTCCACTCCCCTTAATTTTTGGGTCGATATGCACCAAAATCTAATCAGCTCTTAATCTCAATGGACCAAAACTACGTGTGAAATTTGGTTTTGATATTCACACTAGTTTTTGAGCTAGCTCGTCCACAAAAATTTGGTAACGCACAGACTAACAGCCATTTTGACAAAACAATTATTATCTCAAAAAATATAATTTTTACGATGTTCACTTATTAGAGCTTTTTTGTAGAGCAAAATTCCATGGTTTTGCTCAATTTTTTTGTTCAAAATAGTTTCAGCCGTTTTTGAGATATTTTTCGAAAAAAAACCCCACTTTTTTCATGCACGATTACAATACTTGACCATACCATGTATGGTAAAGTAAGAAAAGAAAGTACCTAATGCGGGAATATAAAATTTTAACCGAATTAACGAAAAAATAAACATTTTACGAGTTTTTAATTAATATATTGTTTGATAGTCATGACTAATGACGTAGATAATGGCCGATGAACTTTCTCTTGCCTTTATCATTAGCTGATAAATAATTAGGTCATAGAACATTGAACTTGAAATATTATTATATTCGATGAGTTCACACTTCGTTAAAACATTGAATGTTAATAAATATGGTTGTCATCTTGTTTTGCGAAATTGTATATACCGGGTGAGTTTTTACTTTATCCAATGCGAAGCATGGGATAATGTATTGGAATCGTTCTCGCCGCAAGCGCGACTTCAAAGGGTCCTCAGGTAAAGACTACGGAACCCATGGACTCAATTAAGGTCACAAATTGAAGTATTCAATGAGATTGAATTTTAGCACGTGACGGTTTTGCCAAAAATTACCTGGGATCTCGCCGAGAGGCCAAAAAGTGCCATTTTTTTTGGAAGTGCGTGCGGATGGATGGATGGATGTGTTGTTATCGTTTTTTTTCGTCCACGAATTTTTCCACACCGTTGCACCGAATGAATTGAAATTGAAAACCTACCAGTATTTTAACAAAATGAAGCGCTGATTAGTTTTTGGTACATATCGGTCCACAAACATTAGTACTTTATTTCAGTACTTTTTTAGTTTTTTCTAAATATCTTGAAAATAACTTAACCAATTTTGATGAAATTTAATATCCTAATTAAGTACCTTGGGACCCACAAAAAAGGTTAAATAAAGTTTTTAGTAAAATTATATTTTAAAGTACTTTACTCTAGAACATATTAATATTTCAAAATGAATTTGGATAAAGTTTAGCAACGATCCGTTGCAGTTTATTTATCTTGAGACAGTCTTATAACTCAAAAACAGTGCATTATATGGAAAAAGGTTTCAAATAAAATTTTATTTATATTGAAGGGGAAAATAAACTACTCTATTGTTTGTTGACCTAGAACAAGCTTACAAGGATATTTCAATGTCAACTTCTGTTTTTTAAATGGAACTCTATATTTTTCTTCAACTAGATAAAAAACTAAACAACTTTCATAATAACTATTTTTACTTTACCATACAGGGTATAATAATTAATTAATAATTTAATATTCTATTTAAAAAAACTGAGAAACTTTCATAAGAATTATTTTTATACGACATCAAATAAAAAAAATACGTGAATCAATTAGATCTCAAAAAAATCTTAATAATTATTTTTAACAATTATTCAACTTAATTATCAAATAATAATGATTAAATAATTATTAAATTGAAAAGTCATAACAATTAAAACAAGTGTTTATAATGATATTAAAACTTCATTATACACAGATTTAAGAGATTATTTTCTACTTAATAGAACTAGTTAAAATTCTTGAGTTTTAAAATGTTTATTTCTCGTGTCAACCCAGTATATTGTTATATTGTATTAGCATAATAAATGGACCATTTTTTTGTTGAAGACAGAATTCAAAATGGTCTTCACCAAACTCAACCAAATTTTGTATACATATTCTGTGGACTCCCAGAAGGCTAGAAATGCAAAAACTTATACAAAAAATATGGGGATGGTCAAAATTGAAAATTCTAGCCCTTTCAACCAAAATTAACCAAAATTTTGTATACCCAGAGGGCTAGAAATGCAAAAACTAACCACCCTGAATGGGAGGAGGGTCATAATGAAAATTCCACCCCTATTGACCAAACTATGTATACAAAATTTGGTTAGTTTCGCATTTCTAGCCTTCTGGGGATCTACAGAACCTGTATTCGAAATTTGGTTGAGTTTGATCAAAAGGGCTAGAATTTTTTCGACCCCCCCCTCTTTTTGTCTGATAATGTTAGAAAATACATTTTAAAAAATTTAATTTATTTTCTTTTCAAAAATAAATTTTGTTTTTTTCTAGTTAAATTTTTTCATTTTTTATATCTCTTCAAAATGTGGTAGATCTTTATACCACACCCTGTATAATAATTAAATTAAAAAAATAATAATACAAAATTATTTTTGTAATGTTATAAGTAAGTAAAGCAAAAAATAAATGTTACTTCATTTATATTTTATTAAATAAAAAAATGTGTCTTTTTTTTAATAAACCATTAATTAATCTCCAAATAATATGGCTCGCTGTGAAACAGTTTTATAAATTTGCGGCTCCCAAAGTCAAGGTTAGTGGCCACCCCTGGTCTAAGGTATCATCTATACTTGATGGCTTCCATGCCATAAGCCCTGGAGCGAGCATTCTATCAATTTCTGGACTCGCCTAGCTTCTACGCAGCTTTTGTTCTTCTCCGCGCTAATGGTTGCCTAAATACAGGCGTACCAACGTCATAAATCAAGTTCAGACAATATTTTGAGGATTTTAATTATTACAGTTATTCATTTATTATTTATAATTAAATATATAATTATAAAAATACAAAAATAAATAATGACTTTAATTTTTTCTTTATATATTAATTAGATAGTACCTGGCCACCGAGCGATGCTCGGTAACTTTTAGCTTCAGTTAAAAGTTATATAATATTATATATATTAAGCTATATATTATATATATTTCAAATAGTCAACAAACTGTCATAAGCTTGATATTTCCATGGTTAGTTGAAACTAAAATAATTAAAAAGCAATTTTTCGCGAAAAAGCGACTTTATTAAGAAAACTTGATGTTTTAGGTATAAGGACATGAAATATCGCCTTAAAGCATTTTCATTCTTCTTTCAATTCATTGAGTAATATACAGGTGGTCTTATTTGAAAAAACGAACTTTTGACCCCTTTTATGAATTTCGGAATTAATAGTAATCTTAGCACGCCCTGTATATTATGGAGTCGATTTTTAGGCTTAAATTAAACAAATAAATTAAAAAAAGTAAAGGGTGTGTAGTTTCACAGTGAATGAAATAAAACTCAAAGAGGTTTATACAAACTCAATATATTTCGGATTATTAGTCCATCATCACGAGTTTACAAGTTAAAACTAATAATAATTGAACGAGTGATCACAATTTTTAACATCTAAATCATTTGTACCAATATAACATAATATAACATTCAAATCTTACATACCAACATAACACAAGAAAAACATCAAAAAAATAAAATTTAAAAAATTGTTTTACCAAGATTTTTCTTTTTTAAATATATAAATATAAATATAAGAAATCTAAGTAAATATGAATTTTAATATAATTAAAAATTACAAGTATAAATATAAAGTATTTTAAGAATTAAATTAGAAAATAAAATTACAAATTTAAGTCATGGACACAGATTATTAAAATAAATACTTCGGGTCTATCTAAACTACCACCAAAATATCAACTTTTCATGAATTGAGATCACTAATTTATTTAAGTTTAATTAGGGCCATGTTTTGGACCGTATTTAACACAAATTATTTTTTATCTCGAAAACCGATAAAGATAGGTATAGGACAATATTAACAAAAAATATTTTAATAAAAGGACGGTTCTAAAAACGTGTTAATATACAGAGGTGTTCTATTTAAAAAAAATAAAGTTGCTACGACTTTTCGATAGAAGCCGAAACGTTGCAATGCTGAAAATATTTTAGATCGATACAACAGGTAAGAAAATGTAAGGTGGTAAATTTTCAGAAAAATTCTCCCTTCGGTTTTCCATAAACGTCTAACGTGCCATCGACCGTGAATCACCCTGTATATAGTGTATAATCAAGCCTTTTTCGTTGATTTGAGCAAGCTGATGGGGCTCGGTGTATTTGTGAGATGGTGGGTGAGTATCTTACAATTTTTACATCTTTAATTAGCAGACAATTAATGCCTTGTGAACCCACTAACTCGCTATTATTCTGATCCGAAGTTTCCACTGAGGAAGATATGCCGTAGTGCTCTCGAAATATTTGGATTAACCACTTGATTTAATAATAAGCTAACGTGTTCTGATATAGCCATCTACTTGACCTTACCATACAACCTGGCCCCTAAAATTATTTATAATCATGTAGGGGGGGGGTTAGTTTTTGCATTTTTAGACTTCTGGGGACCCACTGATTATGTATACAAAATTTGGTTGAGTTTGGTAAATGCCCAAGATTTTCATTCTTTGACCCCCTCCCCCCATTTCTGGCGTTTAGTTTTTGCATTTCTAGCTTTTTCTAATGGTCTACATATTGCATGTGTATATTTGTTTACTCGTACACCAATTTGCCCACATTCGTTCATATTGATAGAAACATTATAAAAAAATAAATAGGAAAATAATAATAAAAAAATAATCGTATAGGATCTGAAATAAAAACATAAAATTAAATAAGATTTGTTTCCAAGTTATATAAAAAAAGCCACTTCAACCACTTTATTTGTAAACACACCTGTAATGTTATGATTTAGACACCAGTTAATTAAAAACAAAGCAAAAATTCCTAATTTTAATATAATATATTAATATTTGCTATAATCTATTAGTGGGTTTTAAAATTAAAAAACCAATTAATAAATAAAAGATAATTGAAAAAAATGTAAACAAACTTTTTTATTGAGATTTTCATCTATATAAATAATTACTTTAATTAAGAAAAGATCAATTAAGATTAAATTTGTAGAGGTCCAGACCTAGCCAGATCGTTTTCTCATCCTCTATACTTGTTAATATAGTTGGTTTCATCAAAATCGGTAGAGCCGTTTTCAAAATAGAACTAAGATACAAACAAATATATAAACAATTTTTGCTCGTTTAATAAGAGTAGATATAGATAAATGGATGAAATTTGTAAGTATTCTGATGAATCTTTGGGGTCCCATCTCTTGGGTCTCATATGTCAACCATTCCGACAGACAGACAGACAGACAGGGTAGAGGGGGCACAAAATGCATTTCAAATGGAAGGAAGAAAAGTGGGGGCAGGGGGGGGACATTCCCGAGTAATAGAAAGTCGGAAATGGACCCCCCTACCCCCCACCTCACCCCGAATGCTACACCCTTTTTTCTGCCCTATCCCTTCCCCATCAGCCTTGATTTATTTTCCAACTATTATTTTAATATTTCGACATTAAAAACGTTTCTATTATTCATTTTTTATTCTTTTTAGAAACAAGAAAATCATTTAAGGGAAAATGAAATATATACTATATATATATATATATAACTACATATTATATTATATGAAAAAAGATTGAGGGGGCGGGGGGGGGGTTATTTCCTCTCTTATATAAGATATATCTGACGCCCGGCGGCACCTAACCCTGGCGGGGAGCGTCTCTTTTTTATGGTTAAAATTTATATAGATAATAGCTGACCCGACCACGCGTTGATTAAAAATTTAAATAAATTTGAAAAATAATAAATATAGAATCGGTATTAAAACAGTAAATGAATTATATATTAATTGTCAAAATTGATCCCTTAACCAAAAATAATATTGACAGTTGAAAGATTTCCAAAAAGCTGTTAGGGCGCTCGTGCGTGCTGAGTGCTGTGTGGCGCTTTGTGCCGCGCCCCCCACCAAGTCGATGGGGTCCTAACAATGTTGCGTGTGTGCAGGGCGTTGTTTTTGCCCTGATGGAAAGCCGGGCTGGGCGCCCAAGCGGGGGAGGGGCTGCTAGTTGGCGGTTGGCCCCTCCAGATCCGAATGCTCGAATCCGATTCGATGCTCAGCCGAGACCGAGTTGCTTCACTTATAGCATGACTGATATATTATCAGTCATGCAAAAGCGTCGCAACGATCCGACTGAGTCATCTAGCGGTCGTGTCTCAAGGCTCGTCGCCAGAGCGACAGCGGCTACAAAGCTATTATCGGCCATCTTGTTTGTTTTCTTTTACCACCCAGAGAGGCGCTGGCATTGTTTCTTAAAAAATACATTTTTTACATGCCACAGGTGTGATATCTATAAAACCACTATATATAAAAACACTCGTGTATTTGAATGGAATGCTGTGTGAAAATTTTAAAGAAATCGGTGAAGAACTTTCGGAGATCCTTCAACGTATCACTTAAGCGTAACAGTACATTTTTATTTATATATATTTTCTACTCTAAGTTTGATTTAAAAATATATAGAGAGTAGTATATCCTTCGCCAAAAATGGTTTATTAAATGTTTTAATGTACAGGGTTAGCAAGAAATAAGTTGCCCGCTCAGATGACAGGCACTGAATGTTCCTGTGATCTGATTGGCCATCCCAACCCCTCCATTTACCATCTACCCTTGGTTAGTATTGGTAAAAGCATTACTTTACGGTACAAATGGCCCTTAGTCTGTGCGTTACCAAATTTTTGAGGACTAGCCAGCTCAAAAACTAGTTTGAATATCGAAACCAAATTTCACAAGTAGTTTTTGTCAATTGAGATTAAGAGCTGATTAGATTTTGGTGCATATCGACCCAAAATTAAGGGGGGGGGGGTTAAAAAATCTACGCTATTTGTGCAAACTCAACCAAATTTTATATACATAATCAGTGGGACACTAGTAGTATAAAAATGCAAAAAGTACCCCCTCCTAAATGATGATAAATAATTTTAGGGGCCAGGTTGTATGGTAAAGTCAATTGGATGGCCACATCAGAACACGTCAGCTTATTACTTCACCATACAGGGTATAGTTAAGTATTGTAATCGATGCAAGAAAATATGTTTTTAAGGTAAATATCTCAAAAAAGGCTCAAACTATTTTGATTTAAAAAATTGAGCGAAACCATGGCATTTCGCTCTACAAAAAAGCTCTAATAAGTGAACATTATATTTTTTGAGATAATAATTATTTTGTCAAAATGTCTGTTAGTTAGTTAGTTAGTCTGTGCGTTACCAAATTTTTTGGACGAGCTAGCTCAAAAACTAGTTTGAGTATCAAAACCAAATTTCAAACGTAGTTAGATTTTGGTGGATATCGACTCAAAATTAAGGGAGGGGGAGGTTAAAAATTCAAAATCTAGGTCATTTGTGCAAACTCAACCAAATTTTGTATACATAATCAGTGGGACACCCAACTACCCCCCCCTATATGATTATAAATAATTTTAGGGGCCAGGTTGTATGGTAAA
The DNA here is from genome assembly GCA_024734495.1 of Forficula auricularia. Lineage (NCBI taxonomy): Eukaryota > Metazoa > Arthropoda > Insecta > Dermaptera > Forficulidae > Forficula > Forficula auricularia. The sequence goes on along the minus strand of JALMQS010000120.1, from coordinate 4,072,924 downwards.
GTCAAGTTGATGGCCACATCAGAGCACGTCTGCTTATTTGTTATATAGTAATGGAAATAAAATTGAAAACTTTTGCGCTTTATTTGAAAGAACCCCCCCCCCCCCTCACTCCATATCTCTCTCTTTTAAATCCACCCACGCACATACATACATACATACATACATATATAGTCAGGGCATCTTTTTCAGGCCATAAGGCTGGCACCAATGATCACGATTCTGATATAAATTTCAAACGATTTCTTTTGAATTCAACTTTAGGATCCTCAAAAAAAAAAGAAGAAAATTCTAGAACTGATTCATAATTTAAATCACTCGTCGACGTCGACGTCTTCGATGTTTAACCAAAGATTGGCGTTCTCTTTCTCTCTGTCTCTGTAGAAATGTAGATTTAACGTGAAGGCGGGCAGGCGAGGGGGTGGTTTAGAATAATATGCTAATGAGGAGCCAGCCATATGGGGGAGGAATTCAGAACCGGAAGCGGGGTGCGGTGGTGGAGGGTTTAAGAAGACATAGGAAGGAAGAAATACCATTACGTTTCTTTATAAAAAATAAATTGAAATAACTTTTTCAACATTTGGTATGCTCTCTGCTAATGTTGCAGATGGTCATGTTTTGTTGTTGTAAGCTGTATTACTACTAGCACCTTTGCTTGACTATTTTGTTATCTATCTACTCTTATTAAACGAACAAAAATTATGTATATATATTTGTATCTTAGTTCTATTTTGAAAACGTCTCTACCGATTTTGATGAAACAAAATCTATTAACAAGTTTTGAGGATGAGAAAACAATCTGGCTAGGTCTGGACCTCGATAAATTTCATCTTAATTGATCTTTTCTTAATTAAATTAATTATTTATAGATGAAAATCTCAATAAAAGAGTTTGTTTACATTTTTTTCAATTATCTTTTATTTATTAATTGGTTTTTTAATTTTAAAACCCACTAATAGGTTATAACAAATATTATTATATTTTATTAAAATGAGGAATTTTTCGTTTGTTTTTAATTAATTTAGGTGTCTAAATCATTACAAAACAGGTGTGGTTACAAATAAAGTGGTTGAAGTGGATTTTTACTTTATCATCACTTTAAGCATGGGGAAAGTATTGTAATCAGTCTCGCGGCAAGCGCGACTTCAAAAGGTCCTCAGGTAAAGACTACTACTACTACTACTACTACGCCCTTGTAGCAAACTTAACCAAATTTTGTATACATAATCAGTGGGCCCCCAGGAGTCGAAAAATGCAAAAAATGACCCCCTCTCCTACATGATTACAAATAATTTTATTAAATATTAAATATAAGTGAGGGGCCAGGTTGTATGGTAAAATCAAGTGGATTGCCACATCAGAACATGTCAGCTTATTTTATACGAAACAATCAGAATGCGATCCCAACTCGCACTTAGCCGCTTTATTTATATACACATAGTAAATATTGCAATTTATTATGCATATATTTTTCCATTATGCATTAATTTCTCGTTAATTAATCCTCAACGGTTTGTTCTTAGCCCCCCCCCCCCCCCCCAAGCCTGAACTTGGCCCGTCCGGCTCCTTGGCCCCGCCCCTTTGGCGTCGGGGGGTGGGGGTTTCCCCCTCAGGGGAGACCAAAACGCAACGCGGGGGCTTGTTTTATAATCTTGTTAGAAACCCCCGGAGGTAAACCTCGAATCGAGCTTGTCTGTTGCCAACTTGGCGAGTATAACTTGCCAGGCTTGCAAACATTACCGCCGATAAAGACCCTACGCAGAAGGGGTGGGGTGGGGGTATAAGTTTAGGACAATAAAAAAATTTAGATTAAACCGACAACGCCCAAACTAAATATTACATTCACAATTTTTGGGTCCCCCTTTAGTCAATTTATATTAAACTTTGGCTTTAAATCTATTAAAAAAAAATTATTGATACAACAATATATAAATAAATAGAAAACGTTCATAAAAAAATAAACAATCTTCAAATGTTTAGGTTATTTTTTGAAATGTTTTTTTTTTTCTTAATTTTTCAGTTCCAGATTTTAACCCGAATTTATTAAAAACGACCCGAAAGGTTCATTGGGATCATTTTAAAAAATGTAGGTATATATCTAAATAAAGAAAAAATTGAATTTGTTAATTTTTTGAGAATTTCAAAATTTTTGAGCGACATATTAAAAAAAAAAACTATCCCTTTAAATAAAGAAAAAATTGATTTTGTTAATTTTTTTGAGAATTTAAAAGATTTTGAGCAATTTCTAAAAAAAATGTATCCCTTTTAAACAATCTATAATTAAATATAGAAAAAATTGATTTTATTAATTTTTTGAGATTTTTGAAAATTCTTGAGCAATCTCTCAAATTTTTTTTTTAAATCTTTAATTAAATAAACAATCAAAAATTGATTTTTGTTAATTTTTTGAGAATTTAAAAGATTTTGAGCAATCTCTAAAAAAAATGTATCCCTTTTAAACAATCTATAATTAAATAAAGAGAAAATTGATTTTATTTATTTTTTGAGATTTTGAAAATTCTTGAGCAATCTCTCAAATTTAAAAAAAAAATCTTTAATTAAATAAAGAATAAAAAAATTGATTTTTGTTAATTTTTTGAGATTTTGAAAATTCTTGAGCAATCTCTAAAAAAAAAAATTATTCCTTTTAAAAAACCTATAATTAAATAAAGAAAAAAATGATTTTATTAATTTTTGAGATTTTTGCAAATTCTTGATGAATCTCTAAAAAAAAAATTGCATCGAGTTAAAATTCGGAGCATTTTGTTCTTAAAACATTTAATAGATAACAAGTTTTCATGCGAGACTGTAAAAAAAAAGAAAAATATTCAGTCAATATGGGTCATTCTAATATAATATATAAACAGATTGGTATTTTAAAATAATTTATTGATTTTTCGGGAGTGTCGAATATTATTTGGCGTCAAAAATATACCGAGTGAGTTTTTTTATTTTGAGACAGTCTTATAATTCAAAACAGTGCATTATATGAAAAAGTTTCAAATAAAAGTTTATTTATGTGGAGGGGGAAACTAAACTACGCTATTGTTTGTTTACCTACAACAGGCTTTCAAGGATATTTCAAGGTCAAGTTCTGTTTTTTAAATGGAAACCTATATATTTGTTTACATATTCTGAATCTACGAAAAAAACTGAACAACTTTCATAAGAACTATTTTTTTATTCTACATCAAATAAACAAAATATTAAATCAATTAGATCTCAAAAAAACCCTAATAATTATTTTTAACAATTATTCAGCTTAATTATCAAATAATAATGATTAAATAATTAATTATTAAATAAATAATTATTAAATCGAAAAGTCATAACAATGAAAATAAGTGTTTATAATGATATTAAAACTTCATTATACTAGGCAGATTTAAGAGATTATTTTCTACCTAATAGAACTATTTAAAATTCTTGAGTTTAAAAAATTTATTTCTCGTGTCAATCCAGTAGATAGTTATATTGTATTACCATAATAAAAAATGGATCATTTTTTGTTGAAGACAGAATTAAAATGGTCATAATTTATGGTGAATGTGGAAGAAGTGATATGGGGCTGCCATTGAAATGGATGCCGAGCATTTTCCTGATAGGAATACACCCTCACAAGCTTCATTTTATTGTGTTGTAAATCTGTTAAAAAACATGAGTAAACGTAAAGGGTACGAAGAAACTGAAACATGTCAAAAGAACGAAATTGGAGCTGGAATTCATCCAGAAGACTTGCAATACACTCTCTGGAATGTCTCAGAACAGTGTGGAATATTTATTAGATTATTAATTATTATTAAATTATTTATTTAATAATTAAATATTTAATATTTATTGTTTGATAATTAAGTTGAATAATTGTTAAAAATAATTTATTAGGGTTTTATCTGAGATCTAATTGATTTAATATTTTGTTAATTTGATGTCAGAATCAAAAAATAGTTCTAAATGAAAGTTGTTCAGTTTTTTTTCGAAGATTCAAAATATGTAAACAAATACTATATATAGGTTTCTATTTAAAAAAACAGAACTTGACCTTGAAATACCCTTGAAAGCTTGTTCTAGGTCGTTAAACAATAGCATACTTTAGTTTCCCCCTTGATATAAATAAACTTTTATTTGAAACTTTTTTTCATATAATGCACTGTTTTTGAGTTATAAGACTCTCTCAAAATTAAAAACTCACCTGGTATATATATATATATATATATATATATATACAAAGAATTGCTCATTTAATAATATAGGAGTATCTGGAGCCACCGAGCGATGCACGGTAACCAAATTAAAAAATATAAATATATATAGTACACGCCCCCTGATCCCCCCCCCCCCGAAACCACGTGCCTCACCCCCACCCCGCATCCCACACAACTGCACTCCACCTTCTGCACCTCCCTTATCCACACCACCCCACAGCCATCTCTAGCTTTCTAGTGGTCCACATATTAGGTGTATATTTGTTTACTCGTACACCAATTTCGCCCACATTCAAGTTCATATTGATAAACATTATAAAAAAAAAATAGGAAAATAATTATAAAAAATAATCGAAGGAGACAATAAAAGAGTGTGTCTTCTGCTGGAATTATAAATTTTATTTATTTATAACGAGACTATAGTTTCATAAATTAATTCCTGTGAATACATTGTAATAGACTGATGAAGAGGGCAAAGCCCTCGAAACTATAGTCTCGTTATAAATAAATAAAATTTATAATTCCAGCAGAAGACACACTCTTTTATTGTCTCCTTCAATATATAAAAATTCTGCTACTCTCGGCAAAAACTTTCAATTTAAAAAATAATCGTTTAGGATATGAAATAAAAACATAAAATTAATATAAAAAAAGACACTCCAACCACTTTATTTGTAAACACACCTGTAATGTTATGAATCCACCTGTAATGTTATGATTTAGACAAACAAAAAATTCCTAATTTTAATATAATATATTAATATTTGTATTAACCTATTAGTGGGTTTTAAAATTAAAAAAACCAATTAATAAATAAAAGATAATTGAAAAAAATGTAAACAAACTATTTTATTAAGATTTTCATCTATCAATAATTACTTTAATTAAGAAAAGATCAATTAAGATTAAATTTGTCGAGGTCCAGACCTAGCCAGATCGTTTTCTTATCCTCAAAACTTGTTAATAGAGTTGGTTTCATCAAAAATCAAAAAATATATATATACAATTTTTGCTCATTTAATAATATAAGATAGGTACCAAGGTATCTATATATTATGTTTATTTACATCAATCAATCAATCAATCAAGGAAATGTCAACTTCATGGAGTTCTCCTTGGCAAACACCTATTTTTGTTTTTTTTTTTATACGCCTTTATCCTGACAACGAATGAAAAAATGAAGTGAATTCAATATTACGAACCCCGGATGGTGTCTATTTTATAAAATAAATCAATTTAAAAACAAAAGTAGACAAAAAAAAAATAGAGAAAATCTCTTCTGTTTGTAACAGGAGAGATTGAGATTAGTTGCCGTTCAAGTTTTTCTTTAGCCCCCACTCTATCTTTTGTTTTTTTCACTTCCCCTTTATCTACCAACCCCCCCACTCATTCCCTCCCCACCCCTCTACCCTTTTCTACCCTTTCCCTATATACAATTTTTGGCCATAGATTTCGTTTAGTAGACAATCTGACGACAACTAACACAACGATCCATCAACTAGCTCAGAAAATAATTCAATTTTAATCTTACTATTCCAATAAATAAAAATAAATAAATAAATAAAATAAATAAATAAATAAAATAAATAAATAAATAAATAAATAAATAAATAAATAAATAAATAAATAAATAAATAAATAAATAAATAAATAAAATAAATAAATAAAATAAATAAATAAATAAATAAAATAAATCTATATAAATAAACATGTACTGTTATGCTTAAGTGATACGTTGAAGGATCTCCGAAAGTTCTTAACCGATTTCTTTGAAATTTTCACACAACTTTCCATTCAAATACACGAGTGTTTTTATAGATATCACACACCTGTGGTATGTAAAAAATATTTTTTCTAGGATACAACACCAGCGCCTCTCTGGGAGGGGGAGGGTTAAAAGCAAACAAACAAGATGACCGATCATATCGTTAGAATATGGAACACCCTGTATGGTAAACTCTCTCATTTCTAAACTCATGTAAAATTGATCCTATCATCTATACTTGGCTTCCATGCCATAAGCCCTGGAGCGAGCATTCTATCAATTTCTGGACTCGCCTAGCTTCTACGCAGCTTTTGTTCTTCTGCGCGCATATGGTTGCCTAAGTACAGGCGCACCAACATCATAAATCAAGTTCACACAATATTTTGAGGATTTTAATTATTACAGTTATTCATTTATTATTTATCATTTATAATTAAACTAGCTGCAAGGCCCGCCTTCGGCGGCCTTCTTGCTAGCCAGGTGGCACGCCCCCTGGACCCCCAGTCCTCGAATCCCACTCTCACCCCCCCCCCCCCACCCCCCGAAACTCACCCAGCACCCCCACCCCACGCACCATGCACAACCCCTGCCCCACCCCACCACCCGCACCCCACCCACCTTGGACCCCGCGCCCTCCAACCCCGGCTAGCTCCCTGGACCTCACCCCCGCTATGCCTCCTGGACTCCACCCCGCACCACCCTCTGCACCCCCACCCTACTCCGCCTTACTCCTCACCCCACCCCTATTCTACCCCCGCACCCACCCTCCGCACCCAGTTTTTCTAGCCCTCTAATTTCCATAGATTATGTATACAAAATTTGGTTGAATTTGGCCCAAGAGAAAGAATTTTCATTTTTTGACCCCCCCTCCCCATTTTGGGTGGTTTGTTTTTGAATTTCTAGCTCTCTAGAGGCCCAGAGATTATGTATACAAAATTTGGTTGAGTTTGTTCCAAGGGCAAGAATTTATATTTTTTCACCCTCCCCCCTTTTCGGGAGGTTTTTGGGGAAATCTTTTTAAACAAAAGCTGTCAGAAATCACATCCCCTACAACTTTGTTTATCATAAAATTTGCTGTAGAGTTAATATTTTAGGAGTTATTTAATAATATTCATTCATGCGTCACCCCAAACCCCTTCTGGGGTCAAAATATCAAAACGTTATATAGCTAAAAACGTAAGTTAGAAGAGATCTGATGTAAATATGAAATTTCATAATAATCCCTTCAGCCGTTTTTGCGTGAATCGTGAGCAACTTTTCGGAAACCACTGAAACAGACATGACAGACAGACATGAATTTTGTTGAGGGTGTTTTCGTTCATAACTTTGCTTGAAACGTGTGCAACCAAAATTTGGCGTGATTTGGACCAATGTACAGACAAAACCTTAATTTTATATATATTGATATATATTTATAAAAATTCAAAAGTATATAATAGGTTTAATTTTTTCTTTATATATTAATTAGATAGTACCTGGCCACCGAGCGATGCTCGGTAACCTTTTGCTTCAGTTAAATGTTATATATTAATCCCCGAACCCCCTCCTCATATCGCCCCCGGACCCCCACCACTTCACCCTATCTCCAGCCCATTACCAGGAATAATACTTATTGTATGACCTTGAATTCATTCTTAAATACCACAGAAACTATCCTATTATTCACAGACACCCCAACACATTATCCATCCAATATCGCTGCTCGACAAAAATTCAACAAAAATTTACCTAAGAATGGAACTTCGCATTGGATAAAGTAAAAAAATTCTCTCCTATTAAATGTTTTCTAGACCCCCTTTTTTTAGCGTTCCTTGACTGGTCTATGTGCCAAATGCGGCTGATCATTTCCAGTGAATGATGCGGCTATTCCCTCTTCTTTATTTCTTGGAATTAATTTTTCATTAGGCCTAAGTGGGCGCCCTGGATGTTGTCATTTGATGCCACGTCAATGGATTTATTTAGCCAGCTCCCTCACACTTGTGTGTGTGTGTGTGTGTGTCATAATAGCCATCCACCCACTTATTATTGACACCCATCCCGGCGTGACAGTTATAAATGACCAGCGGAGGGAAATTGAGCACGATCTATCATCTCAATGTGGCCTATTCTATAAGCTAACGTCAATACAAAACACACCATTTACCATTAGGAATTTTTAAATTAAAAAAAAAATAAGTAAATAAAAGAAAGAAAATAAATAATGAAATAAAAATGAACGCAAAGATTTCATTGAAAAGCATTTTAGGGTTTAAAAAATCATAAATCAAAAACAGATTTAAATTTCTTTCTATGATGTGTGAGTGTAGATTCATGTGATTGAATTTTGACCCAGTTTTTGAAATTTTCAAACAGTATTGTATTTATCATTCATTTATTTAGATATATAATCTGAAACTAATTTACAAATTATACCGGGTGAGATTTTTTTTTATCTTGAGACAGTCTTATAACTCAGAAACAGTGGATTACATATGAAAAAAAAACCTTTCAAATAAAAGTTTATTTTTTTAGGGGGAAACTAAACTACGCTATTGTTTGTGGACTTAGAAATAGATTTCAATGGTATTTCGAGGTCAAGTTCTGTTTTTTAAATGGTAACTTATATATTTCTGTATATATTCTTAATCTAGAAAAAAAACTGAACAACTTTGATTAAAACTATTTTTATATACGATATCAAATAAACAAATTACATGAATCAATTAGATCTCAAAAAAATCTTAATAATTATTTTTAACAATCATTCAACTTAATTATCAAATAATAATGATTAAATAATTAATTATTAAATAAATAATTTAATAATAATTAATAATTTAATCATTTTACTAAACTGTTTATTAATAATAATAATAATTATAATTAATTAATTAATGTTTAATAATTAATTATTTGATCATTATTATTGATAGTTAAGTTGAGTAATTGTTAAAAATAATTATTAGAATTTTTTTTGAGATCTAATTGATTTATTATTTGATGTTGTATAAAAAATAGTTCCAATAAAAGTTGTTCAATTTTTTTAGTAGATTCAGAATATGTACAGAAACATATAGGTTTCTATTTAAAAAACAGAAGTTGACCTCGAAATACCCTTGCAAGCTTGTTCTAGGTCGACAAACAATAGCGTAGTTTAGTTTCTCCCTTGATATAAATAAACTTTTATTTGAAACTTTTTTCCATATAAATGCACTGTTTTTGAGTTATAAGACTGGGGTCTCAAGATAAAAAACTCACCCGGTATATAAAAAAAAGTTTATTTAAATGAAGAGGGAAAATAAACTACTCTATTGTTTGGCGAGCTAGAAAAAGATTTCAATGATATTTCAAGGTCAAGTTCTGTTTTTTAACTAGAAACCTATATTTTACTTTACATTGCCAAAATCTACAAAACAAACTGAACAACTTTCATTAGAACTATTTTTTGATTTGACATCAAATAAACAAAATATTTAATCAATTAGATCTCAAAAAAAATCTTAATAATGGTTTTTAACAATCATTTAATTTAATTATCAAATAATAATGATCAAATAATTAATTATTTAATTGAAAAGTCACAACAATCAAAATAAGTGTTTATAATGATTTTAATACTTCATTATACTCAGATTTAAGAGATTATTTTCTACTTAATAGAACTATTTAAAATTCTTGAGCTTAAAAAATTTTATTTCTCGTGTCAATTCAGTAGGTAGTGTTGTTGTATTGTATTACCATAATAAAAATTGTCAGAAAATTATTAAATGATTTATTTAATAATTAAATATTTCATCATTATTATTTGATAATTAAGTTAAATAATTGTTAAGAATAATTATTTTTTGGATTTTTTTTGAGATATAATTGATTTAATATTTTGTTTATTTGATGTCGTATAAAAAAATAGTTCTTATGAAAATTGTTCATGTTTTTTTGTAGATTTAGTCTATGTAAAGAAACATATAGGTTTCTATTTAAAAAACAGAACTTGACCTTGAAATACCCTTAAAATCTTGTTCTAGTTAGAGAAACAATAGAGTAGTTTAGTTTCCCCCTTGAGTTATTAGACTGTCTCAAAATATAAAACTCATCCGATATATTGATTTGAAAGTTTATAATATAGGCAAATAAGGACAAGTTTTTAATGTGTTACTTTTTAAATTATCTATCAGACAGCGTTTCGTCGACTTTGCCGACTTCTTCAGGGCATGCCACACATTAAATTTTCTTTTTTTCTTCGTTACCATTAAAGACCATTAGAAAATTTTAAATCTAATCGATGGAATTGTTAGATGAAATTACTTTTTGAAGTCGGTTCCAAACATATACATTTTATGAATCGCACTCGACGGATCTTAATTAGTACATTTGGCGGGTAATGAAGATAACATCGCGTAAGCTTATTATATACGTATATATATATGTAGTTTGTTTGGCACCGACTTCAAAAAGTGATTTCATGTAAATATTTCAGTTGTAACTAAATTAGATTATATCTTTTAGTGCATTTTATTTGATTTTTGAGTTATTATTATTTTATTTGTTGCATTTAATTATTTTGAAGTCGGTTTTTATTTTTTTTTATAAAAATTATTTTTAGTGAGGTTATTAATAGTGACTTAATATAATACCTTGCATACATCTTGTAAGAGAAAGCGTCAGGCGAATGAATCAGACAATGATAATAAAATTCAATTCATAAATAGTAAAAAAATTATCTCGAAACGTTAGCGGGTTTTAAATGAATGTTTTAAGATTGTTTTTTTTTAAGATTTTATTTATTATTATTTCGATTACTTGCACATAAGAATTGGACATTTCCGTTATTTTGTCATTGATTTTATCATCAGAACTTGACCAAATTAATATGGGACTACTCCTAAGGTACCCCCTTACCAATGAAAACATAATCATCAAAATCGGTCCATAAACAAGCAAGTTATGTGTGAACATACATAACAAAAAAGGTCCAATACTAATGAAATATATATGGGACCGATCGGAAACTATACTGAACCAAATGCAAAAAAAATAATCATAATCGGTCCACATGCTAAAGAGAAATCGACGAACAAACACAAAAAATAAATAAATACGTTCCGTTGAATTAATAACCTCCTCCTTTTTTTGAAGTCGGTTAAAAATGTGACACCCTTCCAGGAAGCGGTTGCCAACCGCTGTATTAAATGTATATTTGTAATATATTTGGCGGCCAATTAAAAAACAAAACCTCTCGTCAGGATATTCATTTTTTTTTTTGAGGGCCCCCTTCTCGACTAATTTCCCCCGAGATGGCTTCTATCTCTTGTTTAATTCCACCTCTCTCGTGGATTTGTCCTAACAGAACATGAAATCTATTAATTCAAATCCAACAAAGTCAAATACAGTAGAACAAACTTAATATTCATATTATATTAATAATAAACACGAGAATTGGCAGAAATGCAATTTAGAGGGGGCGGGACTTACGTAACATTTTTAATATCTATCTATCTATCTACTCTTATTAAACGAACAAAAATATATATTTGTATCTTAGTTCTATTTTGAAAACGGCTCTACCGATTTTGATGAAACCAACTCTATTAACAAGTTTTGAGGATGAGAAAACGATTTGGCTAGGTTTGGACCTCGACAAAATTCATCTTAATTGATATTTTCTTAATAAATGTAATTATTTATAGATGAAAATCTCAATAAAAAAAAGTTTGTTTACATTTTTTTCAATTATCTTTTATTTATTAATTGGTTTTTTAATTTTAAAACCCATTATTAGATTATAACAAATATTATTATATTATATTAAAATTTAATTAACAGGTGTCTAGACAGATTATTCAATGGAATATGGAATTGGAATAATTATCTGAAAAGAGGTTTTTTTATTTAATTAGTTTTTTAGTCTTATTAAAAACAAGGACTAAAAAGATGATCAAGGATAGTCGATGGTGGAGAAGTAATCTCTGGAGTCGAAGCTCAAATACAATGTATACATGAATTCATGTAAAATAATTGGTTTAATAAAATTTGAAATTTTAACAGGTGTCTAAATCATAACATTACAGGTGGATTCATAACAAAACAGGTGTATTTACAAATAAAGTGGTTGAAGTTGTTTTTTTTGCAAAGCATGGGTAAAGTATTGCAATCGCTCTCGGGGCAAGCGTGGCTTCAAAGGGTCCTCAGGTAAAGACTACGGAACCCATGGACTCAATTAAAGTCACAAATTGTAGTATTCAATTAGGTTGAATTTTAGCACGTGACGGTTTTGCCAAAAATTACATGGGGTCTCGTCGAGAGGCCAAAAAGTGCGATTTTTTCATTTAGTGCGTGCGGATGGATGTATGTATGTATGGATGGATGTATGTATGTATGTATGTATGTTATCGTTTTTTTGGCCCACGATTTTTTCCACACCGTTGCACCGATTGAAATGAAATTGAAAACCTAGCATTCTTTGAACAAAATGAAGCGCTGATTAGTTTTTGGTACATATCGACCCACAAACATTAGTACTTTATTTCAGTACTTTTTTAGTTTTTTCTAAATATCTTTAAAATGACTTAACCAATTTTGATGAAATTTAATATCCTAATTAAGTACCTTGGGGACCACAAAAAAGGATAAATAAAGTTTTTAGTAAAATTATATTTTAAAGTACTTTACTCTAGAGTAGGAGAGTACTTTTTTAATTTTTTAAATTCTTTATAATTTATTCATTTTAACCTTTTAATATAGCTCATTTAGCCTTGCTTAAATAAGAATGGATAGGCTTCTCTCTGTGAAATGCTAAAAATTTGGGAGGAAATTTTATAAGTAACCATAGCAACTGCGTTGTTTTCTTATCCCTTACCTTTGCAGAAGACATAGAGGAATCGACTTTAAACCAAAAATAGCGATTGATTCTCATCAAATACTTGAGGAATAACCATTCTATATTGGATTTTTGACGTTTCGGTTTTTATTGGTGACCATTTCTGAAGACATAGAGGAATCGACTTTAAACCAAAAATAGCGATTGATTCTCATCAAATACTTGAGGAATAACCATTCTATATTGGATTTTTGACGTTTCGGTTTTTATTGGTGACCATTTCTGAAGACATAGAGGAATAGACTTTAAACCAAAAATAGTGATTGATTCTCATCTGGTACTTGAGGAATAACCATTCTATATTGGATTTTTGACGTTTCGGTTTTTATTGGTGACCATTGCTGAGAACATAGAGGAATCGACTTTAAACCAAAAATAGCGATTGAGTCTCATCAAATACTTGAGGAATAACCATTCTATATTGGATTTTTGACGTTTCGGTTTTTATTGGTAACCATTGCTGAAGACATAGAGGTATCGACTTTAAACCAAAAATAGCGATTGATTCTCATCTAGTACTTGAGGAATAACCATTTTATATTGGATTTTTGACGTTTCGGTTTTTATTGGTAACCATTGCTGAAGACATGGAGGAATCGACTTAAAATCAAAAATAGCCATCGATTCTCATCTAATACTTGAGGAATAACAATTCTACATTAGGTTTTTGTTAATATAACTTGGAAACAAATCTTATTTAATTTTATGTTTTTATTTCAGATCCTATACGATTATTTTTGTTTATTGTTTTCCTATTGATTTTTTTATAATGTTTGTCAATATGAACGAATGTGGGCAAATTGGTGTACGAGTAAACAAATAGACACATAATATGTGGACCACTAGAAAGCTAGAAATGCAAAAACTGGGTGCGGGGTGGGGTTGGCGGTAGGGATGCCATGGTGTGTGCGGGGTGCGTGGTTTAGGGTGGTCTATATATATTTGTATTTTTTTTAATTTGGTTACCGTGCATCGCTCGGCGGCTCCAGGTACTAAATGATAAATCCCCGTTATATCCTAGAACACTGATTCTAAGCCTTTTGTATTTGTTTTAATTATTTAAAAAATTTTGGACCATTTTGGAATCTGATTTCAGAACCCAACTAACATATCCCATACTGTAGTGTGATCAGCACACACCCCGAAAGTCAAATTTTTAAGTGTAATCGACCCCTGAAAATGTCAAAAAATACCGTAAAATCACCTCATTAATTACCATATCTACTCTTATTAAACGAGCAAAAATTGTATATTTATATGCATATATATTTGTATCTTAGTTCTATTTTGAAAACGGCTCTACCGATTTTGATGAAATTCACGGGTTAGAGGGTTTTTTGGGGTGACAATTCGATCTGTCACGGTCTCATCTTCGACAAAATTGTTTTTGATGGTTTTTTCGTAATCAAATTAATTATTCTCAGGTAGACAAATCCAATTCTTAGGGTTTTAAAAAAGGTTACTCTTTTCCTTTTGTACCCAGGCAGACAATGGGTTGGGTTAATCCTTTTTTCTCAAAGGCCTTGAATAATTATTGTGATTGTGGTGTGTTGTTGTCAAGCATTAACTAAACCCGAACAAAGCTCGGCCTTCCAGGTATATATGTGAGTATTTGTATTTTTTTTTTATTATTTTAAAAACGGCTCTAACGATTTTGATGAAACAAACTCTATTAATAAGATCTTGATGCGGAGCGGGGGTGGATGTATGGATGTGGGGGGCAGTGGTGGGGGATCCGGGGGTAAGGCGAGGTTTCTGGGGTATGGTCGAGCAGGGTGGAGGTGGGGGGTACAGTGGTCAAATACTATATAGATATATTTGTATTTTTTTAATTTGAAAACGGCTCTCAAATAAAAATCGACCTTTTTATCAGAATTTTAAATTAAAAATAATATTAAAATAAAGATTTTAACTCAAGGATGAAGATACCGAGCATCGCTCGGTGCCTCCAGGTACTAACTCCTAAACTGTTTACTCTACGGCAAATTCAATTAGAAGCAAAATTGTAGAACAAGTAATTTTTGACATTTTTGTTAAAAAAAAAAATGAAAATAATCACCCAAAATGGGGAAGGGGGTCAAAAACCAAAATTCTTTCCCTTTCGACTAATCTCAATCAAATTTTCTATACATAATCAATGGGCCTCCAAAAGGCCAAACATACAAAAAATAACCACCCGAAACGGGGGGGGGGAGGTTCAAAAAATGAAAATCAAGACTTTTTCACTAAACTTAACATAGTTTTTATATTTCTAGCCTTCTGGGGGGTCCACAGAATATGTATACAAAATTTGGTTGAGTTTGGTCCAAGGCCAAGAATTTTCATTTTTTACCCTCCCCCCACCCCATTTCGTGTGCTTAGTTTTTGCATTTCTATCCTTCTGGGGGTCTAGAAAATTTTTATCCAAAATTTGGTTCTCTGTTATATTGGTATTCATGAACACATGTAGGCTAAGGTTGCCAAGTATAGAATGAATGCAATTCGCATTTGGTTCTCACTTCTGTCACTAGAGTGACTGAGTACCAATTACGAATTACACCTATACTACCATCTATCGTAAAAGGCTCATTTCATATGCATACACCTGGTATAAATAATTATCTTTTATGTTTATAAATTTTATCTCTGGATTATAATGTAGGGTAAGGGGGGGGGTGTTAATTGAAAAAGTCACGTGGGAATGAAACAAACCTTCCCCTTTTGGTGACAATATTGAAATTAGAATAGTAAAACAGGTAGGTAGCTACTAAGTATGTATAAATGGAAATAGGGTAGGAGGGGCGGGGGTGGGGTGGGGGTTCTAAAATAAGTGAGAAGAAATTAAAATGAAAAGCGAGCAAGCAATTCATTTTATGGAGTGGTGGGATGGGTGCGGGGGCGGGGGTGAAGATCTAATGTTTCAATTTAATTGCTCAACTAACAGAACGAAAGAGATGGAGAGATTATTTTCCAAATAGCTACGATTTTTCTTCACTTAAAGATAGATAAGTAGCATCAAAAAACAAACAAAAAGTATTTTATTTAATTACGTATCTACTCTTATTAAACGAGCAAAAATTGTATATATATATATATTTGTATCTTAGTTCTATTTTGAAAAACGGCTCTACCGATTTTGATGAAACAAAATCAACGATCTGGCTAGGTCTGGACCTCGACAAATTTCATCTTAATTGATCTTTTCTTAATTAAAGTAATTATTGATAGATGAAAATCTCAATAAAAAAAAGTTTGTTTACATTTTTTTCAATTATCTTTTATTTATTAATTGGTTTTTTAATTTGAAAACCCACAAATAGGTTATAGCAAATATTAATATATTATATTAGAATTAGGAATTTTTTGTTTGTCTAAATCTGATCTAAATCATAACATTACAGGTGTGTTTTACAAATAAAGTGGTTGGAGTATCTTTTTTTATATAACTTGGAAACAAAACTTATTTAATCTTATGTTTTTATTTCAGATTCTATACGAATATTATTTTACTTTACCATACAGGGTTTGGTCAAGTATTGTAATCGTGCATGAAAAAAGTGTTTTTTTTTTCGAAATATCTCAAAAACGGCTGAAACTATTGTGATTAAAAAAATTGAGCAAAACCATGGCATTTCGCTCTACAAAAAAGCTCTAATAAGTGAACATCGATAAAATTATATTTTACGAGATAATAATTGTTTTGTCAAAATGTCCGTTAGTCTGTGCGTTACCAAATTTTTGTGGACGAGCTAGCTCACAAACTAGGGTGAATATCGAAACCAAATTTCACACATAGTTTTGGTCCATTGAGATTAAGAGCTGATTAGATTTTGAGTGCATATCGACCCACAAGGAGGTGGTGGAGGGGGGGGTTAAAAATTAAAAATCTCGGCCGTTTGAGCAAACTCAACAAAATTTTGAATACATAATCAGTGGACACCCAGAAGTTTAAAAAATGCAAAAACTAACCGCCTAAAATGGGGGTGGGGGGAGGGCCGTGTAGGGTCAAAAAATGAAAATCTTGGCTATTTACCAAACTCAAGCAAATTTTGTATACATAATCAGTGGACCCCCTGAAGTATAAAAATTCAAAACCTAACCCCCCTACATTATTATAAATAATTTTTAGGGCCAGGTTGTATGGTAAAGTCAAGTGGATGGCACATCAGAACACGTCATCTTATTTATTATTATTTTCATAAATATGAACGAATGTGGGCAAATTGGTGTACGAGTAAACAAATAGACACATAATATTTGGACCATTAGAAAGGTAGAAATGCAAAAACTGGGTGGGGTGATTGTGGAAGGTGCAGGAGGTGGGGTGCAGTTGTGGGGGATCCGTGGGTGGGCTGGGGCGGTGGGGTGCAGTGGTGCGGGCGAGGTGGGTGGTTTCGGGGATAGTCCAGTGGGCGTGTCCTATATATATATTTTTTATTTTGGTTACCGTGCATCGCTCGGTATTTTTATTTAAAAAGAACCCTGTTTGGTAAAAATGACAAATTGAATAATTTTACTTTTTATGGTACCAATGTATCATATCAGCTTTGAATAATTGTTCTTGTTTTCGTTTATATTACAATTCTCGTAAACATAACGTTATTCGAACCTTCAAGCGCTCATCTACAAAATTTATATTTTAATACATTTGAGATATTATCAAAGTTTTCACTCAAACTTTCTATCCCCTTAAAAAAAAAAAAAACGCTAAACGTTTTCAAAACTTTCTCTTCTTTTTTACACGTCACTTTCTCTCTCTCTTTCTTTCTTTCTTTTTTGAATTATTATAAATATTTTTATTTATTTATTTATTTTTTATTAATGATAAATAAATAATAATAATATTTTATTATTATTTTTCTCACCTCGAGACCAAATTCTATATAGTATCTATATTACCTGGCAACCGAGCGATGCTCGGTAACTTTTTGATTCACTTAAAAGCTATATATTAATCCTCGGACCACTAACACAACTTCCACCCCACCTCCTGCACCCGTACACCCCACATATATCCCCACCCCTGAAACTACTTTTCTCCTCCTCCGTACCCCTCCACCACTAAAACCCCACATCTAACCCCACCGTCACATCCGCCCCCACCCCCTTGCCCAGTTTTTGAATTTCAAGCCTTGTATTAGGTCATTCAATAAGTCCGCAGGATGACACATATGATGGCGTTACTATAATTTTTATTTAGTACTAACCTTCAAACGATATGTGTATAAATTTATGAATCAACTTTTGTTATTGAAAGCAAATTTTGAGCTTTAATAAAGCATTGCTTTTAATTGGAAACCAAACAATGGCTTGATAAACATTATTGAATTGAACTCTGCCCCATTGAGTCAAATGGTAGAGAAGTGGATTGCTGAATTTAAACGTGGTCGTACCAGCACAAATAATACAGAGCGCAGTGGACCCCAAACAGGCTGTTATTCCAGAAAACATAAAAAAATCCACAAATTGGTTATGCAAATTGAAGGTGCACGAGCTATCTGACATTGTAAAGATATTAGATGGTAGTGTTTTTACCATTTTACACGAACATTTGGGTATGCGAAAGCCTATGCAAAGTGGGTGCCGCGTGAGCTCACAGTCGACCAAAACAACAACGAATTTAGCTGCTTCAGAGGGAGTTTAGCGCTGTTAAAACCGCAATAAAATGGAATTCTATCGTCGATATGTGACAATGGATGAGACATGGCTTAACTATTACACACCAAAATCCAAAAGAAGTCCAATGATGAAGTAATCGCTGAAACTGAGGCCTATTTTGAGAAATCGTACTATATAAAAGTGGTATCGAAAAGTTGGAAAATCGGTATACTCGTTGTATTGCCCTCGAAGGCAACTATGTTGAATAATAAAATCGAGTTTTGTCAAAATTTTGTTTTTTTCTTACTTATCCTACGGATCACGAAATGTCCTGTTAGTGGCCTACATTATGTGCATATATGTATATAGGTAAATAAATAAATACGCTATAATAATTTTTTTTAATTAAATAACAATTTTTGAGTTCATCAATTAAATTGCCAAATTTTAATATAGAAAAATTCCTTTGTGGGAATTAAAACTCGATTTTTAATCAATTAACTTGTCTAACATATCTATATATATGTATATATAATATTTGTACTGATCTATTAGTGGAATTTAAAATTCAAAAACCAATTAATAATTAAAAGGAAATTGAATAAAAATGTAAATATACATTTTTATCGAAACAACTACCTGTGAATAAGTATGTGAATTAACAAAAAACCCATCAAAAACAACTTAGCCGAAGATGAGACCGTGACAGATCGAATGTCCAACACAAAACCCTCCTAACCCGTGAATTTCATCCAAATTGTTAGAGCCGTTTTCGAGAACCGTTTTCGAGAACCCGATTAAATATATATATATATACAAGAATTGCTCATTTAATAATATAAGAGTACCTGGCCACCGAGCGATGACCCCCTTCCTTTATTTCGTTTTCGTTTTTTTTTCGCTCTAACAATTTTTTCAAAAATTAGTGCATTTATCAAGTGTCATGAGTTAATAGTTGTGTCAAATTTTAATCCGATTGAATTAAAGGAAGGGGTTCTAAATTAGTCATGTCGCAAAATAAAAACTTTAATCGTTCATATCTCGTCTTCTAGTAAGTCGCAGAGCCTTGAAATTTGAAACTTAAGCTAACGAGATGCTACAAAAAGTATAACAAGATTTTGGCTAAAATAGAAGTACCGGAAGTTGATGTTTACGTTCGTAAGAATGTACCCCCTGCGGTTCGTGACCATAAATCTCAGATCTACAAAATTCGAAACCTAAGTTCGATATAGGCTAGAAGGGGTACAACAAGCTTTTTATTATATTTTTTAACATTTAATGTTAATCTTTGTTTTTGTTTTATTTTATTGTAACACTATGATATTTTTTTTTCTTTTAATGTGTTAATCGCATTGCACAGTTGTGGGGCACTGTTGGTGCTCCCAACACTCTGGCCGCTGTTCTGGAGATATCAGATCTACCGGCGCCCATATATGCATTATTCTAATTATTAGCCACAACATCTGGCGCTTTTTTTGACGGCTGATGAGGTGTTTCATGATTATTTGTAAAAAATCTGTTTTCTTCTTTGTAAAGGGCTGCGCCCCTCTGCGTGGTGCATTAAATCAGTCATTGAAATCGGAACACCGGAAGTGGACATTTACATGAAAGATTTTTCGTTTTTTTTTTTTAAATTTTCTCAAAAACAGCCCTAACAATTTTTTTGAAAACTGGTATACTTATCAAGTATCATGAGTTATTAGTCATGTATAGATTTTAATCTGATTAAAATAAAGGAAGGGGATGTAAATTAGTCATGTCTTAAAATAAATATTTTCATCATTCATATCTCGTCTTCGGAAAGTCCCAGAGCCTTGAAATTTGAAATTTAATCTATTTAGAGGCAAAAAGTTACCGAGGATCGCTCGGTGCTCCAGTCACTAGTAATAATTAAACGATTAACATGACTATATATATATAGCGGGTGAGTTTTTTTATCTTGAGACAGTCTAACAATTCAAAAACAATGAATTATATGAAAAAAGTTTCAAATAAAAGTTTATTTATATCAAGGGGGAAATTAAAGTACGCTATTGTTTGTCGACCTAGAACAAGCTTTCAAGGGTATTTCAAGGTCAACTTCTGTTTTATAAATGGAACCCTATATTTTTCTTTTCATAGACTAAATCTAAAAAAATACTGAACAACTTTCATAAGAACTATTTTTTTATACGACATCAAATAAACAAAATAATAAATCACTTATATCTCCAAAAAAATCCAAATTATAATTATTTTTAACAATTATTCAACTTAATTATCAAATAATAATGAGCAAGTATTTAATTATTAAATAAATAATTTAATAATAATTAATAATTTAATAATTTTCCAACAATGTTCTATGACATTGTGTATCGCAAGTCTTCTGGATGAATTCCAGTTCCAATTTCCTTATTTTTTTTAACAGATTTATAACACGATAAAATGAAGCTTGTGAGGGTGTATTCCTATCAGGAAAACGCTCATCTGCCCCATAACACTTCTTCCACATTCACCGCATAAATTAAGACCATTTTAATTCTGTCTTCAAAAAAAATACTCCATTTTTATTATGTAATACAATATAACTATCTACTGGATTGACATGAGAAATAAACTTTTTTAAACTCAAGAATTTTAACTAGTTCTATTAAGTAGAAAATAATCTCTAAAATCTGAGTATAACGAAGTTTTAATATCATTAGAAACACTTATTTTCATTGTTGTGACTTTTCAATTTAATAATTATTTATTTAATAATTAATTATTTAATCATTATTATTTGATAATTAAGTTGAATAATTGTTAAAAATAATTATTAGAATTTTTTTGAGATCTAATTGATTTAACCATTTGTTTATTTGATGTCGGATAAAAAAATAGTTCATATGAAAGTTGTTCAGTTTTTTTTGTAGATTCAGAATATGTAAAGAAATATATAGGTTTCTATTTAAAAAACAGAAGTTGACCATTGAAAGCTTGTTCTAGGTCGACAAACAATAGCGTGGTTTGGCTTCCCCCTCGATAAATAAACTTTTATTTGAAACTTTTTTCTCATATAATGCACTGTTTTTGAGTTATAAGACTGTCTCAAGATAAAAAACTCACCCGGTATATATATGGAAATGTAAAGTGATAATTTTTTTTTATTTTACCCATAAATCATCATATAAATCAGAAAATTACATGAATATTTATTTATTTATAAATAATTTTGTATAAAAAGAGAAAATGAGAGAAGAGACGAATGTCAAATACACACAGATTGATGCATATTTCAATTTATTTTTTTTATTTTTTCCAATTTGTTTATTAATTTAATATACACACTATACCAGTATTTGCAATGACGGATGTTTTTTAATCAAAATCACTTGATATTAATAATTTATATATTTATAATATATATGTATATTGGTCAAATCGGGGGGGGGGGGCTATAATTTTACTTAATTTATTAACCGACTTCAAAAAAAGGAGGAGGTTCTCAATTCGACTGATATTTTACTTTATCCAATGCGAAGCATGGGGAAAGTATTGTAATCGGTCTGGCGGCAAGCGCGACTTCAAAGGGTCCTCAGGTAAAGACTACGGAACCCATGAACTCAATTAAAATCACAAATGGTAGTATTCAATTAGGTTGAATTTTAGCATGTGACCGTTTTTCCAAAAATTGCATGGGGTCTCGTTGAGAGGCCAAAAAGTGCGATTTTTTCATTTAGTGCGTGCGGATGTATGGATGGATGGATGAATGGATGTTATCGTTTTTTTGGCCCACGATTTTTTCCACACCGTTCCACCGATTGAAATGAAATTGAAAACCTATCATTAGTTTAACAAAATGAAGGGCTGATTAGTTTTTGGTACATATCTGCGCACAAATATTAGTACTTTATTTCAGTAATTTTTTAGTTTTTTCTAAATATCTTGAAAATGACTTAACCAATTTTGATGAAATTTAATATCCTAATTAAGTACCTTGGGGACCACAAAAAAGGTTAAATAAAGTTTTTAGTAAAATTATATTTTAAAGTACTTTACTCTAGAGTAAGATAGTACTTTCGAAAGTTCTTTAAAATTTATTCATTTCGCTCAATTTTTTTAATCAAAATAGATTCAGCCGTTTTTGAGATATTTCGAAAAAAAGAAGGAAAAAACCACTTTTTTTCATGCACCCTGTATGGTAAAGTAAATAAGCTGACGTGTTCTGATGTGGCCATCCACTTGAGTTTACCATACAACCTGGGCCCTCACTTACATTAATATTTAATAAAATTATTTATAATCATGTAGGGAAGGGGGGGTTAGTTTTTGCATTTTTAAACTCTGATTATGTATACAAAATTTGGTTGAGTTTGGTAAATGGCCAAGGTCTTCATTTTTTGACCCCCTCCATTTTGGGCGGTTAGTTTTTGCATTTTTAGACTTCTGGAGGCCCACTGATTATGTATACAAAATTTGGTTGAGTTTGCTCAAACGACCTAGATTTTCAATTTTTAACCCCCTCCATCCCCCTTAATTTTGGGTCGATATGCACCAAAATCTAATCAGCTCTTAATCTTAATGGACCAAAACTACGTGTGAAATTTGGTTTTGATATTCACACTAGTTTTTGAGCTAGCTCGACCACAAAATTTGATAACGCACAGACTAACTAACAGACATTTTGACAAAACAATTATTATCTCGAAAAATATAATTTTTTCGATGTTCACTTATTAGAGCTTTTTTGTAGAGCGAAATGCCATGGTTTTGCTCAATTTTTTTTAATCAAAATAGTTTCAGCCGTTTTTGAGATATTCTCTCTGTATGGTAAAGTAAAAAATCCGTATTCCATACTTGTACACCTGGTATGTATATTCATATATGTGAGTGTGGGCTTTGAGGGTATTGAAACGTCATTATCGACTAGCCATTGTCAATAGGTGCAAGTGGTAAACCAATTAGTCCTAGGAGTTGCGAGGCACCTGCAACTGGGACCTGGGCTGAGCAAGGGTTGAAGGGTGGCCAACTATTATCCCAGGGTTAATGGCAACTAATGGCCGTCTGGATGGACCATCATTGGACCATTAAGTGGGCTTGTGGATCAAACGCTCTCCAGCAGATAAATAACATTCCTACTATCCTTTCCATTCAACAACAACAACAACAACAACAACAACAACCCTTTCGTGTAATCCATGGACACGAAAATCCCAATTATTAAGGGCCTTAAACATAGATAGATTCACCGATCAATTTACATTGAATCCCATCATTTAAGTAGGAAAGTATAAACTCAAAATCTATATATATAAAATTAAGGTTTTGTCTTTACTTTGCTCCAAATCACGCCAAATTTTGGTTGCACACATTTCAAGCAAAGTTATGAACAAAATTCTGTCTGTCTGTCTGTCTTTTTATTTCTCTGTTTAGTGCATGCGCGGATCCAGGGGGGAGGAGGGCGGTCGCCACCATCCCCAAAGCATTGGAGATCAACATTTTTTCATGTTTATTTAATTTTTTTTTTTTTATAACATTTAATTTTTAAAATTGAAGAAAATAAAGTTCTATGTGTGTGTGATCCGCCCCCCCCCCCCCCGACTAATTCGATCGCGACACACTTCAGAGATCTGAAGCAGATCTTATATACCGGCGACCGCCCCCCCCCCCCCCAAATCAGAGGCCTGGATCCGCGCCTGTTTTAGTGATGTTATTAATAGTGACTTATGATAATACCTTACATGCATCTCGTAAGAGAAAGCTTCGGGTGAATGAATCAGAAATTGATAATAAGATTCAATTCACTAATAGAGAAATTATCTCGAAACGTTAGCGGGTTTTAAATGAACCTTTTAAGATTGTTTTTTTTTTTATAAACAATTTTATTTATTATAATTTCGATTATTTGGACATACGAATTGGAGATTTCTTTTATTTTGTCATTGATCATATCATGAGAACTTGATCAAATTAATATGGGACCACCCCTAAAGTACCCTTTTTCCAATATAAAAAGATTCATCGAAATCGGTCTATAAACAAAGAAGTTATACGTGAACATACATAACATAATAGGTCCAATACCAATTAAATTTAAACGCAACTAATCGGGAATCAGACTGAACCCAATGCAAAAAAATCATCAAGATCGGTTTACAATTGGTGAAGAAATCGAATAAGATAGATAAAAAAATTCAGTCGAATTGATAACCTCCTCTTTTTTTGAAGTCGGTTAAAAACTGATTTTAGTCGCCATTTTTCCAATATGACGGAACGAACGGCAATGATACGAGGTTACACAGCTGAAATTCCAAAAGACCACATTGAAATCTATAAAATTACTCATTTTGAAAACTCCCAGAAAACTTTCCAGGACACCTCTTTTTGTTTAGAACCATGAACTGGACTATATTAGTCTGAAGTGTAACTTCAAAAAATTAATTAATAATAACAAATCTCCTCTTATTAAAGGAGCAAAAATTGTTTATTTGTTTGTATCTTAGTTCTATTTTGAAAACGGCTGTATTAACAAGTTTTGAGGATGAGAAAACGATCTGACTAGGTCTGGACCTCGACAAATTTACTCTTAATTGATCTTGTCTTAATTAAAGTAATTATTGATAGATGAAAATCTCAATAAAAAAGTTTGTTTACATTTTTTTCAATTACCTTTTATTTACTAATTGGTTTTTTAATTTTAAAAAACCCATCTAATAGGTTATAACAATATATATATATATATATATATATATATATTAAAATTGAGGGAGGGGAGAGGAGAGGAAGGAAGATTAACCAATCGACTTGATTGGGGAATAATGGAATTAAATAATTATCGGAAAAGAGGTTTTTTTATCTAATTAGATTTTTCCTCTTATTAAAAACAAGGACTAAATATGAATAAGGACACTCGATGGTGGAGAAGCAATCTCCGAAATCGAAGCTAAAATACAAGGTATACATTAATTAATGTAAAATAATTGGTTTAATAAAATTTATAAAAAAAAAAAAAAAAAAATTAAAATTGAGGTGAAAGGGATGAAATGGAGGAGAGGAGAGAAAATCCAATCGACTTGATTGGGGAATAATGGAATTAAAATAATTATCGGAAAAGAGTTTTTTTTATCTAATTAGATTTTTCCTCGTATTAAAAACAAGGACTAAAGATGAATAAGGACACTCGATGGTGGAGAAGTAATCTCCGGAATCGAAGCAAAAATACAATGTATACATTAATTAATGTAAAATAATTGGTTTAATAAAATTTATAAAAAAAACAAATTTAGGACTAAAAACATTATCGCAAGCACGAGAAGATCAAGAACAGTCAATGGTGGGGATGTAATCTCCGAAGTCGAAGCTCAAATAAAATGTATACGCTAATGCATGTAAAATAATTGGTTCAATAAAATTTATTATTATTATTAATAAACAATTTAGGGATTGAACGAAATGAAAATAATGGAATTAATGAAATTAAACAATTTAATCTATATAATAAAAACATGGTAACCATTTCTGAAGACATGGAGGAATCGACTTAAAATCAAAAATAACGATCGATTCTTATCTAATACTAGAGGAATAACCTTATTGCATTCCATTTTTAATGTTTTGACTATTAATGGCAAGCTCTACTGAAAACGTGGAAGAATCGACTTAAAATCAAAAAGACTAAATTCTTTTATGATAAACAACTCAAGATTGAGAATAAGATAATTTTTAATAAAAAGATTATATATACTTTTGTGTCTAGCAAAATGAATAATAATTCTAATTTTCAAGTCTTCTTATCTATAATAATACCTACATATAATATAACCCCTTAATGATAACAAGTGGATTTTTAATACATTTTAAATATTTGTTTCATCTTATTTGTTATGAGTGTATATTTAAGTTAAATAGAATCTTAAATTATATCTATTTAAGACTTTATTATAAAACAATTATATTTATTCTCTTTAACTAATAAAACATCAATAAAGCAGCCACGTGGGGGTCCAGCGGGCGCGCGAAGTGCGGTCCTTGAGCTAGTTGATTCATAAAATCTGAGTATTGAACTCTAAAGAGTTTTTTTATCTAATTAGATTTTTCCTCTTATTGAAAACAAGGACTAAAGATGAATAAGGACACTCGATGGTGGAGAAGTAATCTCCGAATCGAAGCAAAAATACAATGTATACATTAATTAATGTAAAATAATTGGTTTAATAAAATTTATAAAAAAAACAATTTAATTGATTATAAATCCGAGTATTAAATACTACAAAGAGTTATTAAGAAATATGATTATATATTAGAATTTGCCTATTTAATTTTTTTTTTTTTTTTTTGGCTTTTCGGCCTTTCTAACCATAAGCCATTTTACGATACTATATATTTTTTAATTTGTCTCTACCCCCGGGGGTCAGATTTTAGCCGAATGCCTCGAGTCGGATTCGAACCCGGAGTCCACTTGGTTAGCAGGATGCTACGCTACCGACTAGCCTATCTGACCCCCCTGCCAATTTAATTGATTATTATAAAACTCGATAAATTGTAATTTAATCAGAGAAAAATAATTATACGGAATTTATTTATATACCTATAATATATACATAATCTGTGGACCACGAGAAAATTAGAAATGCAAAATCTGGGGGTGGGGGTGGGTTGTGCAGGAGGTGTTGCGGGGGGTGTGGTGTGCGGGTGCTGTATGGGGCGGGGCTGATATGGGGGTGGGGTGCAATGACGGGGTGGGTTTTATCAGAATTTTAAATTAAAAATAATATTATTATATAACTTTTAAATGAAGCAAATATTTGCCGAGCATCGCTCGGTGGCTCCAGGTGAAAAAATGTTTTAATAAATCCAGTCCTTCTCTGTTTTAGCCGGTATTTTCTTTCTCTGATATATCAGGCCAATTTGGGGAGGGCGAGCCCCCCACCCCCCCTCCCCTCTTAGGGGGTGGTTTTCGCGCCCGCTTATTTCGGATTGCAGAGTGGCTTTCCATTCATCTAGTTGTCGGGATTTTCGGGTGTGAAGAGAAAAATGGCTGCTGAGCTGACGAGAAGCGGCGAAAAATTACACAATTCTTTTCTCAGGGCTTAAGCGGGGTTGGGTGGAGGGGGATGGGGTCTTTTTTTCTTTCCGTTCCCTTGTACAACACATACACACACATTGTATTTATTTATTTTTTCTAAACGTTTATAAAATCACTTTTCGTGGCGGATTCTATTCATCTCTGTCTCGGAAATTAAGCAGACACCTCTCTCTCTCTCTCTTTTTTAACCGACTTCAAAAAAGGAGAAGGTTCTCTATTCGACTGAATTGTGAACCGATTTTAATTGTTTTTTTTGCATTGGGTTCAGTCTAGCTTCCGATTGGTCCCATTTTTTTTGCATTGGTATTAGACCTTTTTTTGTTTATGGACCGATTTCGATGATTCTTTTTTTATTGGAAAGGGGGTATCTTAGGGATGGTGCCATATTAATTCGGTCAAGTTCTGATGATAGGATCAATGACGAAATAACGTAAATGTCCAATTCTTATGACCAAATAATCGAAATTATAATAAATAAAATCTTATAACATTCATTTAAAAACCCCCAAACGTTTCGAGATAATTTCTATATTTATGAATTGAATTTTATTATCATTTTCTGATTCATTTGCTTGACGCTTTCTCTTACGAGATGCATACAAGGTATTATACTAAGTCACTATTAATAACATCACTAAAAGAGAAAAATAAAAATAATTTTTATAAAAAAATAAAACCGACTTTTAGTTTAAAAATATTATAATTTTAAATTGTAACCCCACACCCCCTTTCGACAAAATTGTTTTTGATGGGTTTTTTTCGTAATTAAATTAATTATTCTAAGGTAGAAAAATGCCAATCTTAGGGATTTAAAAAGGGCTTCTCTTTTCTTTTGTACCCAGACAGACAATGGGTTGGGTTCAATTGTTCTCAAAGGCCTTGAAGAACTATTGTGATTAGGCTATTGTGCTATTAACTATTGTGATTAGATAATTCCTGTGTGAAAAATCCTTTTGTTGTTAGTGAAAAGCTAGCCTCCTTTTTAACCGACTTCAAAAAAAAAATTTTTAAGAAAAAAATAAAAACCGACTTCAAAAAATTAAATGCAACAAATAAAATACACTAAAAGGTATAAAATAATTATTATCTTATTTAGTTACAACTAAACGACGAAATATTAACATGAAGTTACTTTTTGAAGTCGGTGCCAAACAAACTATACCTATAAGCGAGCGTACCCGCCAAACGTACTAAGTAAGATCCGTCAAGTGCGATTCATGAAATGTTTATGTTTGGAACCGACTTCAAAAAGTAATTTCATGTTAATAATTTCATCGTTTAGTTGTAACTAAATAAAATAATTATTTTAAACCTTTTAGTTTATTTTATTTTATTTTTAAGTTATTATTATTTTATTTGTTGTATTTAAGTTTTTTTTTTTTATAATCTCCCACTTAGAATCTAATCTCACTCTCTCTTTTACTCTCTTAGGGCCGGTTGTATGTCGCAAA
Source organism: Forficula auricularia (assembly GCA_024734495.1). Lineage (NCBI taxonomy): Eukaryota > Metazoa > Arthropoda > Insecta > Dermaptera > Forficulidae > Forficula > Forficula auricularia. The sequence goes on along the minus strand of JALMQS010000120.1, from coordinate 4,044,027 downwards.
GTAAATGCTTTTTACCACTAACACAGGGTAGATGGTAAATAGAGGGAGTGGGATGGCCAATCAGATGACAGGCACTATCCGCCTACCTGGTGTAATGGTCAGCATAACTGGCTGGCAACCCGGAGGTCTCGGGTTCGATTCCCGTCTATACCCAGACATTTTTTCTGTAAGTATAGGGTCTGGTAATAAAAATTAAGTGGGAGATAAATTTAACCTAATTTATCGCGCGGAGAATTTACCACTGCTCGAAGCCCCTAAAAACTTAGTAAAATTGGACTATATCTAACTTTCTGAGATTTGGCACGTGATCCCGGCTTCTTTTCCTTCTACTCTGTTATTTTCACGATGGAGGGGCCAGCCCATACAGGCCTTTAGGGATGGACCTTCTGGTGTATCTCCTTCTCACATCAATATCATTAAAAAAGAAAGTTCTACCCTTGGTTAGTGGTAAAAAGCATTTACTTTGCGACATACAACCGGCCCTTACTAACACTCTATATCAGGAGCATGCGGCTCTAGAGTCAATCTCGTGCGGCTCTTGAACCCTCTTGAATAATACCGATTTTAAAAAGTATAATAATTAAATTAAATAAGCTGACGTGTTCTGATGTGGCCATCCAATTGACTTTACCATACAACCTGGCCTCTCACTTATATTTTTTTTTTGACGTGATAACGTCTTATAAATCGATGAAGCTGGCTGCACCTCGAAAAAACATGACTCATCTGAGGCGTTCCATTTAAGGCTTGAAGTGCAAGCGAGAGCGCGGAACGAGCAAGGAGCTAAGGAGGAACAGCTAGGCTAGAAAAGCAGGAGTGGGGGTGTCTCCAGTCAGGACAGGCATTTCCCCTCCAGCCGCCATAGTGTGAAGACATTTCTTTTTATTATTAACAGTGATAAAAAACAAGTTTGATTTTCTTTATATATTTTTTGTTTTTTATTAAAAGTGTGTGTAGGAAAGCCGAATCAATTATTAGAGAGGCGTTAAATGACAGTGGAGGAAAATTTATGAAATATATTTGACTAATTCTTTAATGATGGACTTTAATGAATCACACTCGAATATTTTCTCTTCATTAAATAACCATATTTTAAATAATCTCCCAATGGAAAACCATATAGTATTACTAATTAAAAGTATTTCAAAATATTATTTTAAAATAAGATTACACTATATAACAAAAAGAGTTATGTAGACAAAAGTAAATCGAAAAGAATATTTTTTACCAAGTTAACCCATTTTCAAGGATATTAAATATAATTAATCGTTTCAACTTTTTCTTACAATCGTACCTGATTTAAAAACTATATTTTTGGTATTTCTATAATATATATTTAAATTTTTTTATTTGTTTTATAACTTAATTAATTCTTAATCTTTGAATTGTGTAAAAAAATCGGTTGTCTGTAAAGTCGGTTTACTGACGATAGTTGAACGTGACAACGTCATAAGAAAATACCATTCCATCAGTATTTTTTATGACGTTGTCACGTTCAACTATCGTCAGTAAACCGACTTTACAGACAACCGATTTTTTTGTTGCATTTTGACCCTTGGGATCACGCAAAGCTTGATGTCTCTTCTGGTTGGACTTCTCTATCTTTTTCCGGAACGTGTTATCGAGTTCCATGGTCAGGCTATGTAATTTTCCTGGCCGGATGAGTGTTTTGATGTTAAAGGTGCCCAGGTATGTATGGATTTTTGGCGTTATTCTTCCATTGTTTCTTCCTTGATTTCGTGATGGTCCGGGTCCCACAGAATCTGAATGCCCGGTTGCCACTCGAGGGTGGGTGGATTGGTTACCACCTGGGGTAATGTTCTCTCACCTCTCACGATTCATGGTTGCTTGTTACGAAATTTTGTCCTGCGAATACGCGAGGTTTTCTAGAACCAGAGATTGTCAGTTTCTGGAGCCGAGGGGCCGGTTTTTTTTATTATTTTCAAATAAATTCACTTTGTTTCTTGCTGGGATCCAACTGATGAAGTCTAGGTTGATGTTCTCCTAATCGGATTAGGAAAGTTGGTGATTTAATTGATTGCGCTACCGACCCCTCCCTCACGTATATTTAATAATTAATAAAATTATTTATAATAATATAGGGGGGATTTAGTTTTTGTAATTTTAGTCTGCTGGGGTCCCACGGATTATGTATACAAAATTTGGTTGAGTTTGCTCAAATGGCCTAGATTTTTAATTTTTAACCATCCCCTCCCTCCACCCCCCAATCTAATCAGCTCTTAATCTCAATGGACCAAAACTACGTGTGACATTTGGTTTCGATATTCACACTAGTTTTTGAGCTATCTTGTCCACAAAATTTGGTAACGCACAGACTAACTAACTAACAGACATTTTTTCGATATTCATTTATTAGGGTTTTTTTGTAGACCGAAATGCCATGGTTTTGCTCAATTTTTTAATCAAAATAATTTAAGTGAACATCGAAAAAATTATATTTTTAGAGATAATAATTGTTTTGTCAAAATGGCTGTTAGTCTGTGCGTTACCAAATTTTTGTGGACGAGCTAGCTCAAAAACTAGTGTGAATATCGAAACAAAATTTCACAGATTGCTTTGGTCCATTGAGATTAAGAGCTGATTAGATTTTGGCGCATATCGTGGAGGGGGGGGGTTAAAAATTAAAAATCTAGGCCATTTGAGCAAAATAAACCAAATTTTGTATACATAATCACTGGGACCCCAGAAGTTTAAAATGCCAAAACTAAGAGTCCAAAATGGGGGGGGGTGTAGAGTCAAAAAACGAAAATCTTGACCATTTACCAAACTCGTCCAAATTTTGTATACATAATCAGTGGACACCCAGAAAATTAAAAATGCAAAAACTAACCCCTCCCCCCTTACATAATAAAAAAGACAATAAAAGAGTGTGTCTTCTGCTGGAATTATAAATTTTATTTATTTATAACGAGACTATAGTTTCGAGGGCTTTGCCCTCTTCATCAGTCTATTACAATTAATTCATCAAAGAATTTAACCTTTCATGACCATACCCTGTATGGTAAAGTAAAATGAATAAATTTTAAATTATTTATCAAATGTGAAAAAACTTTGAGAAATTTTAAACGTAAATTATGGCTAAGAATCCTTGAGAAAACAATTTTTGTGTCTTTTCTAACCAAAACTAAAAATATTTGTAGAATTTAAAGAAGAATTTGGAAAGGGGGGCAGGAAAATAGGAATAGTAACAGGAATACAGGTATTCGATGAAAAAAATACAAAAAATATCAAAATAATATGTTTATTTAAAATAAAAAATTAATTGTTAACTTTGACTATAACAAGAAATAACAAAGATTTGTAAATATTTTCATCAATTAGATACAAAAGTGACTCTCACAAAATGTCAAAACGTTTAGTCCGGCATATATAAAAATATAATACGTTTCATTGTTAATTGGAAATTGTTTTTTGACAAATAGTGATTAAATGTGCCACTGAGGAAGTCAAAATAAATTGACGAAACGTCTGGACCATTTAATAAAAATTCTGTGTTTGTAATTTTTGTCCAATCCCTGCTATTCATGGTACAAATTTATTATGGATGCGAATAATACAACATTTATAATAAGGGTTAATTTATATTGCTGAAATTTGGGGATGGTTATTATCAATTGAAAATTATTTTATTCATTTACACGATGTTTCGCTTTTATCGAAATGTTAATTTAATTAGCACTATTGAGTCTATATCATATTTCTTTAGAATTGGAACCCAAAACGTTATTAATTAATTTTAAAATTGTACATGGATAATGTGGTAATTTCATTTAATTATTTAATTAATAAAAGGAGGAGGATTATTTGTCAGGATTTTAAAGGGACGACAAATAATCCACAATAGATTTAAATTCATTCACTCTAGCCAAATCTAATGGAGTTTTATTCCACCGATCTCTTAAACTTCTATCCGCCCCCTTCTCTATTAATAATTTCACTACTGGCAATTTATTATCCCCAACTGCCCAATGCAGTGCTGTCCATTTGTCATTATTTTGATTGTTGACTTTCGCCCCCTTGTCGAGCAACGCTTTGACTATAGGGACATGACCATTGATGGAGGCCAACATTAAGGGTGTTGTATTATAAAAATCCCCTGCCTCCACATCCACTCCTTTGGACAACAAAAATTCTACAATCTTCAAATGTCCATAGATGGATGCATAATGCAGAGGAGTCCTATTATAATTCTGTTCATCATTTGCATGAATAGAGGAGGGGTCTTTTGATTGCCAAAATTTCACCCCATTAAGGGACCCTTTCTCTATTGCTTGGAAAATATTTTCTGTCCCATCTTGATCAAATATTTCTCCACAACATTCTTGAATCTAAAATTAAATAAAATAAATAAACATAAATAAAAATAAATTAAATTCTGTAATCAAAATTCATCGAAATGTTGACATTTTCATGTTATTAAAAAATTATTAATATTATTTTTAGAAAAATTTCAATCATCATGTTGTAAAAATAAATAAATAAATAAATAAATAAACTCACCCTGTTGATTTTATTTTTGCTTTGTAATAAAACTGTCGTATTTTGTTCTTCAATGACCTATAACAAATAATCAAATTAATACCTATATAATAAATAATTAACCTAAAAACTAATAAATAAATAAACTTACAGATTGATTCAACTTCACAATTTGTGTTTTTAATTTACTGGTTTCTATTTTTTCTTCAATGATCTAACCAAATAAATAATTAAATAAATACCTATATAATAAATAATTAACCTAAAAACTAATAAATAAATAAATATATTTACCCTTTGTTTTAATTCAAGATTTTCATCTATCAATATAGATTTGGCATTCTTTTCATCATTGACCTAAATAAATAAATAAATAAATAATTACTTAAATATATAATAACTTATTTACAAATAAATAAATAAATAAATAAACTTACAGATTGATTCAATTGCACAATTGTTGATTTTAATTTACTTAATTCGTTTTCATCTTCAATGATCTAAGCAAATAAATAAATCAATAAATATATTTATAAAAAATAATTTACCAATAACAAATAAATAAATAAACTCACCCTTTGGTTTAATTCAATAATTTTTTCTTCTAATACAAATTTAGTATTTTTTTCTTCATTCACCTGAACAAATAAATAAATTAATACTTAAATATATAATAACATATTTACCAATAATAAATAAATAAATAAACTCACCCTTTGGTTTAATTCAATAATTTTTTCTTCTAATACAAATTTAGTATTTTTTTCTTCATTCACCTGAACAAATAAATAAATTAATATTTAAATATATAATAACATATTTACCAATAATAAATAAATAAATAAATAAACTTACAAGCTTATAAAAATGTTCAATTTTTTCATCCATTAATTTCATCTGTTTCATCATCTAAATAAAAAAATTTTGAGAATGAATTAACAATTCAATATATTATAATAAATAAATAAATAAATTTGAATATAAACATTTTTTAATTTTTATTTCTGAAATATATATATAGTATAGGTCAAATATTAGTCAGACATTTTTGAATTCTTCAAATTCCAATAAATAAAATATTACTTTTGATTTTTCTAAACAAGATTTTGGCTAAAATTGACCAACCAGAAGTAACTGTGGAACAATACACAGCCTGATTTATCAAGTTTTTCCTCATTTTCAGATAAAATGCGTCTTTTTTTACATTTACTTTCTTATTTAATTTGGATTTCTAATCTGTTTTCCTGGGTAGAATCGGGAAATCAAATTCTGACCTACTATTTACTAAAAAATTTAATTTCAAATTCTATTATTAAATTAAATTTAGAATTTATATATCTACATGTAACGAGATTTTTGTACCCGTCAGAGTTCAAAATTGGCTTAACTTAAAATTATAAAAAAATCCTACAAATTCGTTCATTCTCTCTTCATAAACGAGATATACAAACGGATCTGACATATCTAGTATTTTTGAATAGATAAAATACGGAACTTTCGATATGTTAGCCGGACTTATTTAACAGTAAGTAACTTTTATCAGATTTTAGGGCCGTATTTTGTAAATTCGCCCCCTTAATAAATTAAATTGATAATAAAAATGAAAAGTTTCTACTCACCAGTTCTATATTTTCTCTAATTGCTCCCAATGAAACCTGAAGAAGAGAAAAAATTAAATCACTAAAATAAATTCTTAATGAATAAATAAGTGAATGTGGCCATCCACACGACTTTCTCATACCCCTTCTATTAAATTGAAAAGTAATATTTATTAAAAAGATCCGAATATTCTAAAAACAAGTAGAAGTGGATGTTTAAACTTCCAGTTCGCTGGAGTTAAGATTAAAAAAAGGAAGGATTTAGATATTTAGTTATGATTACAGACCAATAAGTCAAAACTAAATTTAATTAATATTATTATTAAATATTTTTCAGTGGATTATTGAGTTATGATGGTTTAAATCTTTGGCAAAGATTATGTAAAAATGCCTGGTAGAAATGAAATGTGTTGGTTACCTTGGAATTAAAGTCCAGCTCTTCTTCGCCCTCATCATAATCATCAGGTCGGGTTGACGCCCGTGCTTGTATTGTGGCCACAGCCAAGGAAGCAAAGATAATAAAACCTCTAAGGAAATTCATTTTGAGAGTTTTCAGAATAATGCCTCTCTGGTTTTCCATTGAGGTTATATAGCCAACTCCCCCTCTCCCCCTATCCATCCACTTGTTGTGTGGCTCTCATGTCCTCTATAGAAGGTCAGAATCGACTTATATGATAACCTCATCTATTGGCAAATATCAACTTATGCGTTGTTAAATATCCGAGTTTTTCATTTGAAGATTTTTCTTTCTATAAAATTGGATAACATATAATCACACGATATTATTTTAAATAATTTCAAACATTCAAACAATCTCAAAGCTAACGTCCTTTATATTTAAATTAATTAATAATATATTTATATTAATTTTGTTATTATATAAATAAATAAATAATTGCTTCAAGTGTACGCAGTGAGTTGCTCGGATAATCTCTGACCTCTCCAGTTATCAAATAATAAATAGATAACAAAAAAAACGTTTTTCTGCCAAGTGTTCAAAAAACAAACAAACAACTTGATTAAAAGCAATTTAACTAAAATCTTTCCTCTCGCATGTAATAAAAATAATTGCATCATTTTTTAAAAATAGAATATTATAAATTCGATTGCTTTAAAGCCCTCAAAGCTATATTTAAGAAGATATAGATATATATTTATTTATTTAACAAAAAAACCCATTAAATAATAATAAATTTAAAAATTTGGGGGTAATTTTATAAGTAACCATAGCAACTGCGTTGTTTTCTTTCCCGTTACCTTTGCTGAAGACATGGAGGAATCGACTTAAAATCAAAAATAACCATCGATTCTTATCTAATACCTTATTGGATTCCATTTTTGATGTTATGACTATTAATGGCAACTACTCTACTGAAAACGTTGGAAGAATAGACTTTAAAATCAAAAAAACTAAATTCTTTTTTGTTAAACAAATCAACGCTTAAAAAATAATTTAGCCTATTTGATTTTAAGTTGATTCTTCCATCTCTTCAACACTGGTTAATAATCGAAACATCATAAATCCAATGTAGAATGGTTATTCCTCGAGTATTAAATGAGAATCGATACCTTTTTTTGAATTTAAGTCAACATTGACTTCAAATAGCAATTGATATCTGATTAATAATAAAGGAAAAATATATTAATATTTCATTTGACTTTGGATAAAGTTTAGCAACGAACCGTTGCAGTATATTTTACTTTACCATAAAGTGGATATGGTTAAGTTTTGTAATCGTGCATAAAAAAAAATGTTTTTTTCTTCCTTTTTTTCGAAATATCCTCAAAAACTGCTGAAACTATTTTGATTAAAAAAAATTATCCAAAACCATGGCATTTTAGTCTCTAAAAAAGATCTAATAAGTGAACATTGAAACAATTATATTTTTAGAAATATTAATTATTTTTTGTCAAAATGTCTGTTAGTTAGTCTGTGCGTTACCAAATTTTTGTTGACGAGCTAGCTCAAAAACTAGTGTGAATATCGAAACCAAATTTCACAGGTGGTTTCGGTCTATTGAGATTAAGAGCTGATTAGATTTTGGTGCATATCGACCCAAAATTAAGGAGTGTGGAAGGGGGGGGGGTCAAAAAATGAAAATCTAGTGTCGTTTGAGCAAACTCAACCCAAACTCAACCAAAGAGGGAGGGGGGGGGGGTGGAAGGGGGTTAAAAATTAAAAATCTAGTCTATTTGAGCAAACTCAACGAAATTTTGTATACCTAATCAGTGGACCTCCAGAAGTCTAAAAATTCAAAAACTAACCCCCCCCCTTAAATGATTATAAATAAATTTAGGTGCCAGGTTGTATGGCAAAGTCAAGTAGATGGCCACATCAGAACACGTCAGCTTATTTTAATCAAAATAGTTTCAGCCTGGGAGCCGGGTTGGCTCAGTTGGCTAACGCACTGGCCTCGTTTCGACATCGATCGATTATGACGATGTTGGAATGGGAGGCCGGGGTTCGATCCTAGCTGACGAATAAAAATTTCTACCGGCTGAAAACTCGGCTCCCCACTAACCCTACTAACACTTTACTTATGTGCTGTCTAAATGGGCTTTGTTCCCGGTGACATTAAATAAATAAAAAAAAAAAAAAAAAAAAAGTTTCAGCCGTTTTTGAGATATTTCCAAAAAAAAAAACCCACTTTTTTCATGTACACAGGAATTATTTAACGGGTTATAGTGGTGTTTCACAAAGTGGAAATAAAATTAAAAAAATTAAAAAATCTTTTAAATTATTTTGGAGATTTTTTTTATTTATCTCTATACATATTTCGGGCTATGAACCCTTCATCAGGAGGTTTAACAGAAAACTGAATATACCATTTTTACATTGTATTGATAATATTTTAGTACAGGGCGAGTGGAGGGGGTGAGGAAATGGTCGTTGAAAGAATTGTGTGGTTGAATTTAAAGGTATGTGGAACCCAGTTTCTCCCCTGCACGTACCTTTAAATTCAACCACACAATTCTTTCAACGCCCATTGCCTCCCCCCACTCGCCATGTACTAAAATAATATCATTACAATGTAAACATTTTTTTCAGATCGTTCTGAAAGTTATTTCGTTTTTTTTTTTTTGGTGAAAATGAGACAATTTTCTTATAGTGTATAAATATTTTATTAAATTATATGTATATTCCCCATTTTGGTGCGATACCTTTTGCCATTTTTCTGGCAGTAGCATTAATCGACCTTCAAAAAATTTTTGATCTTTTCTGGCAAAAAATTATGCATTTTTGCCTCCTTCATTTGAAATAAAGGTTTTGCTGTCTAAAAAATTTTCCAGGGTCACAGTGCGATGGTGACAGATCTGGAGAACATGGTGGGTGTGGTACCACACCCTATCCTAGCTGTAAAAGCTTTTGACGAGTTACAAAACTTGTATGAGGTCTCGCGTTGTTCTGATGGAACACTATACCTTTTCTATTGAACAAATCTGGTCTTTTCTGTTTTAGTGAATCATTCAATTTGTCCAGTTGATTGAAGAATTGATCGTGGTATTGGCTGACAATAGTTCAAAAAATATAATTCCCTTGAAATCCCACCAGACAGAAAACATCACCTTGTTTTGATGAACATCGACTTTCGAAGTGGTTGGAGCCGATTCATCTTTATCCAATGCGAAGCATGGGGAAAGTATTGCAATCGGTCTCGCGGCAAGCGCGACTTCAAAGGGTCCTCAGGTAAAGACTACGGAACCCATGGACTCAATTAAGGTCACAAATTGAAGTATTCAATTAGATTGAATTTTAGCACGTGACGGTTTTGCCAAAAATTACCTGGAATCTCGTCGAGAGGCCATAAAGTGCCATTTTTTTGGAAGTGCGTGGGGATGGATGGATGTATGTTATTGTTTTTTTCGTCCACGATTTTTTCCACACCGTTACACCGATTGAATTGAAATTAAAAACCTAACAAAATGATTAGTTTTTGGTACATATCGGTCCACAAACATTAGTACTTTATTTCAGTACTTTTTTAGTTTTTTCTAAATATCTTGAAAATGACTTAACCAATTTTGATGAAATTTAATATCCTAATTAAATACCTTGGGGACCACAAAAAAGTTTAAATAAAGTTTTTAGTAAAATTATATTTTAAAGTACTTTACTCTAGAGTAAGATAGTACTTTTTTAAATTCTTTATTTAAAATTCATTAAAATTTATTCATTTATCGGTTTATTATAGTTTATTTAAGTCAGAATAGATAAGCTTCTTCAGCAATGGTTACCAATAATAATCGAAATGTCAAAAATCCAATGCAGAATTGTATCTGATTAATAATAAAGGAATATAAATATCAATTATTCCAGCGACCTCAATCGATCGCAGACCTCAAAGATCGTAAATAATTTTCTCTCACCGGGCGCGACCACAACGAGGCCGTAAATACAATTAATAACAAATTCAAATTTAGGAACGAAGAAAAAGATCATTTTTATTACAGACAAAAAGGATCAGCCGGGGTCGAACCCGGATCTTTGCATATGTACTTCAATGCTTTGTCATAAGAGGTTTAGCTCCTATATCCACTAAGCCAAATAATCTTTTCTTGGTTCCCTAAATTTGAATTTGTTATTAATTGTCTTTACACGGCCTCGTTGTGGTCGCGCCCGGGTGAAGAGAAAATTATTTTCGATCTTTGGGGTCTGCGATCGATTGGGGGCGCTGGAATAATTAATTGTTTAATTAATTAATCAAGGCCTATGCTGCGAAAAATGAACGAGGAGAGGATTAAAAAAGAAATTCCATAATTCATATAGACAAAAGGTATTAGTTTGTGTTCGGGGATCAGTAGCTTAGTGGATATAGGAGTTAAACCTCTTATGACAAAGCATTGCAGTACATATGCAAAGATCCCGGGTTCGAGCCCCGGCTGATCCTTTTGTCTGTAATAAAAATAGTCTTTTCTTCGTTCCCTAAATTTGAATAAATATCAATATTTCAAATGAATTTGGATAAAGTTTAGCAACGATCCGTTGCAGTTTATTTACTCCATAATCTCTTGCGTTTCACGTTATTGTAAACAATCCCGTGACCAGTGACAATCCTCTCCAAAAATGGGTTATTTTCTTGACGCTTTAGAAGCAAATCTCTTGGGGAAACAACGAAATGATTTTCCGAACGACCTAAATAGATGGTTCCTTTAAATTCTAAATCAATTAATTACCTTTACCCTGTTTATTTTAAATTCTACCATTATCAGCGATTGCTTTCATCAGTCAGTTTATGTTATCATTTATTATCTCTCAATCGACAACATTAATATATCCTATCTAGTATTTAAATAATTTCCCACACTCTCTCTTTCCCACCCCATATATATATATATATATATATGTATTTATATATGTATAAATGCGTTTTCAAGCTTCGATGATTGTGATTTTAATTTAATTTGAATCGTCCAACGAACTGGTTACAATTAATTAATATCATAAGTAATTGACATTTACCCAAGCTTATTCATCCAGCTAGTAGAGGATTATTATTATTATTAATATTATTAAGTACCTGGCCACCGAGCGATGCTCGGTAAACTTTTGCTTCCGTTAATAGCTATATATTAATTCCAGAAACACCTCGCCCTCGACCCCACCTCCTGGACCCCCACATCTACCACCACCCCAGCCCACGCACCCAGTTTTTTATTTCTAGCCTTCAGTGGCCCACAGATTATGTTTATAAATAAATACGGTATAATTATTTTTATTTAATTAAATTTTTTTTTTTTTTTATAAATTTTATTAAACCAATTATTTTACATTAATTAATGTATACCTTGTATTTTTAGCTTCGATTCCGGAGATTGCTTCTCCACCATCGAGTGTCCTTATTCATATTTAGTCCTTGTTTTTAATAAGAGGAAAAATCTAATTAGATAAAAAAACCTCTTTTCCGATAATTATTTCAATTCCATTATTCCCCAATCAAGTCGATTGGATCCTCCCCCTTTTCATTCTATTTAATTAAATTTTTTTTTTTTATAAATTTTATTAAACCAATTATTTTACATTAATTAATGTATACCTTGTATTTTAGCTTCGATTTCGGAGATTGCTTCTCCACCATCGAGTGTCCTTATTAATCTTTAGTCCTTGTTTTTAATAAGAGGAAAAATCTAATTAGATAAAAACCTCTTTTCCGATAATTATTTCAATTCCATTATTCCCCAATCAAGTCGATTGGATCATTCCCATCCATTCCTCCCCTTCAATCAATTCTTTTTTCATCTTTCCTATTTAATTAAATAACAATTTTTAGTTCAATTGAATTGTCAAATTAATATTTGTGGGATTTAAAACTCGATTTTTAATCAATTAAATTGCCCAACTTTTAATATATAATAATAATTATAATGATCTTATTGTGGGATATAAAATTAAAAAACCAATTATTTATTAAAAGGTAAATGAATAAAAATGTAATTATACATTTTTATTGAGACAACCACCTGTGAATAATTGTTTCAATTAACAAAAACCCATCAAAAACAACTTAGCCGAAGATGAGATCGTGACAGATCGAATGTCCAACACAAAACCCTCCTAACCCGTGAATTTCATCCAAATCGTTAGAGCCATTTTCAGAGAAATATATATATATATATATAATTTTTTGCTCTTTTTAATATAATATGATTAATAAAAAATTAATAGTAGTAATAATATGAGTTAATGCTTATATTATAAGGAGTACCTACCTGCTCGGTTAAAAGAGAGTACCTGGAGCCACCGAGCGATGCTCGGCAACTTTTTGCTTCAGTTAAAAGATATATATATATATATTAATATTATTTTTAATTTAAAATTCTGACAAAAAACCACCCAGTCACTGCGCACCAACCCGGCACCCCACCCCCTGGACCCCACCCCTCTACGCACTGGACTCCCGCCCCATACTGCACCCGCACACAACAGACCCGCCATGCACCCTGGGCAACCACCCGCGCACCGCCTCCGCGCACCGCACCCTCGCTATGCCCCCTGGACCCCGAACCCGCCACTCAACTAATCCGTCACTCCACCTCCTGCACCCCCCCAGTTTTTTCATTTCTAATTTTCTACTGGCCCACAGATTATGTACTATATATATATATATGTATATCAATAAACTCCGTATAATTATTTTTTTTAATTAAATAACAATTTATCGAGTTTTATAATAATCAATTAAATTGGCAAATTCTAATATATAATCATATTTCTTATTAACTCTTTGGGGGATTTAATACTCGAATTTATAATCAATTAAATTTTTTTTTTTTATAAATTTTATTAAACCAATTATTTTACATTAATTAATGTATACATTGTATTTTTGCTTCGATTCCGGAGATTACTTCTCCACCATCGAGTGTCCTTATTCATCTTTAGTCCTTGTTTTTAATAAGAGAAAAATCTAATTAGATAAAAAAACCTCTTTTCCGATAATTATTTCAATTCCATTATTCCCCAATCAAGTCGATTGGATTTAATCTATCTTCTCTCTCCTCCCGACTGTTTAATTTTTTTTTTTTTTTTTTTTTAAATTTTATTAAACCAATTATTTTACATTAATTAATGTATACCTTGTATTTTAGCTTCGATTTCGGAGATTGCTTCTCCACCATCGAGTGTCCTTATTAATCTTTAGTCCTTGTTTTTAATAAGAGGAAAAATCTAATTAGATAAAAAAACCTCTTTTCCGATAATTATTTAAATTCCATTATTCCCCAATCAAATCGATTGGTATTCTCTCTCCTCCTCTACCTCCTTCTCACTGTTTAATTTTAATATATATATATATATATTAATATTTGCTATAACCTATTAGTGGGTTTTAAAATTAAAAAAACTAATTAATTAATAAAAGATAATTGAAAAAAAAATGTAAACAAATTTTTTTATTGATATTTTCATCTATCAATAATTACTTTAATTAAGAAAAGATCAATTAAGATTAAATTTGTCGAGGTCCAGACCTAGCCAGATTGTTTTCTAATCCTCAAAACTTGTTAATAGATTTTGTTTCATCAAAATCGGTATAGGTGCCGTTTTCAAAATAGAACTAATATACAAACAAATACATAAATATCGGGTTGGGGAAAAAGAAATCCATTATTTTTACGTGAACTTCAAGACTTTATTTAACATGTTTTGCATTGTCCGATTTAGGTCAAATATGCACCATTTTGTTCTATAATTTGTTGCCATTTTAATGGTAGCTTCATTATGCCTCTCTCATAAAAGTCTTGGTCCTTATTAGCGAAAAACTCCAGCAATTGATTTTCACACTCTTCCCTTGATGCCAATTTCTTATCACTAAAAAGTTTTGCAATGCAAGAAAAAGATGGTAATCGCTTGGTGCGAAGTCCGGACTGTATGGTGGATGCATCAAAACTTCCCAATCAAGCTCCTGGAGTTTCTGACGAGTCACTATAGAAGTGTGTGGCCTAGCGTTGTCCTGATGGAACACGACACCACTTCTGTTGGCCAATTCTGGCCGTTTCTGGTCAATTGCTCGCTTCAGACGGTCCAGTTGTTGACAATAGATGTCTGAATTTAATGTTTGGCCATATGGAAGCAACTCGTAATAAATGATTCCTTTCCAATCCCACCAAACGCAAGCAGAACCTTCCTGGCCGTTAGTCCCGGTTTGGCCACCGTCTGAGCTGCTTCACCGCGCTTTGACCACGATCGCTTTCGCATAATGTTGTCGTATGTGACCCATTTCTCATCCCCAGTCACCATCCGTTTAAGAAATGGGTCGATTTCATTACGTTTGGCCAAGGCTTCGCAGATGGAAATTCGATCCATCATGTTTTTTGGTGTTAATTGGTGTGGCAGCCAAACATCAAGCTTTTTTTAAACCCAGCTTTGTGCAAATGGTTTAAAACTGTTTTGTGGTCGATCTTTAACTCCTGGGCGATGCTACGACTACTAACATGCCGGTCCACTTCGATGATTTCAGTGACTTTGTCGACATTTTCGACGACGGGCCTGCCTGTGCGAGGGGCATCCTTAACGTCAAAAATACCCGAACGGAATCGACGAAACCAAAATTGCGCGTAATTAGCTGTTACAGTATCGGGACCATAAACACTATTCACATTTTCAGCCGCCTGACTTGCATTTTCGCCCTTATCAAAGAAAAACTGTAAAATGTACCGAATTTTCTCTTTGTTGACTTCCATCTTTAACGCCGTGTAACTCAGAACTGAATGGACAAAACAAAAAACTGCAAACGAATTCTTTTAGTGCGAACTGTTACCTTGACAACGAGGTTGTTTGTTTTAATTGTTTGATCGATAATTTACGAGATATCGATCACTACAGCCATCTACCGAAAAAATAATGGATTTCTTTTTCCCCAACCAATTATATAAACAATTTTTGCTGATTTAATAAGAGTAAATAAGACTCACCCTGTTATTTCTTGTATATTCAAATTTTTTTCTAATTTATGGACAAACAGATAGTAAAAAGGGGGTTCCGTTGTGTGTGTGTTTGTATACGGAACCCTAAAAACATCAATAAAACAGCGGATCTCAAGAATAAAATTTGCTTATTCAATTGCTCTCGTTCATATTATGAATTTCATTAAAGAGTTTAAACATAAATTAAATAATAAATAATAATGAATGTAGTTTTATGACATTCCAGGAGTCGTAAATTTTGTAATTTGGCATAAAATGAAAGATGAAGGGATTTATTTATTTATTTATTTATTCTCCCTCTCTCTCGACTGAAATCCTTTGTCAAAGAGAGAAAGGGTTGCCGGGGGGTGGGAAAGGGGGTGGTCTTTTAACTATCCCACAACGACACACCCGTCACACAGACAGACAGACAGACAGCTTTTGCCCTTCCAACAACAATCAACAATTGATTACTTCGTAGAGAGAAAATTTAATAAAAAAGGTTTTTTATTTACTTCATTTTTATTATTATCTATCTGTGTAAAACATCATTTAAAGTTCATTAAATGATTCGTTTATTTAATTATTTGTTAATTCATATCCTTTAATTATTTATTTTTTATTTACTCAACTATTTTCTTTTATCTTATCTTATTATATTAAACTATCAATAGAAGATAATTTTTAAGGGGTTAGGTATTGGTTCTAGGTGAAACATTTTAATATAATAATAAAACTTGAGCAAGATGCGAGGTAGGTTTCACAAAAAAAAATGAAATAAAACAAAATTGAGTTTTAAATTCGATATATTTCGCGGGTGAGCCCATCGAAACCTAGCTCGCATCTTGCTCAAGTTTTATTATTATAGAGCAATAGAAGACTTTACAAACACACCCTCTGCCTATATTAATACTTAAAATCAAAATAATACTAATATTTTTCTTAAAAAGTGATCGGAACTTTCTAAACACCCTATAGAAGACTTCACAAACACACCCTCTGCCTATATTAATATTTAAAAACAAAAAATACTAATGTTTTTTTTTGAAAGTAATCGGGACTTTCTAAACACCCTATAAAAGACTTTACAAACACACCCTCTGCCTATATTAATATTTAAAAACAAAAATACTAATGTTTTTTTTGAAAGTAATCGGGACTTTCTAAACACCCTATAAAAGACTTTACAAACACACCCTCTGCCTATATTAATATTTAAAAACAAAAAATACTAATGATTTTCTTGAAAGTGATCGGGACTTTCTAAACACCCTATAGAAGACTTTACAAACACACCCTCTGCCTTTATTAATATTTAAAATCAAAATAATAATAATATTTTTCTTAAAAGTGATCAGGACTTTCTAAACACCCTATAGAAGACTTTACAAACACACCCTCTGCCAAAATTAATACTTAAAAACAAAAAATTCTATTATAATATTTTTTTAAAAGGGATCAAGACTTTCTAAACACCCTATAGTAGACTTTACAAACACACCCTCTGCCAAAATTAATACTTAAAAAAAAAATCTTTTTTAATATTTTTCTTAAAAGGGATCAGGACTTTCTAAACACCCTATAGTAGACTTTATAAACACACCCTCTGCCAAAATTAATACTTAAAAAAAAAATCTTTTTTAATATTTTTCTTAAAAGGGATCAGGACTTTCTAAACACCCTATAGAAGTCTTTACATACACACCCTCTGCCTATATTAATATTTAAAAACAAAAATACTAATATTTTTCTTAAAAGTTATCAGGACTTTCTATACACCCTATAGAAGACTTTACAAACACCCTGTGGCTATTTGTTAATAATTCAAAAAAACACTACTATTTTTCTTAATATGGTTTGCAATTATTTTATACACCCTATAGGACACTTCACAAGTCAATCTATTAATAAAAAAAAATCTTGGCTAAAATGAAATAGAACTTTTTATACACCCTATAGAAGATCAGTATTTTTGAGCAACTTGTATTGATAATTATATTTCTATTGAAAATGCCCGATTATTTTATTTTTTTCATTTCTTCAATAAATAAATATTTTCCCAGAATGCCCATGCGATAATAATTTGCTTGGCTAATTTCCCTTCAGTTAAACGCGAGCTTTCTCTAGAGCACATTTTACTTTATAGGTATTTAAAATCTACTCTTATTAAACGAGCAAATATATTTGTTTATATCTTAGTTCTATTTTGAAAACGGCCCTACCGATTTTGATGAAACCAACTCTATTAACAAGTGTTGAGGATGAGAAAACGATCTGGCTAGGTCTGGACCTCGACAAATTTCATCTTAGTTGATCTTTTCTTAATTAAAGTAATTATTGATAGATGAAAATCTCAATAAAAAAGTTTCATTACATTTTTTTCAATTATCTTTTATTTATTAATTGGTTTTTTAATTTTAAAACCCACTAATAGGTTATAGCAAATATAAATATATATATATTAAAATTATGAATTTTTTGTTTGTTTTTAATTAACTGATGTCTGAGGCATAACAAAACAGGTGTGTTTACAAATAAAGTGGTTGAAGTAAGGTTTTTTTATATAACTTGGACACACATATTATTTAATTTTATGTTTTTATTTCAGATCCTATACGATTATTTTTTTTATTATTATTTTCCTATTTATTTTTTTTATATTGTTTATCAATATGAACGAATGTGGGCAAATTAGTGTACGAGTAAACAAATATACACATAATATGTGGACCATTAGAAAGCTAGAAATGCAAAAACTTGGTGCGGGTGGGGTGGATGTGGGGGGTGCAGGAGGTGGGGTGCAGTTGTGGGCGATACGGGGGTAGGAGGGGGTGGGGCGGAGTGGGGTTGCAGTGGTGGGGTCGAGGTCTATAGTTTAGGTGGGTGGTGGGGGTGGGTCAGGTGTTACCGTGCATCGCTCGATGGCTCCAGGTACTACCTACTAAATAAAAAGTGTTCACGTTGTTCATACTTCCAGAAGCCATACTGTAAGTAAATACTTTATATTACCATACTTTTTTCATCACCCACGACATACGTTCAAATTTCTAATATAAAAAACATTAAATGCATTGTTGTTAATTATATAAACAAATTAGAACAACAATAACCAAAGCAGTTTAGACTTATTATTCGATAAACAATCAAAATCCAATAGCAAAAAAACAAAGACTCTTTTAATAATAGCCTAACAATGAATCATTATTAGAAATATGTTGCTGGCATCATAATGATATATTGTAATTAGTCTCTTTGTTTTATAATAATTATTAATAAATAAAATAATCGATTTATAATTAATTTCAAATTATCTCTTCTCTATTATTGGACCAAAATTCATTGTTTTCCATTTATAAGGACAATGAATATATAATTTCAATATTCAATAGTATTTTATTAGAAATTTAACTTTTTATTAATCAAGCATAGGTAGTATTGTTATTGTTAACAAAATAATGACTCTTTTTTCAAAATATATATTTGTTGAAATATTTTTATCTATAAATAAATACCGGGTGAGTTTTTGGTATATCTTGAGACAGTCTTATAACTCAAAAATAGTGCATTATATGGAAAAAAGTTTCAAATAAAAGATTATTAAGTCAAGGGGGAAACTTAACTACCCAATTGTTTGTCGACCTGGTCGAACAAATAAATAAAATTGTTTCTCGATAATTTAATAATTATTTATTTCTATTGTAATTTCTTCTAATGACAGCTGACGGCCATTTTCTCTCTGGCGGCCATTTTAAATGCTTAATATAAACAATACATAACCTTTAAAATAATAACAAATCATAAAATATTGTTTATCTCAGTATTTCTCTACTATTAAAAGACCCATATTAAAAACAAAACTATTTCTTTATTTATAAAGTATAACTTTTTCATTATTTCTTATTATTATTTATAGTTAGATACATATATTAAATTTTCAAAATCATTATTTCTTATTACTTTACCATACAGGGTATGGTCAAGAATTGCAATAAAAAAGCCCTAATAAGTGAACATCGAAAAAATTAGATTTTTCGAGATAATAATTGTTTTGTCAAAATGTCAGTTAGTCTGTCTGGTTGTCTGGTTGTTAGTCTGTGCATTGCCAAATTTTGTGGACAAGCTAGCTCAAAAACTAGTGTGAACATCGAAACCAAACATAACATGTAGTTTTGGTCCATTGAGATTAAGAGTTGATTAGATTTTGGTGCATATCGACCCAAAATTAAGGGGATGGAGGGGGGGGGTTAAAAATTAAAAATCTAAGCCATTTGAGCAAACTCAACCAAATTTTGTAAACATAATCAGTGGGACCCCAGAAGTCTAATAATTCAAAAACTAACAGCCCAAAATGGGGGGGGTGGGGGGTGTAGGCTCAAAAAATGAAAATAAAGGCTTTTGTAGCAAACTCAACCAAATTTGTAAACATAATCAGTAGCTCCCAGAAGTCTAAAAATTCAAAAACTAACAGCCCAAAATGGGGGGTGGGGGTGGGGGGGGTGTAGGCTCAAAAAATGAAAATAAAGGCTTTTGTAGCAAACTCAACCAAATTTTGTAAACATAATCAGTAGGCTCCCAGAAGTCTAAAAATTCAAAAACTAGCTCCCCCTTCCCCTACATGATTATAAATAATTTTATTAAATAGGAGTATTAAATATAAGTGAGGGGGCAGGTTGTATGGTAAAGTCAAGTGGATGGCCACATCAGAACACGTCAGCTTATTTTTATCTCAAATTTTGTTAAACTTAATTCTTCATTTCTCTTTATTTATTTATTCATTTGTTAGAATGATTTCTGATCGTCACTATTTGTCTGTTTATTCAACCTTATAGAGTGTGGTCTTGAGGTTAAGGCGAATGTCGTAAATCTTCTAGATAGGAGTTGTGTTTTCGCCAATTCCTACCCCCAAATGGTTCAAACCCCCCCCCCACCCCACCCATACCCCCATTTCTTAATGACCCTCTATTATTACAATTTGCTTGCTCATAAATCACAAGTAATCAAGAAACAACCAGAGAGAGAGAGAGAGAGAGACCTTGAGGTCGTGCATTTCGAAATGTTGACCAATTCCCTCAGCTCATCTATTCATATTCTACCGCACTACAACAATTATTATTATTATTATTACTATTATTATTACTAATAAACTGATTCTTTTTCGTATTCAATTATTGATCGTGTTTAAAACAGCAAGAAAGGAATACGAGTCACGCAGAATCTGAAAAACAACAAAATAGCGAGATTAGAGAAAATTAATTAATTTTAATTACCTATGGTATATTAAAAAATAATCCATTATTAATTAATTATTAAAAAACATTTCAATAATATAAATAAACAAACAATAATATATTGTAATTGAATGTAATGGAAGGCAGCCCAGGGGGGTAGTGAGGAAATAAAAAATTAACATATGTGACCTTCTCCGAGAAAAGGGACCTAGTGTGTGAAAATGAAGTTTTGAGAAAAACGCATTTAAAGTTTCATAACGCATTAACACACCTTCAGTTGGGAGATGCGATTTGGTATGGTTAGTTATGATTGGGTGCCGACTTTGGTGACGTCATGCCTATGTGGCAACGTATTTATTGTCAAAATAACTATAAGAAAGGAAAAGAATAAAGTGACGCTTCAGTCTTATGCCAACTGTATAACGACAGTATCAATATCTCAAAAGTTGTTTCGCAATTTTGGTTCTTTTGTAATTTTGTTACTAAGCTGATGTTAATTTGAACTAATTTTTATAAAAATGGATATTTCTGACAATGTTGATGATGATTTAAAAGACTAGAGTCGGTAAACTCGGTAACATAATATATTATATCCAAATAAGGTGTAATTTATTGGATTTCTTCCTTCTTTCCTTTCAAACCGACGTTTCGGAGGATTCTTCCTCCTTCTTCAGAGTTTCATAGGGTCAATGAATGAAGCATACAAAATGTTTCTTTCTTCTCCCCACAGTAGTGTTCAAAACTAGTAGGAGAAGAAGGAAACATTTTATTTGTTTCCTTCATTGACCCTATGAAACCCTGAAGAAGGAGGGAAGAATTCTCCGAAACGTCGATTTGAAAGGAAGGAGGAAGAAATCAATAATTACACCTTATTTGGATATATGTTAATTTCTTCTTTCCTCACTACCCCCTGGGCTGCCTTCCATTACATTCAATTAAAATTTCTACCAGTCCAGAGAAAATTTCGTTGCAAAAAAATAATATACTGCGTTTTCAATAATGCCTAATTACTCAAGTCATCTGATCATTGGATAAAAAATACTTGGTAGGTTTCACATTAAGATTTCGGGTGGCTAACCGATCTTCAGGAGCTACAGAAAGTAACTCTCTCTCAGCTCTAACTCAGTTACTTTCTGTTTCTCCTGAAGATCGGTTAACCACCTGAAATATATATATATATATATATCGAGATTAAAGTCTCTCCAAAAAATAAATTCGTTTTATTTTTATATCTTAATGTGAAACCTACCAAGTATTTTTGATCCAATAATTTTAAAAAATGTTTCACTAAGTACCCACACTAAATTCCTTAAAAACTATTCGATTCCGTGACATTTCAGCCCCCCGACAAAATATCCTTCATACAAAATATCTCATGACAAAATAACCCTCTCCCTCGTGAATCTTATGAGTAATGCAAATCGACTCCGGTTCGGTTAATATATATTCAGTTCGGCTCGGTTGGGTTCGTATAGCTCCTTTTATGGCTGACGCCAACCGAACCGTCTAAAAACCAGTCCGAAAAGGAGCTATACGAGTCCAACCGAGCCGAACTGAATATATATTAACCGAACCTCCGAAAGTTTAGTCCGGGCGGGGTGTGTTTCGGGCTCCCATTTTTCTAATCAAACACGCATTGAAAACCAAACAGCCAATCGTCGGGCGGAGTGTGTTTCGGGCTCCCATTTTTTCCTAATCAAACATACATTGAAAACCGAACCAGCCAATCGTCAGACGGGGTGTGTTTCGGGCTCCCATTTTTTTCTAATCAAACACACATTGAAAACCAAACAGCCAATCGTCGGGCGGGGTGTGTTTCGGGCTCCCATTTTTTCCAAATCAAACACACATTGAAAACCAAACAGCCAATCGTCGGGCAGGGTGTGTTTCGGGCTCCCATTTTTTTCTAATCAAACACACATTGAAAACCGAACCAGCCAATCGTCGGACGGGGTGTGTTTGGGGCTCCCATTTTTTCCTAATCAAACATAAATTGAAAACCGAACCAGCCAATCGTCGGGCAGGGTGTGTTTCGGCTCCCATTTTTTTCTAATCAAACACATTGAAACCAAACCAGCCACTCGTCGGGCGGGGTGTGTTTCGAGCTCCCATTTTTCCTAATCAAACATACATTGAAAACCGATCCAGCCAATCGTCGGGCGGCGTGTGTTTGGGGCTCCCATTTTTCCTAATCAAACATACATTGAAAACCGAACCAGCCAATCGTCAGGCGGAGTGTGTTTGGGGCTCCCATTTTTTCCTAATCAAACATACATTGAAAACCGAACCAGCCAATCGTCGGACGGGGTGTGTTTGGGGCTCCCATTTTTTCCTAATCAAACATACATTGAAAACCGAATTAGCCAATCGTCGGGCAGACACAAATTTTTGACCCCACTCAAACTATTCAAGTCATCTGAGATGTATTAAAAGTTGATTGAATAATTTTACCTATGTGATCCGTAGATATTTTTGGCTTATCTAGTAGATAACAAGCCCCTCTTGTGATTTCATATGAAATTTTGAAGCTAGCTTCTAATTAGTGATATACAAAGCAAAACCAAGACTGCAAGACCAATACCAAGAGTGCAAGACCAAGACCAATTCTGTCCATCACTAATTAATATAGACAGATGGTGTGTTTGTAAAGTCTTCTATAGGGCGTTTAGAAAGCCCTAATCACTTTTAAGAAAAATATTATTATTATTTTGATTTTAAGTATTAATATTAGTTTTGATCAAAGCAAGACCAAGACCAAGACCAATTCTGCTCATCACTACTTCTAATTCGCCCTACGCTTTTAAGATAAGAATTGACCTTCGTATCTAATTGAAACGTTCATTTTCATCGTCGGGGGTAGGGGTAGAATTCCCTTTTATAAATTCCTATTCCTATCTATAGTTTTCAACCCCTTGTGTCTCGGCCCTTCTTTCATTAAAAATCTGTTAGGGCCTCGGTTGAGTGCGTTGTGGGGCGTGTCCGCGCCCCCACCTAGTTGGTGGGGTCCTAACAATGATTTGGACAGGGCGATGTTTGTGCCCTGGTGGAAAGCCGGGCTAGGCGCCACCCGCTTAATTAGCGAGGGAGGGGCTACTAGTTGGTGGATGGCCCCTCCTTCTAATTTTAGTCGAGATCGAATTGCTTCACTTATAACATGACTGAAATATTATCAGTCATGCAAAAGTGTCGCAAGGATCTGACTGAGTCATCTAGCGGCCGTGTCTAAAGTGCTCGTAGCCAAAGCAACAGCGAGCCGCTACAAATCAAAGATTGTCGTCGTTGGGCTAAAGGGACAAGGGGCTCTCTTTCTTGCTCTTAAAAGATTCCGGCCTAATAATGAGCGAGTGATCTACCGGAAGCATCAGACGCCGGATATATGCCATTCCACTTACATTCATGAAGGTATCCAAATCGAGTTTGCTGATTACGGCCACGCGGACCACTAGCCGCTGCTGTGCCCGCTGGATAAACAACTTGACGAGGATGGCGTCCAGGGGGCGCATTTCCATCCAGCCACTGCTGTAGCCCTCGTTCGCTAAAGAGTTCGCCTGGAATATTATTATCAACAATTGAGCAAACAAAAACAAAAATCAATCAGCATGAGATAAGACTAAATAAATAAATAGATAAATAAATGAATAAATAAACAAATAGATAAATAAATAAATAAATAAATAAATAGATAAATTAACAAAGAAGTAAATTTCAAAAGTAACTTTTTCGAGATATTCCAACGAAAGTATACTCTTTAAACTCTTTATAAAATATACTATTTCAAATGAGTTTAGTTTTTTGAAAATTAATATTTTTTTTTTTAATTCTTAATCAAGTTGATAAGGGTCCCCCCTTTGTATTAAATACCCTTCGAACTGAGGGCTCAAAAAGTACTTTTTCCGAGATATTATAACGAAAGTATAGATTTTAAACTGTCTATAAAATATAGCTATCTATTCTCAGATAATGTCCGTGATTGATAGATAATAGTTTTTTTTTATATATATGAGAAAACCAAAAAATTCGTTGTATATTGTAATTTATCTCTATTATGTTTTATTTTAATCTGTTTCTCTATATGTAATTTATGCTTATTTGTACATTGATATTTATAATTAATTTTGTGTTTATGACTTAAAATTTGTAATTTTATTTTCTAATTTAATTCTAGAAAATTTTTATTTATACTTCTAATTAAAGGTTTTTTATTTACCTATATTAATATTCATATTTACCTAGATTTTTATATTTATATATCTACTCTTATTAAACGAGCAAAAATTGTATATTTATTTGTTTATATATATATTTGTTTGTATCTTAGTTCTATTTTGAAAACGGCTCTAACGATTTTGATGAAATTCATGGGTTAGGAGGTTTTTGGGGTGACAATTCGATCTGTCACGGTCTCATCTTCGACAAAATTGTTTTTGATGGGTTTTTTCGTAATCAAATTAATTATTCTCAGGTAGACAAATCCCATTCTTAGGGTTTAAAAAAAAGGTTTCCTATTTCCTTTTGTGCTCAGGCAGACAATGGGTCGGGTAAATCCTTTATTCTAAAAGGCCTTGAAGAAGTATTGTGTTTGTGGTTTGTTGTTCTCACTAAACGTTAGAATGATTAATAAACGTTTTATAATTGTTTTTATAAAGAACCTTATTTATTTAATAGAATAAAAAATAATCAAGAATTTATTTAAAAATATCTTTCGCATAAGCAGGTCTCAATTTTCTGAAAAAATAACACAGTGGTCGAATACATTATATATATTTGTATTTTTTTTAATTTGAAAACGGCTTTCAAATAAAAATCGACCTTTTTATTAGAATTTTAAATTAAAAATAATATTAAAATAAAGCTTTTAACTGAAGGAAGAAGTTACCGAGCATCGCTCGGTGCCTTCAAGTACTTTTTTATATTAAAAAAGAAAAAATTTTGTAGAAAAAATTGTTTAAATTTTAATTTTATTGATGTTTTTCTTGTGTTATATTGGTATGCATGATTTGAATGTTATATTTTGTTATATTGGTACTTATGATTTAGATGTTAAAAATTGTGATCGCTCGTTCAATTATTATTAGTTTTAACCTGTAAACTCCTGATGATGGAGTAATAATCCGAAATATATTGAGTTTGTATAAACCTCTTTGAGTTTGTATTTCATTCACTGTGAAACTAGACACCCTTTACTTTATTAATAGATAATAGTGATTGTGTGGTCGGTCACCTTGCCCATAAGCAGTTCTCCGAAGAAGCAGAAGATGAACAGCTGCCAGAGGTTGTAGATGGTGAAGACGAGGGTACCAATGTTGGAGGTCAACCCGACAGACTCGGAGTTGATGGTCTTGAAGGCGGCGAAGATGAAATTCAACAAGCTCATCAGGAATTGGACCATCAGCATCGGATTGAAGATCTTCTCCACGTTGCCGATGAATCTATTAGACATCAGATTGGAAATTCCTTTGAAAGGGCTCATCAATTACTTATACAAAAAGTTCTCTTAATGGTGTAGGTTCTTGGTGAAACTTATTCTAATCAAAGTAATAGTCCAGGAACGGGGTACTTTATAGTCGCAATAAATGTATTTATAGATTTTTTTCTTTAATCTTGTATACCGGGTGAGTTTTTTTTATTTTGAGACAGTCTTATAATTCAAAAACAGTGCATTATATGGAAAAAAGTTTTAAATAAAATAAAAAAAACTGAACAACTTTCATAAGAACTATTTTTTTACGACATCAAATAAACAAAATAAATGATTCAAATAGAATTCAAAAAAATCTTAATTTTTAACAATTGTTTAACTCACTTCGATTCGAATACCCTGAAAATGTTGGACGTCTGACCAGTCTTGGAATGAACACATCTCCTCTGTGGCGAAATCTGCAGCAAGGAAGATTGGCTTCTTATTCAGGTCCAAGCGATTTTTCACTCCCCCACATCTTTTCACCATCTATAAGCCCCAAATCCGCCCATCATCTATGGAGAGGAGCCTCAAAATATTCTCTTGCTACCCTGGATGCAATTCAGAAACGACCCGTCAGGCTAATTGACGATTCTACCCTCACCACCGACTCCCTCGACCTCATCGAAGAAAAATCTCTGCCCTTTCCCTTTTCTATAGATACTATCACGGCAGGTGCTCTGATGAGATAAAATCAATAATTCCCCCCAAAGCATGCAAACCTATATGTTTCTGTACATATTCTGAATCTACACAAAGAACTGAACAACTTTTATTAGAACTATTTTTTTATACGACATCAAATAATAAAAAATATTAAATCAATTAGATCTAAATAAAATCTTAATAATTATTTTTAACAATTATTCAACTTAATTATCAAATAATAATGATTAAATAATTAATTATTAAATAAATATTTATTAAATTGAAAAGTCACAACAATTAAAATAAGTGTTTATAATGATCTTAAAACTTCATTATACACAGATTTAAGAGATTATTTTCTACTTAATAGAACTAGTTAAAATTCTTGAGTTTTAAAAAGTTTATTTCTCGTCTCAACCTAGTATATTGCTATATTGTATTAGCATAATAAAATGAAGCATTTTTTTGTTGAAGACAGAATTAAAATGGTCTTAATTTATGCGGTGAATGTGGAAGAAGTATTATGGGCCTGCCATTGAAATGAATGCGGAGCGGTTTCCTAATAGGAATATATCCTTACAAGCTTCATTTTTAAACGACTTGAAAAAAGGAGGAGGTTCTCTATTCGACTGAATTTTTTTTTTTTGTGCCTATGTTACCTCATATCTCCGCCAATTGTCAACCGATTTTGAAAAAAAAATTGCATTGGGTTCAGTCTACTTTCCGATTGGTCCCATTTTTTTCATAGGTATTAGACCTTTTTTATTAGGTTTGTTTAGACCTAACCTCTTTGTTTATGAACCGATTTCGATGGTTCTTTTTTTATCCGAAAGGGGGTGTCTTAGGGATGGTGTCATATTAATTTGGTCAAGTTCTGATGATATGATCACTATTAATAACATCACTAAAAAGAGAACAATAAAAATAATTTTTAAGAAAAAATAAAAACCGACTTCAAAAAATTAAATGCAACAAATAAAATACACTAAAAGGTATAAAATAATTATTATCTTATTTAGTTACAACTAAACGACGAAATATTAACATGAAATTACTTTTTGAAGTTGGTGCCAAACATATACCTTTTATGAATCGCACTCGACGGATCTTACTTAGTACGTTTGGCGGGTACGCTCGCTTATAGGTATAGTTTGTTTGGCACCGACTTCAAAAAGTAATTTCATGTTAATATTTCGTCGTTTAGTTGTAACTAAATAAGTTAATAATTATTTTATACTCTTTTAGTGTATTTTATTTGTTGCATTTAATTTTTTGAAGTCGGTTTTTATTTTTTTCTTAAAAATTATATTGTGTTGTAATACCTGTTTATAAAAAAAGGAATTGTAAAGGCTACAGAGAAATTAGAACAGTCCAAAATAAGGAAATTGGAACTGGAATTCATCCAGAAGACTTGTGATACACTCTGGAATGTCACAGAACAGTGTCGAAAAATTATTAAATTATTAATTATTATTAAATTATTTATTTAATAATTAAATATTTGATCATTATTATTTGATAATTAAGTTGAATAATTGTTAAAAATAATTATTGAGAATTTTTTTGAGATCTAATTGATTCATGTATTTTGCTTATTTGATGTCGTATAAAAAATAGTTTTTATGAAAGTCTGTTCAGTTTCATTTGTAAATTAAGTAGACGTATAGAAAAATATAGGGTTCTATTTAAAAAACAGAACTTGACATTGAAATGCCCCTTGAAAGCTTCTTGTTCTAGGTCGACAAACAGTCAGCGCAGTTTCTAACACCGTCCGCCTCCGTGGTCTAATGGCCGGGAGTGAACTGACTGGCAACTCCGGAGGTCTCGGGTTCGATCCCGGCTATGCCCAGACATTTTTTCTGTAAGTATAGGGTCTGGTAATAAAATTAGAAGGTGAGATAAATTTAACCGAATTTATCGCGCGGAGAATTTACCACTGCTCGAAGCCCCTAAAACCTTGAAGTAAAGTGGATATTGAATTGTATCTAAAGTTTCTGAGATTGGCTCATGATCCCGGCTTCTTTTCCTGCTTCTGTTCTTTTCACGATGGATGGGCCAGCCCATACTGGCCTTTAGGGATCCACCTTTTGGTGTATCTCCTCCTCACATCAATATCAATAAAAAAAAAAAAAAAAAAGCTCAATATATAAAATCTATAAACTCCTGATGATAGACTAATATTGAGTCTGTATAAACCTCTTTCAGTTTTATTTTATTCATTGTGAAACTACACTCCCTTTACTTTATTGATAACAAATTTATATGACCTAAAAAACAAGAAATGTTGGCACTTTTTTTCAATTGTTGGCCTTTAACTTAAAAACAATACATCCAATTGAAAAGATAGTTATTATCAAAATTAAAGACCATTAAATTTTACTTTGAATGAGTACCATTAAAATTGAAATTTTGTACAGTAATTTTATTTTTTATGGGCAACCAACTTTTGAATATCCCAAAAACTCGCACTTTTTTCGTTTTTTTCCTTTTTGACCATGAAGTAGCACATTTCCGATAAAGACTAATTCTATACATTTTTAAAGTAGAGTAAATTTGATACAATAAAACACAGTTTCATCTTAATTGGATAATGGTAACTCGTGCCACAATGAGGTTGATATTTCGAAAAATTGCAATTTTTTGCAACAAATGGAAATTTTTCCTTCATAAAGTTTACTTGAACGTTTATTTGGACCACTTTTTTGTTAAAACTCTTAGATTTATAGAAATCCCGCATTTTCCAATACAGGAAATGATCCATTTTTGCGAAAAATCGCAGTTTTTCCTTATACTTTCTACAGGATTGACACGAGAAATAAACTTTTTTAAACTCAAAACTTTTAAATAGATCTATTAAGTAGAAAATAATATTTTAATCTTATGGGTATAATGAAGTTTTAATATCATTATAAACACTTATTTTCATTGTTGTGACTTTTCGATTTAATAAATATTTATTAAATAATTAATTATTTAATCATTATTAATTGATAATTAAATTGAATAATTGTTAAAAATAATTATTAAGTTTTTTTGAGATCTAATTGATTTAATATTTTCTTTATTTGATGTCCTATAAAAATATAGTTCTAATAAAAGTTGTTCAGTTTTTTTTGTAGATTCAGAATATATACAGATACTATAGGTTTCCATTTAAAAAACAGAACTTGACCTCGAAATACCCTTGAAAGCTTGTTCTAATTCGACAAAGAATAACGTAATTTAGTTTCCCCCTCGATATAAATAAACGTTTTTTTAATATAATGCAATATTTTTGAGTTATAATAAGACTGTCTCAAGATAAAAAATCATCTGCCTGTGTTTATCGTTTTATAATGAATAAATGTTTAATTTTCACGTTTCGTCCGGTTATGGTTATTTTCGCTGCGCGAGGTCCCCGGACCGCAGGGTCGTAGACGTTGTGCCACGCCTCTGTTTGTGCGTGTGGTTTTGGGTAGTTGAGCTTACTTAATAAGTTTCTGGTGTTGTTTGATGCATTTGATGACGATCCCTTTGTCTGTTGTGGCCTGCATCTCTTCCTGATGGTCTTCAGCTGGACTGTCAGCGTGCATCGAGGAGGTGATCGGCAGAGAGATCGGCCGCTATTGTAGTCAATGCAGCCAAACAGCCCATCAAAGACTGCACACACACACTTCACAAGCGATATATCCTAGAGCGTATTAATTAATGAAGAAACAATTCAAAAACTAAATTTTAAAGATGAAAATTAAAATA
>JALMQS010000120.1:3784120-4013358 GCA_024734495.1 Forficula auricularia | reverse complement strand
TATATATTATTTATTTGTTTGAGACTATAGTTTCGAAGACTTGGTCTTCATCATCAGTCTTTCTTCAATTATAAATGTTTTTCATGCAGTCAATATCATATGGATATTGAAAACTTGGTGTTCCTTCGTCACTGCTGTTCGGCGAGGAACTCTTTCGTAGCCGAACAGCAGTGACGAAGGAACACCAAGTTTTCAATATCCATATGATATTGACTGCATGAAAAACATTTATAATTGAAGAAAGACTGATGATGAAGACCAAGTCCTCGAAACCATAGTCTCAAACAAATAAATAATATATATACACAGATATATCATCTCGATATATATATATGTGTGTATGTTTATTTGCATCAAGCAGAGGACAACCTCTTTGTTTCTCTTTGTGAATCAACAACTCTGCTACTCTCGGCAAAACAAAAACTTCTCAACTATAAAATGAAACTTGTAATATAACAATATACTGTATTGACACGAGAGAGAAACTTTTTTAAACACAAGAATTTTAAATAGTTCTATTAAATAGAAAATAATCTCTTAAATTTAAGTATAAAGAAGTTTTCATATATCTAATTATAAACATTTATTTTCATTGTTGTGACTTTTCAATTTAATTATTATTTATTAAATAATTAATTATTTAATCATTATTATTTGGTAATTAAATTGAATAATTGTTAAAAATAATTATTAAGATTTTTTGAGATATTATTGAGTTAATATTTTGTTTATTTCATGTCGTATAAAAAATAGTTCTTATGAAAGTTGTTCAGTTTTTTTTGTATATTCAGAATATGTACAGAAACATATAGGTTTCATTTAAAAAACAGAAGTTGACCTCGAAATACCCTTGAAAGCTTGTTCTAGGTCGACAAACAATAGTGTACTTTAGTTTCCCCCTGATATAAATAAACTTTTATTTGAAACTTTTTTTTCATATAATCTACTGTTTTGAGTTATAAGACAGTCTCAAGATAAAAAAACTCACCCGGTAGTATTGTAAGATTACAATAAGTATCTAATTAATATATCAAGAAAAAATTAAAATTACTATTTATTTTTGTATTTTTATTATTATATATTGAATTATAAATGATAAATAATAAATGAATAACTGTAATAATTAAAATCCACAAAATATTGTCTGAACTTGATTTATGACGTTGGTACGCCTGTATTTAGGCAACCGTTCGCGCGCAGAAGAACAAAAGCTGCGTAGAAGCTAGGCGAGTCCAGTATTGGCTAGAATGCTAATGGTTTGTGTTGGCGATTCGATCTGACACGGTCTCATCTTCGGCTAAGTTGTTTTTGATGGGTTTTTTGTTAATTCAAATAATTATTCACATGTGGTTGTCTCGATAAAAACGTATAAATTTTATTCTTCGGTATCGTAGTTTTCAAAAACGATATGAATTTGAATAAATTGGTTTTATTGATTAAAGTTTAAAAATACAAGAGGTTATACTTGGAGATTGGAGGTCCCAAGTCGAACGTGATTAAGACAAGCCTTAATGTTCCCACTGGACATCCGTCTTTATATACTAGATAACTGCTGAGTCTGTAACTCCTCAGCGTGGGAATAGATAACAAAATATCCTGACGTGACTCCTCCTTCCGGGAAGAAATTTCATTATTTTATGAAATTTCTTCACAATTTAGTTTTGCTCAAATATTGAGTTTATGTTACAATCATTTGAATTATTATTTATTACATTTGAATTATTACAATCATTTATTTCCATATTATTTCTTATTTTATTACATTTAATTATATCAACAATTTTTATTTTATATTTATTTAATAAGTACAATATAATTAACAATATTATTACAGTTATGATTATTATTATTATATATTGATTTTGATGGCTAGGCCATAAATTCAAATCTACTTCGTCTGTTTGCTTTATTTTCAAATCATTAAAATTAATCACTAATATTTCACTTTTCACTTTATTTTTCACTTTACAATATATATAAAATATTTTAACAAACATTTATAGGTAATTATACTATTTTACTTGATATAGATATCTTAACAAATAATTATTTTATTTTATTCAATACACAATATATGGATATTTTAATAACTTTCATTAATCATATTTATTCATTTAATACACATTACATGGATATTTTTATATTTTTATAAAAATAATTATATTATTTCACTTGGTATTAGTTATTCTGACAAAATTTCTTTTTATATTCTTAAAAGAATAATTATTTTATTTTACAATAGTAAATCTTTTTATTTCGAGAATAAACAATTTCTACAGTTTCTTAATTCATTATTTAATTTTTTATTTATTATGAAATATTGGTAAAGGAATAAATTGAATCACTGATGCGTTCATGTTTACATTGTTTACATTTCGGGTATTCTTAAAATTACGTCTACGAGTTCATTCTCAATTTCACAAATGGGTTTCACGAACTGTGTGGCTTCCCAAAAATTCTCGAATTTGATTACTATTTTATTTTTATTTTATAATTATCAATTAGGTTTTTTCAAATCTCTATTAAATTCATCCTTGGTATCCCAAAAATCTTTTCATTTATACCTATAAAATATAACTGTTTATCAATCTATTTCCTTAAATTGTTTGTGTTAATTATTTATTATATGTTTTAAATTGCTATATTGCTAACTAATTAAATTATTCATACTTGATTAACCTATAGTAGCTATCATTAAATATATTCTTACGCTTTGCATCTCTCGCTTCGATTATCCTTGACTTAAATCTTAGATTTCATTACCTCATCGCGTTATCAACTGGGTCAGTAATATTATTTGTTCTCTCTCTCTGAAATAAACGTGGTCTTTTTAATCTATCGACTTGAAGTTATTTTATTATTTCTAATTTTTATATTAATTGACTTTCTCTAGCTATTACTAAAATAGATTCTAAATCGTTATTTAATATTTTATCGGTTTTCTGTTATATGAACTTCGTGTTCGGGTGCTATCCTGCTTAAGGCATCCGCCACTACATTTGATTTTCCCTTTATATATTTTATATCGTAATCGTAATTTTGCAACTTAATTCTCCAGCGCATTAATCTTGAATTTGCATCTTTTAAATTAAATAACCACTCAAGGGGTTTGTGATCTGTATAAATTATAAATTTTCTTCCATATAGATAATTATGATGATAATGGCAACTCCAAAGTACCGAAAGTAGCTCGCGTTCGGTAGTAGTGTAATTTTGTTCTGCTTTTGTTAGAGTTCTCGAAATATAAGATATTGGTCTTTGATTTTGGCTTAACACTGCTCCTAATGCAAAATTTGATGCGTCTGTGGTTAATTCTAATGGTTTGTTTAAATCTGGATAAATTAGTATCGGGGGATTACTAATTAATCTTTTGCATTCTTCAAAAGCCTTAATATAATCTTTATTTTTAATATCTATGATCGCTCCTTTTTTTAAGTAATTATTCAATGGTTTAACTATTTGCGAGAATCCGGGTATAAATTTGCGGTAAAAGCCTATCGCGCCCGTAAATTGTTTAATTTCTGTTCGCGTTTTAGGGATAGGATAGTTATTTATTATTTCTACCTTTTTAGCTAGGGGTTTGATTCCTTCGTCTGTTACTAAGTGTCCTAAAAATTCTATTTCCTTTTTCACAAAGTCACATTTTGTATCTGATATTTTTAAATTATATTTATCCAATGCTTTAAAAACCTTTTCAATATTATGTATATGTTCTTCTAAAGTTTGACCCATAATAATAATATCATCTAGATATACTAAACAAATATTTTCATCAATTAATTCTTCCAAAATATTATTCATTAATCTTTGAAATGTCGCGGGGGCATTTTTCAATCCGAAGGGCATTCTAAGGAATTCGTAATGTCCGTTTTCTATAGTAAATGCTGTTTTTTCTATCGACTCTTCGTCCATTTGTACCTGGTGATAACCTGATGCGAGGTCAAGGGTCGTAAAATATTTTTGATTTACGAATTTCGTTAACATATCGTTTATATTAGGTATTGGGTATTTATCTTCAATAGTACATTCATTTATTTTCCTCAAATCTAATACTATTCTAACTTTTCCATTTTTCTTTGGTACAACCCAAATTGGGGAATTATATGGACTCGTACTGGCTCTAATAATATTATTTTTTAACATTTCTTTTATTTGTCTTTTTACTTCTCCCTGATAAATTATGGGGTATTTATAATTTTTTGTATAAGTTGGGTTCTCGTGGGTAGTTCTAATTTTGTGTTTAATTGCGTGTGTGTGCGTTAGTGGGGTGTCCTCTGAATATATTAAATGACTATATCTATTTAACAAATTATTTACTAGTTTATCGATTTCCATTGTACAATATTTTTCATTCATATTTATTTCGCATTTTACATTCGGTCCCAAACTGTTTATTGTTTGGTCGTCTATTGACACCTTACCCTCTGAATTTTTTCCATCTTTTACCCTATGTGAATACTGACATAAATTACCTATCTTTGGGGTATTTTTAATGTCTTTCCTATTTTTAATTTTTACTCTTTGGTGTGTGGGTTGATGAATTAGTTTTTCATCCCTTAACATCTGATTTCTTGCTTTCACTAACTGGCTAACGTTCTTTACCTTACCTACGTATTTTTTATTAATTATTTTATTATTTATCTCAGGTTCATTGACCTTATCATTAGTTTTATCCTTGCTAAACTTTATTTGTTTATCTACGGGTTCATGTTTCTTTTTAACGTCTGTGGGCTCTATTTTATCATCTACTATTTCCTCTTTGTCTAGGCTACTAAGTGAATCACTGTTTGTATCATCACTTTTGTGGGAAAGTTTTTTATCTATCTCGCTAATATGATATCTGAGTTTATATTTCGTATTCTCGTATGTAATTATATCGTTCTTAAAATCCCACTCAAATTCTAACTTTTTGATTGCGTCTAACCCTATTAAAATATCAAAATCCTTATGAAAATCAATTATTAGTGTTTTTATATATTCTTTTCCTAAAAATTTTACATATGTGTATTCAGTTATTTTTCTGGACCCATTAATAGATTTTATAAAATTATCCTCTTTAAACTTTGTATATAAATTAGCTATCTCTGGTTTTATTAAATTTACAGTAGATCCTGTATCTATTAATACTTTTAAATTCCTCCACTCTAAATATGGTAATAATGATTTTTCGTTTATACTGTCCCTATATTCAAAATTATTATAATTAATTTGGGATGTTATGTAAGTTCGTTCTCTCGGGGGCCACTTCCTAAAAAATGATTTTCTCTTCTTTCCTGACCTGAATGATTCTGAATTGTTTGTGTGGACATTGGGGTTTGATTAAAATATTGTGGACGTGGGGGCCTGTAATTATTATGATTTCTATAATTATTAGAGTTTTGATAACCATTTTGATAATTTTGGAAATGGGGTCTGGGTTGAAAATTCTGTCTAGGTTGAAAGTTCCTAGGTTGAAAATTTCTGTAACTTGTATTATTATAATTATTATTATTTATTTTTGGTCTGCCCTCATTTGTTAGTGCATTCGTTCTATTGAGAATGTACTCATAAACCTCGTATACTGAACCTAGATTTTGTGCTAAAACCTGGCTTGCTGTGGGTTCCTTTAATGTTTTTATAAAAATTTGTGTGGCATCTTTAGAAAATTCTTTAATTAATTCGGTTTTAATATCTGTTTCAATATTTCTGGCGTTTATTCTGGAATTATACTGGGTCATTAATTTATTTATTTCTACATAATTTTTCTCGATTCCTAGATTTTTATTCGTTAAGGAAAATAATTCTACTTTAATTGTATTTTCGTTCTTTGGCGATTTGAATAAGTTTCTTAATAAAATTACTAATTCGTCCCAATTTCTGACATGGTGGCCT
Source organism: Forficula auricularia (assembly GCA_024734495.1). Taxonomy (NCBI): domain Eukaryota; kingdom Metazoa; phylum Arthropoda; class Insecta; order Dermaptera; family Forficulidae; genus Forficula; species Forficula auricularia. Next base: position 4,007,487 of record JALMQS010000120.1, on the reverse strand, counting down.
AATATTTTATGCCTTGCGTCACCTATTATTTGATTCTTGATATGTAATAAAATTAAATTCTGTTGATCAATGGGGACTTCGCTAAAATTTCTTACAATTGCCTCTGTATTTTCAATAAATTCCTCCAATAATTCAGGGGAACCGTTATATTTAGGAATCAATTTTAAAAGTTCGGAATGGGATAATGTAGCCATTGTTTATTCTTTTTATAATTATTTATTATTTAAATCTGTCAAGTCTTCCTCAAACAATTACTATTTATTTTATATTAGTATTATTTTATTTATAATATTATTTATTTTTATTTATTTCAACTCATGCATTAACTTTATTCATTTACTTGTATTATTACTTTGTTTAACTTTCACAATTATTTTATTATTTTATTTCGTGCATTAACCTTTATTTATTTATTTGTATTATTACTTTGCTTAACTTTCACAATTATTTCATTATTTTATTTATTTATTTAACAATTATTCACTCATTTCATGCATTAACCTTTATTTATTTCTTTATTTAACATTTATTTATTTATTTATCTCATGCATTAATCTCCTTTACAATTATTTATTCTATTTAATTATTTTCACAATTTTTCAATATTTTTAACAATTATTTATTTATTTTTAACGTTTAATTTATGGGCCGTGTAACAGTACGGTTGACCGGAAGGATGTCTGTTCGTTTCTAACCTTTGTGTTGTATTCTCCGCTGACGATGCTGACTGCGCCCTTGGGAAGTTTCGGCTGTATCTTCCTCAGTATTTGTGTGATGTCCCGTAGCTCGAAGTCCACTCCTCGTTAAGGCTGGTGGCTTCCTATCGCTCCGAATTGGTTGGCGATTGGCTGACGGTTGTCAACGGGTTGTCGTGGCAAGGCGACGATAGGTTTTTCGCTGGTAAACAGCTTAAAAGCTGACCGTTCGTTGGCACTGCGACACGAACGTCGTGCGATTCCCAAATCCGAAATTTTAGGTTTTGGCCTACCGAAATCCGGGGTTTTTGGGTTTTATCCTACCGACTGCGCCAATTTTATTCTTCGGTATCGTAGTTTTCAAAAAAAACGATATGAATTTGAATAAATTGGTTTTATTAATTAAAGTTTAAAAATACAAGAGGTTATACTTGGAGATTGGAGGTCTCAAGTCGAACGTGATTAAGACAAGCCTTAATGTTCCCACTGGACATCCGTCTTTATATACTAGATAACTGCTGAGTCTGTAACTCTCTCAGCGTGGGAATAGATAACAAAATATCCTGACGTGACTTATATTTTCATTTTTATTCAATTTTCTTTTAATAAATAATTGGTTTTTCTAATTTTAAATTCCACTAATAGATCATTACAAATATTATTATATTATATTTTAATTAGGAATTTTTTGTTTGTTTTTAATTAACAGGTGCCTAAATCATAACATTACAGGTGTGTTTACAAATAAAGTGGTTGAAGTGGATTTTTTTATATAACTTGGAAACAAATGTTATTTAATTTTATGTTTTTATTTCAGATCCTATACAATTATTTGTTTTATTATTATTTTCCTATTTATTTTTTTATAATGTATATCAATATGAACGAATGTGGGCAAATTGGTGTACGAGTAAACAAATATACACATAATATATGTGGACCGTTAGAAAGCTAGAAATGCAAAAACTGGTTGCGGAGTGGGATGGATGTGGGGTGCAGTTGTGGGGGATCCGGGGTGGGAGTCGCGGTTGGGGTGGGGGCGAGGTGTATGGTTTCAGGAGTGTGTGTGTGTGTGGGGGGGGTTACCGTGCATCGCTCGGTGGCTCCAGGTACTAAAAGATAATTGAAAAAAAATGTAAACAAACTTTTTTATTGAGATTTTCATCTATAAATAATTACTTTAATTAAGAAAAGATCAATTAAGATTAAATTTGTCGAGGTCCAGACCTAGTCAGATAGATGATAGATAAATAGATTAATATTAGAATAGCTATTAATAATACCTGTTTTTGGGATGTTTGCAATTTGGAGGCCTGTCGGGCTCGAAATGACGTCACTGCTGGCTGTCGAAACGTCGATTTTGAATAAAAAGATTGAAATAATTTTCACTCTTGTTTAAATTTTGGACTGCCTCAACAAAATCCATTTATTTAACAATATCTTATTTAAAAATTTTTATATTTTAAAAACTTTTATACAAATATATATATATTTTTTACCAAAATATCTATCTATATATAAAATTTTTATTGACACCCCTGTAAATAATTACTTTAATTAAGAAAAAGTCTTACCAAATTAAACTTAGAAAGTGACTACTATTAAGTATCTTTTTACTTAAAAATCGTATTTTATTTTCGGAGTTTTGAGTGAAGTAATCTCAAAATTCTGACTAGTTATAAAAAATAAAAAAAAAAATACTACCTGAAAACTAGTTTATAAAATTATTTTAGAATCAATTCTTATTTTTCTGATTAATTAAAAGTACCTGGAGCCACCGAGCGATCCACGGAAACCAAATTAAAAAAATACAAATATATATAGTAAACTACTTAGACCCCTAGACCCCCCCCCCGAAACCACGCACCTCGCTCCCACCACTGCACCCCCACCGCCACCCCGACTTTGCCCCGACCCAGCTCCCGAAACCCTGGACCCTCCACAACTGCATGTCCCACGTCCAGCCCCACCCCGCACCCAGTTTTTTCATTTCTAGCTTTCTAGAGGTCCACATATATTATGTATCTATTTGTTTACTCGTACACCAATTTTTCCCACTTAATTTATCTACTTGAAGCCACTTGAACCTCTTTATTTGTAAACACACCTGTTTTGTTATGAATCCACCTGTAATGTTATGATTAACCTGTTAATCAAAAACAAACAAAAAAAATACTAATTTTAAAATAATATAATATTTGTTATAACTTATTCGTGGGTTTTAAAATTAAAAAACCAATTAATAAATAAAAGATAATTTAAAAAAATGTAAAAAAACTTTTTTATTTTCATCTATCAATAATAACTTTAATTAAGAAAAGATCAATTAAGATGAAATTTATCGAGGTCCAGACCTAGCCAGATCGTTTTCTACATCCTCAAAACTTGTTAATAGAATTTGTATCATCAAAATCAGTAGAGCCGTTTTCAAAATAGAACTAAGATACAAATATACAAACAAATATATATATATAAACAATTTTTGCTCGTTTAATAAGAGTAGATTTCTGTTTGTCGAGTTCAATGTTATTGAAATTTAAAACTAAATAAATAAATTAGATATTAATTAAAACAATATAAATTTGTACTATATATTATTATTAACAATTGACAATTGTTGAATGGATTAATTAACCTTTCTAACAATAATATTTAGTCAATAAAAACAATAAATTCGATATAATAAATGAAAGTAAAGTACTATAATATGCTTATGATGATATATTTATATTCTCTCTTTAATACATAATTTGTGTACGTGTAAATGAACAGCTACAGCCGCCTTTTTTCTAACTCTGTAAAAAGCCCTTTAAAATCCCTTCTATTCTACCGGAATAATTTTAAAGTAATCCATCACCATTGGATGACTCTTTTTTTTTTAAATTTGCAATGAAGCAAACAGTTTTTGAGTCTTTATAGAAAATAAATGGATGAAAAGAAAGGGGGGGGGCTGAGCCTCCCCCCCCTCCGAACCTTATTTTTTAAAGTATCGGAGAACGAGTGAGTTGTAGAAGATGGATCACCCACTATTTTAGATATATAGGGCGGGTCATAGATTCGTTTCAATGGGGGGGAGGGGGAGGATTAAGATTAAACACTCTTAAAATGGTTGGTAAAGAGGGGACATAAACCCCCCCCCACCCACACACCCACATACGTATTACTTTAAAGGAAACTGTTCAAAAAAAAAAGTAATTTATTTTCAATCCATTTAAAAGCATTCTAACAATCGAATGTTTATATTGTTTATTTTTATTATTATACATTTTCAACAATCAAATTTTAATTGAGTAATTTAATTAATCAAAGAGGCAAATAGTTAGTAATATTTTTTCACCCTTATTCTCTAGTTATTTATGGAAATAAAAGAGAAAACATTGACGCAAATTTGTGATCCAATTTGGCTTTGTGATTTGGCATTCTTGGTAGAATTCACAGGACACTTAAACGAACGACCTGAACTTGAACGTTCAAAAAAATAATTTTTATAAAAAAATAAAATAAAACCGACTTCAAAAAAATTAAATGCAACAAATAAAAATAATAAGAACTCAAAAATAAAATAAAATACACTAAAATGTATAAAATAATTATTATCTTATTTTGTTACAAATGAACGATGAAATATTTACATGAAATTACTTTTTGAAGTCGGTGCCAAACAAACTATACCTATAAGCGAGCGTACCCGCCAAACGTACTAAGTAAAATCCGTCGAGTGCGATTGGTAAAATGTACCTATATGTTTGGCACCGACTTCAAAAGTAATTTCATGTTAATATTTCGTCGTTTAGTTGTAACTAAATAAGATAATAATTATTTTATACCTTTTAGTGTATTTTATTTTATTTTTGAGTTCTTATTATTTTATTTATTGCATTTAATTTTTTTGAACTCGGTTTTATTTTTTTTCTAAAAATTATTTTTATTTTTCTCTTTTTAGTGATGTTATTATTAGTGACTTAAGATAATATTTTGCACGCATTTCGTAAGAGAAAGTGTCGGGCAAATGAATCAGAAAATGATAATAAAATTCAATTCATAAATATAGAAATTCTCTTGAAACGTTTGCGGGTTTTAAATGAATATTTTTAGATTGTTTTTTTTTATAAAAGATTTTATTTAATATAATTTCGATTATTTGCACATAAGAATTGGTGATTTATGTTATTTCGTCGATGATCATATCATCAGAACTTGACCAAATTAATATGGGACCACCCATAAGGTATCACCTTCCCAATAAAAAAACAATCATCGAAATCGGTTCACATGGTAAAGAGAAATAAATGTTCAAACATAAAAAAAAAAATCATTGAATTGATAATCTCCTCCTTTTTTCAAAGTCGATTAAAAACAATTTATTAAATAAAAGTTTACATTGAGAAAATGTTAGGAAAGAGAAAATGTTTATATAATAAACAAACATAGAGAAAATCAAAAAGTAAAAATGTTTATTCCTTGACTTGTGATTGAGTTCCCCTCTAAACCCTCAACCGACCACCCCCGCGCCTTGTCCTAGTTAACCGAATATCTTGACGAAGGACAATTTCAGGAGACGATTCTCTCTCTTTCGGGTTCCAGCCCCCCCCTCCCTTTAATTGAATTCTAAAATTACTTTAAACTCATCAAAAAACAGCCCCGGGATCACTTTTGAATATCCCTAAAACTCGTACTTTTTTCGATTTTTCCCCATTTTGACCATGAAGGAGCACGTTTTCGACAAAACAGTCACTCTATACATTTTTAAACTAGAATATATTTACTACAATGTAAACAAAGTTTCATCTAAATTAGATAATTGTAAACCGTACCGCAATGAGGTTGAAATTTATAAAGTTGATAAATTTTTGCGAAAAATTGCAGTTTTCCCTTCATAAATTGAAAACCACTCATCCTACAAACTTGATCCCTATCACGTTCCCATGTAAATTCTATTGTCTTCAACGTTTATTTGGAGCTCTTTTTTGATAAGAGTCTTAGATTTATAGATATCGAGCATTTTCCATGTAGCTTTTGAGGATTCGTATCATATCCTGTCCGGAAAATGCTCGATATCTATAAATCTAAGAGTTTTATCAAAAAGTAGTCCAAGTAAACGTTCAAGTAAACAACAATTTTCTAGACAATAAGATAGAAATCAAGTTGTTAAGATGAGTGGTTTTCATTTTATGAAGGAAAAACTGCAATTTTTTGCAAAAATTTATCAACTTTATAAATTTCAACCTCATTGCGGCATGGTTTAAAATTATCCAATTAAGATGAAACTTTGTTTCCATTGTAGTAAATATATTCTAGTTTAAAAATGTATAAAGTGCTCTTTGTCGAAAACGTGCTCCTTCATGGTCAAAATGGGGAAAAATCGAAAAAGTACGAGTTTTAGGGATATTCAAAAGTGATCCCGGGGGCTGTTTTTTGATAGGCGCTAGTATCGGTTCTACTTAACCAAAATTGATAAAAATTTTATCATTTTATGCGCAATTTAAAGCGCTTTAATTTATCTAATAAATATCTTTTTGATTTGATAAGCCGTTTTAGAGTTATTTAAGAAAAATTGAAGAAACTTCGAAATTTTCGCATAGAAAAATTTCCACAATACAGATTTGGGCGGGGGGGGGGACTTAGAGTAGGTACCAATAAAGGTATTCCAGCAATAAAATCTTTACCGGGAATTATTTCTGGTTTATGTCATTTTTTCACGAATTTTTCCTTAACTACTAATACATTTGTCGAGAAAGTTTTTTCAACAATGTCCGCCATTTTTTTTAATGCTTTATAAATTCTCGCAATCGTAACTAAAACTTTTTAAATGAACGTCTTAAGATTGTTTTTTATATATATACATATATAAAAGATTTTATTTATTATAATTTCGATTTTTTGCTCATAAGAATTGGAGATTTACGTTATTTCGTCATTGATCATATCATCAGAACTTGACCAAATTAATATGGGACCACCCATAAGGTATCCCCTTTCCAATAAAAAAACAATCATCGAAATCGGTTGACATGGTAAAGAGAAATAATTGTTCAAACATAAAAAAAAAATCTTCTTAATGATATCTTAGTACATAATAATAATAAAAAAAAAAATTCTTTGTTCAATTTGATTCTTTTAGTTTTTTGACAGAAAACAATTACTTTGTTTAAAAGGTTTATATTTTATGTTATTTGATGAATTGAATGAATTGTGATAGAAAAAAGAATACTGTTTGAAATGTTTTTTCTCGTAGTAAAAAATCCTGACAAATAAGTTTAATAAATGAGCCACTGAAGAAGTTGCAAAACACCAACGAAACGTATGGCATATTTAATCAAAACTTGTATTTAATTTAATTTAAAGTCTTGTCCATCTCCCTACGATTCCATTAATTATAAATAATTTTATTAAATATTAAATATAAGTCAGAACTTGACCAAATTAATATGGGACCACCCATAAGGTATCACCTTCCCAATAAAAAAACAATCATCGAAATCGGTTCACATGGTAAAGAGAAATAAATGTTCAAACATAAAAAACAAAACAATCATTGAATTGATAATCTCCTCCTTTTTTTCAAAGTCGGTTAAAAACAATTTATTAAATAAAAGTTTACATTGAGAAAATGTTAGGAAAGAGAAAATGTTTATATAATAAACAAACATGGACAAAATCAATAAATTAAAAATGTTTATTGCTTGACTTGTGATTGAGTTCCCCTCTAAACCTTCGACCGACCACCCCCGCACCCTGTCCTAGTTAACCAAATATCTTGACGAAGGACAATTTCAGAAGACGATTCTCTCTCTCTTTCGGGTTCCAGACCCCCCCACCCCCCACCTTTAATTGAATTCTAAAATTACTTTAAACTCCTTCCAAGTGAAAACTTCTTCTCTCTCTCTGTTTTTTTTTTTATACTTTATGGATTCTCGCAATCGTAACTAAAACTTTTATCCTCCGTCGTCGTCGTCGTAGTCGAGTGCAAGTTAAACTAAGCTCTAAACTCGGTTAATTCTCTCTTGGATATGAAATGTGTTGGTTTCAGTTGAAATCGGTGCGTGAAATTGGATACCCCCATAGCTCCTTCTTACACCCCCTCCCTCATCCCCCATTAATCACAGAGATGCAGAATAGAAGAAGTAAAAAAAAAAAATGATGTTAGAGAATATTATCATCCGGAAATCATCTTCACAATGATCTATGTTCAGGTTAATTATCTCACCTCCCTCGTACCGGAGAGGGAAAAATGATCTTCCTATTACTACTAACACTTTATTAACTATCGTATCTTATTAAATGAACAATACTTGTATGTATCTATATGTATTTATACTTCTTTACTATTATATAAAGTTGGTGAGTTTGTTTGTTTGTTTGTTTGTTTGTTTGAACACGCTTATCTCACGAAATACAAATCCAATTTGAAAAATTCTTTTTGCATTAGATAGCCCGTTTATTCAGTAATGTTTTAGGCTATATAACATTATTCTACGACCCTGAAGTAAAGTTTCTAGTGGTTTTCATTTTATGAAGGAAAAATTGCGATTTTTTTCAAAAAACTCCAAACTTCGCCGCACGGGTTACCATTATTCAATTAAGATGAAACTTTGTTTACATTGTAGTAAGTTTAATCTAGTTTAAAAATGTATAGATTGCTTTTTGTTGAAAACGTGCTCCTTCATGGTCAAAATGGGGAAAAATCAAAAAAGTACGAGTTTTAGGGATATTCATAAGTGATCCCGGGGCTGTTTTTTGATAGGCGCTAGTACCGGTTCTACTTAACCTAAATAGATGAAATTGTTATCATTTTACGCGTAATTTAAAGAGCTTTAATTTATCTTATAGATATGTTTTTAATTTGATAAGCCGTTTTAGAGTTATTTAAGAAAAATTGAATAAACTTCGAAATTTTCTCATTTTAAGGCGTGTAGAAAAATTTCCACAGCCCAGATTTGGGGGAAAGGCTAGGGTAGTAATTTTGAGTACCAATAAAGGTATTCCAGCAATAAAATTTTTACCGGAAATTATTTCCTGTTTAAACAGGAATTTTTTCACAAAATTTTTCTTGACTACAAATACACTTGTCGAGAAAGTTTTTGCAACAATGTTCGCCATTTTTTTTTTTTTTTTTTTTGTTTTAAATTTCGATGTTATGAAAATTTATCAGTATAGATTTTAAAATTTAAGTCAATTTTTAACCGACTTCAAAAAAATACGAGCTTCTAAATTCGACTGATTTTCTTTTTTTTTTTTTTTTGTGTCTATATTACCTAATATCTTCGCCAATTGTAAACCGATTTTGATGATTTTTTTGCATTGTGTTCAGTCTACTTCCCGATTGGTCCGGTTTTTTTCATTGGTATTGGACCTTTTTTGTTATGTTTGTTCAGGCATAACTGCTTTGTTTATTAACCGATTTTACTGATTCTTTCTGCGTTTAGATCATTATAGCTCCAGGATAGTCACGATGCCTATTTATTTATTTATTTTATGTATGTTCTGTGACAACTTTTTTCCAAGTGAACCGATTTCGATGATTCTTTTTTCATTAGAAAGGTGATACCTTAGGAGTGTTCCCATATTAATTTCTGATCATATGATCAATGACGAAATAACGTAAATCTCCAATTCTTATAAGCAAATAGTCGAAATTATAATAAATAAAATCTTTTATAAAAAAACAATCTTAAAAAATTCATTAAAAACCCGCAAACATTTCGAGAGAATTTCTTTATTTATGAATTTAATTTTATTATCATTTTCTGATTCATTCGCCCGACTCTTTCTCTTACGAGATGCATGCAAAGTATTATATTAAGTCACTATTAATAACATCACTAAAAAGAGAAAAATAAAAATAATTTTTATAAAAAAAAATAAAATCGACTTCAAAAAAATTAAATGCAACAATTAAAATAAAAAGGACTCAAAAATAAAATAAAATACACTAAAAGGTATAAAAAATTTTCTTATTTCGTTACAACTAAACGACGAAATATTAACATGAAATTACTTTTTGAAGTCGGTGCCAAACAAACTATATAAGCGACCGTACCCGCTAAACATACCTACTTAATAAGATCCGTCAACTTCGATTCATAAAAGGTATATGTTTGGCACCGACTTCAAAAAGTAATTTCATGTTAATATTTAGTCGTTTAGTTGTAACTAAATAAGATAATAATTATTTTATACCTTTTAGTGGATTTTATTTTATTTGTTGCATTTTATTTTTTTATAAAAATTATTTATTTTTTATATATTTAGGATATATATAGACATATAGATATAGATAAAACACTTTCAACAATTAGAATCGTAATAATGTGCAAACAACAATCAATAAATTCAAATCTTTATAATGAAATTGTTAGAACTCATTTCTTTAGCCCCCATTTACAATTTCATTTTCATTGTATTTCCTCCCGAAAGGTCTATTTTGCCACAGGGGGTGTTTAAATATGAATAAATTCACATTAATTAATCTAAAATAATTCCAAATACCCCATTTAATATGAATTTCAATCTTCTCATTTTAATGAGTGTTTGAGCATAATTTGAAGTGATGTTGATGTTATTCATAGAGATATTCCATCCACCATCATTCTCTTGCCACCCCCGCCCCCACCCCCCTTTTCCTTTTCAAATTGTAATTTATTTGAGAGATTATCCAGCTATAACCATTATATTATTATGATTATTATGATTATAGCGGGTCATTCTGTCTCTTTTGCTGAATAATAATTCGAATCGATATTCCAAATGAAAACCTTCCACCCACTCTCTCGCTTTAACAGGTGATTTGATAATTCGGCAAATCGGACAAAAATTAAGAAGAGAGTTGTCCCAAATTACACTGCTCGACAAAAATTAAACAAAAATTTCTCAACATAAACCTAATGGATTCTGCTAGAGTTTTATACGCTGATCCTCATGCAATTTACCGATTTTTTTATCAGAATTTAAATTAAAAATAATATTAATATATAACTTTTAACTGAAACACTAAGTTGCCGAGCATTGCTCGGTGGCTCCAGATACTAATTATAACAATGAATTCAAAACAATTCGAAATTGAAATAAATAATTAATTTATTTTTATTGATTGTTATAATTAAAAGAGCTAATTAAATTTCAATAATTAATTGATTTATTTAACAACAATGTCTTGAATAACGCAATAATATATGAACTCATTATTTATCATTTTTCAAATATGTATATCAATGTCTAGATTTGTAGAATAAACAGTCAGAATTATTTAATAGATTATTATTTAAAATCAGAGATTTCAAAAACGAGAGTGTCAAATCACAATAATAACACAAGTTCGACAAAAAATTTCTCCCCGTAAACCTAACAATGGATTCCAGTAGAGTTTTATAACCTGATTATAATGCAATTTCCCGATTTTTTACAACACGTCAGAGTTTTGAGATATTATCGATCAAAATGAGGAAAAAGACCATTTTGACCTATTTTCGAGTTCCATTAGATATTAAACAGCAATATTTGAAATCAAAATATTTTGTTGCCGTAATAGAAAACATCTTTCTCTTTGATTTTCAAATTACCACTTGTTTGTAGCTCAATTAGGTCTCGAGTTATAGCTAAAAAACTATAACTACGTGATTTTAAAGAATAATAAACATAGATAAAAATAAATTTATATATCAATGAGAATTGATTCGACCGCGCTTATTTGAAAAAGATATTTTATCACGAGACTACTGCGGATTATGCTATTGAAGTCTGTGGAGTCTTAAGTCTGGACCAAGAGAGAAAAAAGATGTGATCCACTTAGCTACAATCCAACGCCATTTCACATATAGCCCGCTAGACATTCGGATGGATCACCCAAAATGACGTTGCATACACTCGAATACACCTCCATTTCATCATCAACAACTCAAATTGATTGATTATTGATGTTGATACAATTTGATGGCTGTATATGTATATAATTAAGTATGGAGAGGGATTCAGCCAATGTAGTTTCTGCTGAATAAAAACTCCCAATTATAGAAAACGTTTCGGCTTTAATTAAATAATGCCATCATCAGTTCCTAAGAGAGTATTAGCGACACAATTAATTTTATAAATAAATTGTCCGTAGGCAGAGTTGTTGTGGATTTATCATAATATATACAAAATTATATGAATTACAAAATGGTGTGCTTCACTTATATAAATGTCTCAAGTACAAATATCAATATATTTGTACTTGAGACGTTGCCTATATCAAGTGAGAGCACACCAAGATTTATGTACCATTTTGTAATTCATATAATTTTGTATATATTATGATAAAATCCACAACAACCTGCCTGCGGACAATTTATTTATAAAATTAATTGTGTCGCTAATACTTTCTTAGGAACTGATGATGGCATTATTTAATTAAAGCCGAAACGTTTTCATAATTGGGAGTTTTTTATTCAGCAGAAGCTACCCATTGGCTGAATCCTCTCCATTACTTAATTGATTGATTATTGTTGATATTGGTGTTTTTGAGTTGTTGATGATGAAATGGAGGTGTATTCGAGTGTCTATATGTGTAATAATGGCAGAGCTTAAAAAATTGACAAAGTGTTTAGAGATTTATTTATCAAGAGCCTGATGAAGCTGCAATAAAAGTGGCGAAACGTTGCAATTGATAAGTCATAAATAAACACTTATTTTGTTCCTCATCCTCTGAAAAACAAAAATTACATTTGGAATTACTTGGAAATATTTGAAAGTCCAAGTGGAAGTAGGTGTATAGCATATTAGGTCTCGGTTCACCCCTCGTGTATACCTAATGAGAATTTTGTGCAATTTTTTACCCAATAAAAGTACATATTTGACACATGGTTTTATTTCTTTCATAGGACTCCTTCAATTAAGTATATAGTCTTTTTGTCTTCAATTTTAATTTTTTAATCCATAAAAAATTTTATTTTGCCATCTTTTACTGCATAAATTTGTATATTTCAGCAATTTTAACTGCATATTTTGGCAGTTTTTACTGCATAAAAATCCGGTCTCTACTTATAACAAACGATACAACTTGTATTCAAATGAATATAAATATATATAATAATTTGTCAGATCAGAATTTACGACAAGCTAGGAATTTTTCTTAAGAGAACTTGACCTCATTGACTTCTGACCGGGTCAATTATGAAATGATGAATTTAGAGATTTGAAAATAAAATACAATTAAATAATAATTCAATCACCTTTTTTTTTTTTTTTTTTTTTATAAAAATTATAATTTTTTATAGTGACTTTAGAATATAAAAAAAAAATTTTTACTTTATTTAATCTTAAACGATTATTCAATAATTTTCTATTTAAAAAGAAAAATTGAAAAATTTTGACCCCTCCTCTTTAATAATGAAATTACTTATTTACTTATTTGATTGTTTATTTATTAATTCTTAGAATTAAAAAAAAACTTTTTTTATAAAAAATTCAATTATTAATTAAGTTAAATTTAATTATCTCTTTTTGTGTAATAATGAAAATTGAATTATAATAATTAAAATGATTGTTTGTTTATTTGCTAATTGATTTGTTTGTATTTTAATTATTATATAATAATAACCGACAATAATTATTGACAAATTGTTCACATTTTTAAAAGTTATATTTTTTTCAATCTCTATTTTTTATTCTCGCTTAGTTAAACTTTCAAATTTGGAATTATTTTCACGATATTTTTATACTTTGAGGTTTTTTTTCTAACTACAAATCATTTCATCTTCGAGTATTAACTTTAATTTGATTATTTGTTTTTTCTTATCAGAATAATATTATTAACAGGTACTTAAATAGAGGCTAAGTTTAGGGTTTAAAAAAAAGGTTTTTTTTTGTGTTCGAACAGACATTATACTAAATTTATTTTTCTTGTTTTTTTTCTTTTGAGTTTGAAAATTTTCTAATTTTTTTTTTTTGAACTCCCCACACCCCTTAATTTTTGAGCTCGATTTAAATCGAAATCGAATCAACTTTTAATCTCAATATAAAGAATTTCAATGGGAAATTTCGTTCAGACATTTTGACAAAAAATAATTAATATCTTATATAATATAATTTTTTTTATGTTTATAGACAATAGACCTTTTTTTATAAACCAAAACGAAATGATTTCGCTCTATTTTTTTTATTAAAAATAATATATTAAGGATATACCGGGTGAGTTTTTTATCTTGAGACAGTCTTATAACTCAAAACAATGCATTATATGAAAAAAGTTTCATATAAAAGTTTATTTATTTCGAGGGGAGAACTAAGCTATGCTATTGTTTCTCGAACTAGAACAAGCTTTCAAGGGTATTCCAAGGTCAACTTCTGTTTTTTAAATAGAAACCTATATATTTCTTTAAGGATCCTTAATCTTCAACTAAAACCGAACAACTTTTATAAGAACTATTTTTTATCCATCATCAAATAAACAAAAACATTAAATCAATTATTAGATCTCAAAAAAATCCTAATAATTACTTTTAACAATTGTTCAACTTAATTATCAAAAATAATGATCAAATATTTAATTATTAAATAAATAATTTAATAATAATTAAAATTTTAATGATTTTTCGACATTGCTCTGTGATATTTCAGAGTGTTATCGCAAGTCTTCTGGATCAATTCCAATTCCAATTTTGTTATTTTGGTCTGTTGTAGTTTCTTCGTAGCCTTTACAGATTCTGTTTTTTGTTAACAGATTCACAACACTATAAATTGAAGCTCTTGAGGGTGTATCCCTGTCAGAAAAATGCTTGGCATCCATTTGTCATTTCACTGGCAGCCCCATTACACTTTTTCCACATTTACCATCATAAATTAAGACCATTTGAATTCTGTCTTCAACAAAAAATGATCCATTTTTTATTATAGTAATAGAATATAACTATCTACTGGATTGACACGAGAAATAAACTTTTTTAAACTCAAGAATTTTAAATAGATCCATTAAGTGGAAATTAATCTCTTGTGTAAAGAAGTTTTCATATCATTATAAACATTTATATTCATTGTTGTGACTTTTCGATTTAATAATTATTTAATTATTAATTAATTATTTAATCATTATTATTTCATAATTAAATTGAATAATTGTTCAAAATAATTATTAAGATTTTTTTAGGTCTAATTGATTTATGAATTTTGTTTATTTGGTGTCTTATAAAAAAATAGTTCTTATGAAAGTTGTTCAGTTTTTTTTGTAGAATAAGATAACTGAAGAAAAATATAAGGTTCTATTTAAAAATACAGAACTTGGCCTCGAAATACTTTTTAAAGCTTGTTCTACGTCGACAAACAATAGCGTTGTTTAGTTTTATAATAATAAAACTTGAGCAAGATGCGAGGTAGGTTTCACAAAAACAAAAACAAATAAAACAAAATTGAGTTTTGAATTCGATATATTTCGGGTAGGTGAGCCCATCATCAGGAGTTAAAGAAAACAGTTTTCTTTTTTGACTCCAGATGATGGGCTCACCCACCCCCGAAATATATCGAATTCAAAACTCAATTTTGTTTTATTTGTTTTTGTTTTTGTGAAACCTACCTCGCATCTTGCTCAAGTTTTATTAATATATTAAAATGTTTCACCTAGAACCAACACCCAACTCCTTAAAAGATATAGTTTAGTTTACTCCGTGATATAAATAAACTTTTATTTGAAACTTTTTTCCACATAATGCACTGTTTTTGAGTTATAAGACTGTCTCAAGATAAAATAAACTGACGTGTTCTGATGTGGCCATCCACTTGACTTTACCATACAACCTGGCCCCTCACTTATTATTTATTTTATTATTATTTTCCTATTTATTTTTTTATTATGTTTATCAATATGAACGAATGTGGGCAAATTGGTGTACGAGTAAACAAATAGACACATAATATGTGGACCATTAGAAAGGTAGAAATGCAAAAACTGGGTCGGGGGTGGGGATGGATGTTGGGGGTGCAGTGTTGGGGGCGAGGTGTATGGTTTTGGGGGGTGTGGGGGTCAGGGGTTACCGAGCATCGCTCGGTGCCTCCAGGTACTTATATTTATTCTCTGTAACTAATAAAACATCAATAAAGCAGCCATGTGGGGGTCCAAGGGGCGAAGCCCCCTGGCTAGCGAAAGGCTCGCCATAAGGCTAGTATATTATAAAAAAAGATATAAGAAAGGACATTCACTTCTATTCATTTATTACAGGAATCGTCTTATGTCTTTATAACCTATATATATATATATATCAGTTGAACTTTTTCAAGATCTATTCTAAATGTTATCTGATAAGGGATGGATGGATGGTTTCAATGCAATTCGGATTCCTCATTGGTTGTTTCTTTTTTGTCTGTTTTCAGTTTTTTGCGGTAATTCAATTTCGTGGGACCCCATCCGGTGGGGTCTGTGTGTGTTCGGCCCGGCTTCGTGCAACTGTGTTCGTGTTTTATCAGTGGTCCAGATTATCCGCCCCCTCATCTCGTCAACTTTATTTATTAGCGGATACTTTTTTCCCCCATCTCTTTTTTACTTTATTCTACCGCCTCTTCAACAACTCTCGGTGAGTTTTTTTTCTCCATATTTATCTATTTATTTATTTATATTTTAATATATAACTTTAATTTTTTGTCACATATAAATATATATATATAATTTTTACTTACATTTATTTTTTATTATAATGACATTTTTTTCATATTTAAACATATAATAATAATAATAATAATAATATTTACGTCAGTGAAAAATGGAAACTAGAGGGAAAAAAATCCTCTTTAAATTTAATAAGATTAATAAATAAAAAAATATTTACATTTTAAATCTAACCGAAAATATTTTTTACTACCTAATAGGTAAATATAGAATTATAAAATCCGAGGGGTGATCCGCGATTGGAAGTAGGTGTACACCTCTTCGGAGTATTTTGGAGTACTTGGGAATATTTGGAATGTACTTGGAAATATTTGAAGTACAAGTGGAAGTAGGTGTACAGCATATTAGGTCGACGGTTCACCCCTCGATAAAATCAATACAATTATTTTATAAAACATAATCTCAAAACGTTTTTTTAATTATACAAACGTTTTGGAATAAATTCTCCCTTTATGAATTAAAATTTGAACAAAAAAAAATAGTTATACTTTAAAAAAGAAATATGAATCAACAATCAATAACAATGAAATATGTTGAAAATAGACAATGTTAAAATATGCATTGTCTTGGAGCTGAAATTAACGTGATAATAGAAATTAAGAAATTAATTTCTACTCTAGAGTGTAATAAGTCTGGACTTGTAATTGGCATTCTGGCAATGCCTTAGCTCTACAAAAAGAGAGATACAATTCTATCTATCTTTGTTTTTTTTTTGTATTTTAATACTTCACCATTCTAAGCTATCATAAAACCATATCGATATCTTTTCAGGTTTAAGAGATCTTGAGAAATAACTCTGAAAACCCATTTTGGGGCACTTTCGAATTTCAAAAAAAACTTTTCTTAGTACACCGAGAATATTCACTCAACAATTTTCATTTTTGCAAAACAAGTTAATTAAATTTGAGTAATTATGACGTTTTTTTGTAATTGATTGCCCTTTGTATTGTTGATATAACAAATTTTAAAAATATCAACAATGTGTCAATAATTAATCACAATTATTATATAATTAAAATACAAACAAATCAATTAGACAAAAACAATCATTTTAATTTTTTTCATTATTACACAAAAGAGATAATTAAATTTGATTAATTAATTTCTTGATTAATTCTGAGAATTTATATATATATATATATATATATATATATATATATATATATATATATATATATATATCTACATTTTTTGATTATACAACTGACACGAAAATAATTAACGCGGAAAACAACACTTTTAAGAGAAAATTTTATGAATCAATCTTTATAAGAAAGAACTTAACTGAAATTGTGAATTTCAAGGTAGACACGGAAAATAATAGTAAATATTACTCAGGAATTTTAAATAAAATTAAAAATCATTAAAGTAATTGAGATCTGTTGGGGGGATTTGGTGTGTTGAGTTGGCAATGGAGTTTTAAGTTGAAAAATAGAATTTGAATCGGACTAACTGTAGCTGTGAGTGATTTATGAAAGTCATTGAATTTGAATATTTATACAAAAATAATTGTTGGGCAGAAGGATAATGTTACATATTGTGATAATTTCGATGTGAGGAAATTTTTCCCATCTTAAGATTGTTCCAAGGTAAGTCATTTTGATGCAATTTTTGACAGTGTGTTGTTTTGTGATGAGAAGTTGTCATTGTATATTTTGTAATGATTAAAATGTTTTAGACTGAAGATGACATATTTGTAAATGTCGAAACGTTCCTGGGTGACAATAAAATAAAGAAAAATAAAAGAGAAAAATGTGTTTTTTTGTCAAAAAAGAATAAAACTAACACCTATTTAAAAGAGAATTTGTATCCTCAAAATTTTAGATATATAAGGTAAAAGCACCAGTAGTTGGCCACTTAAGGCAAATTTCTCCATCTTTCTCTTGCTAAAGCTTAAATCTTAAATTGATCCCTGTTATAAATGCAAAAAACCATGAAATGGTTCTTCTTAATTAAGGAGAAAAAACTTTCATTTTAGAATAATGAACGACACAAAGAGGAATTAATTTTTTCTAAGGTACCTTTTTGCACCAGTAGCTGACCACCTAGGAAATCGAAAGATTGAGTAGTTCACCCAGTAGCCATCCAAAAAGTTTAAATATAAACATATATTGCTTATATTAATTAATTTAAAAACAGTGATTATTTTTAAACTTTTACTTAATTTTGATGTAAGCGATGAGCATTAAATAGAGATTGAAAAACAAAATACCATTTAAAAATATCAACAATGTGTCAATAATTATTCTTCATTGTTAATAATTATATTACAAACAAATCAATTAGACAAAAATAAATAAATAATAATTCTCCAACGTTTTTTTTTTAATAATATATTAGGGATATATATAGAAATATAGATATAAACTTTTTCAATAATTAGTAAATATTTCTATGTGAAAACAATGAATAAAAACAAATCTTTAATTAAATTCTAGAAATTCTTTCTAACCTAACCTATTAAAGGACAACAACAACAACAACAACAACGTGTACATCGAGGGGTGAACCGCGACCTAATATGGTGTACACCTACTTCCATTTAGTTCTTTCAAATATTTTCAAGTACTTCGAAATATTTCCAGTACTTCCAAATATTTCCGAGTACTTCAAAATATTTCCGAGTACTTCCAAATATTTCCAAGGACTTCCAAATATTTCCGAGTACTTCAAATATTTCCAAGTAATTCCAAATATTTCCAAGCAATTCCAAATATTTCCAAGCACTTTCAAATATTACCAAGTACTTCCAAATATTTCCAAGTAATTCCAAATATTTCCAAGTACTTCCAAATATTTCCAAGCACTTTCAAATAGTTTCAAGTACTTCCAAATATTTCCAAGTACTTCCAAAATACATCTAATGAGGTGTACACCTACTTCCATTCGCGGATCACCCCTCGGTTGACATATTCCTTCCGGATTAAATGGGTGTCCTATTCCGTTTTACAGATGTCTTTAAAATGTCTAAAATAGAGCAATATGTGCTACCTTAGTTGTATTTCGCTATTGTTACGAGTTTCTGTTCGTTCAAACCGTTCACCATTGTTGAATTTCAATAGTTTTATTTCCTAATGCGTTAAGCTCTACTCTTGATGTATGTTTAGGGTCTGCTGACCCCTAATACTAACTTTTTACCCTTTCTTTTGTTTGACTTATTTATTTATTTATTTATTAACGAATTTATTTATTTATAGAAGGCAATGAATATTTGGCAAAGAGGTGTAAATTCTAGACAGTCGTGGATTAATAATTCAGTTCCTGCTTTGCCAATGACGTCATCGACTTAATAATTGATCCTCCGAATTAGAGAGTGCTCTCTCTCCGGGTGGTGGGTGGCTTTTTATAGCTGGCCATATAAAATTTGCACAAGTAAAGTAAAAATGTTGTTACCACGGGACTTCTTATTTGAGAGCGAAAAAGAAGAAGAATTTCGATTATACGAGAGGGGGGAAATAATTGACGCCTTAAGAGAAGAGAAAGTTTCGAGAAAAAGAAAGTGGGGTTTGGGGGTGTGGCTGAGGGTGTGGGGGATGAGCATGATGACCTGTCTTTTGTAAACAGTAAAAAAAGGGGGAAGGGGGAGGGTCTGGGGAAAATAAAAAGTGGATTTTATTGAAAGGGTTTCCATCCCTAAACATCCTCGTCGCACAGTTTATGGGTCTTGGATAGAAACGACACCCCCTCACTTTGAAAAAAATAAAATACCCAACCAAATATTTATAAGTCCATTATTAGAAAAGGTGTTCTCCAACAAATGGATGGATTTGTACTACAGGGTATGGTCAAGTATTGTAATCGTGCATGAAATAAGCTGACGTGTTCTGATGTGGCCATCCACTTGACTTTACCATACAACCTGGCCTCTCACTTATATTTAATAAAATTATTTATAATCATGTAGGGGAGGGGGGTTAGTTTTTGCTTTTTTTCTGGGGTCCCACTGATTATGTATACAAAATTTGGTTGAGTTTGTTCAAATATCCTAGATTTTTAATTTTTAACCCCCTCCACCCCCTTTAATTTTGGGGTCGATATACACCAAAATCTAATCAGCTCTTAATCTCAATGGACCAAAACTACGTGTGAAATTTGGTTTTGATATTCACACTAGTTTTTGAGCTAGCTCGTCCAAAAAATTTGGTAACGAACAGACTATAACTAGCAGACATTTTGACACAATAATTATTATTAGTTGAATAAAAGATTTCACTGTCGATGGTAACAGAATTGTTTTTATTTTAGGTTAAAAATAAAAATAAAATGAGAGAGTCTTCTGTTTTTTAAATAAAATAATTTTTAATTATTTCTAGAGACTATAGTTTCAAAGGCATAGCTCATCATCATCTATCACAAATATTTCAAATTAGTTACAAATTAAGATTTATACATAGAAAATTTGAAAAATATATATTTTTCAAAGATTTTCAATGTATAAATCTTAATTTGTAACTAATTTGAAATATTTGTGATGATCGAAAATAGCCTTGAAGCTATAGTCTCTAGAAATAATTAAAAATTATTTTATTTAAAACAGAAGACTCTCTCATTTTATTTTATTTTTAACCTAAAATAGTATTATCTCGAAAAATATAATTTTTTCGATGTTCATTTATTAGGACTTTTTTGTAGAGCGAAACGCAATGTTTGAGCCCAATTTTGTAATCGAAATAGTTTCAGATGTTTTTGAGATATTTAGAAAAAAGAAGGAAAAAAACCACTTTTTTCATGCACGATTACAATACTTGACCATACCCTGTATAGTAAAATAAAAAGTGTTTTTTTTTCTTCATTTTTTCGAAATATCTCAAAAATGGCTGAAACTATTTTGATCACAAAAATTGAGCGGAACCATGGCATTTCGCTCTACAAAAAAGCTCTAATAATTAAACCTCGAAAAAATTATATTTTTCAAGATAATAATTTATTTGTCAAAATGTCTGTCACTCTGTGCGTTACCAAATTTTTGTGGACGAGCTAGCTCAAAAACTAGTTTGAATTTCGAAACCAAATTTCACACGTAGTTTTGGTCCATTGAGATTAAGAGCTGATTAGATTTTTGTGTATATCGACCCAAAATTAAGAGGGGTGGAGGGGGTTTAAAAATTAAAAATCTAGGCCATTTGAACAAACACAACCAAATTTTGTATACATAATCAGTAGGACCCCAGGATGTTAACTTTAATTCAAATAAGACTCAATGTTGTCTAATTTCTAGGCGCGAAAAATAGAGATTTCCCTGATATTCACTTCGATTCGAATACCCTGAAAATGTGTGACAGCCTATCCATGTTGGGCGTCTCTGTCGCATCTGACCTGTCTTGGAATGAACACATCTCCTCTGTGGCGAAATCTGCAGCAAGGAAGATTGGCTTCTTATTCAGGTCCAAGCGATTTTACAAACCCCACAACTTCTCACCATCTACAAGGCCCAAATCCGCCCCTATCTCGAATACTGCTCTCATCTGTGGAGAGGAGCCTCAAAATATTCTCTTGCTACCCTTGATGCAATTCAGAAACGAGCCGTCAGGCTAATTGA
The DNA here is from genome assembly GCA_024734495.1 of Forficula auricularia. Classification (NCBI taxonomy): domain Eukaryota; kingdom Metazoa; phylum Arthropoda; class Insecta; order Dermaptera; family Forficulidae; genus Forficula; species Forficula auricularia. The sequence continues at coordinate 3,985,625 of JALMQS010000120.1, read as the reverse complement.
CGATTCTACCCTCACCGACTCCCTCGACTCGTTGGCTCATCGAAGAGATGTCTCTGCCCTTTCCCTTTTCTATAGATACTATCACGGCAGGTGCTCTGATGAGATAAAATCAATAATTCCCCCAAAGCATACTTTGCACGCAGCACACGTTTTGCCGACTCCCAACACTCTTTTGCGGTCAAATTGGAAAAGTGCCGGACCACTTCATTCGCGAATACATATATCCCCATGACTTCAAGGAACTGGAACTCTCTCCCAGCCTCTATCTTTCCCAGCACCTATGATCTTCAAACCTTCAAAACCAGGGTGCATAGACACCTACGTCTACACCCTCTCACTTAATCAACTTTCCCTTCTCTTCGGTAATGCAAGGGTCTTTCGAGATCCATAGGGGCTACACCTTTACTGGTGCACCCCTTCTTGCATTCGATTGCATTAAAAAAAAAAAAAAAAAAAAGGAGTCAAAGAATGCAAAAACTAACCTCCCAAATTGGGTGGAGCGGGGTGGGGTCAAAAAATGAAAATCTTAGCCATTTACCAAACTGAACCAAATTTTGTTTACCAGGCTCTAACAAGCATTTCACTTTGAAAGGAGTAGAGAATAAAATCCTACATATGTTTATTGGAACTTTTGATATGGGGAAATCACCCCATGGACGGTTTTTTTAAACACCCTCTAGGAATATGTACAATTTTTTATTAGATTTATCATTTTCAAATTTCTCTTTTCTAAAGCCGGCCAATACAATATATAAACGTCTATGAATAAAATAGATAAATAAATAAATAAATAAATAAATAACTGAATTGGGCTGGTGAAATCCGTTTTGGCGCTTTTGATTGTAAATGGATTTCCCAATCAATGTCCATATTGTTTTGCTCAATTTATTTCCAATTCATTTCATATTTATTTCCCCTCTAGCCCCCACCCCCCACCCTTAGCCTCTTTTACCCCCCTCCCCCACACACACATACACAAACGGAAATTAAATTACATCCTACATGCATTCAAACAAATAAATAAATAAATTTGAAATTAATGATTTGAGAAAAAGAAAAATTGCCAGATAACATAAACAATTGAATCTACTATACATTTATTGTGTGTGTGTGTGTGTGTGTGTATAGAGAGAAAGTATTATCTACATGTCAGATGCAGAATCGGTTAATTATTATTGGTTCGTATTATGTTGTTGTTTGGCGAGAGAACAACGCGTTTTCCGGACAGAATCGAATCGAATTCAATTTACGACAAAACACACAGATCAAATCATTTTTTTTTATTTTTTATTATTATTATAGAAATTATTTTATTTAACTTGTTTTCTCTTCCTGGGTAGAATTGTGTAATTGAATTTTGACCCATTTTTTCGAAATATCTCAAAAACGGTTGAAATTGTTTTGATTAAAAAAAATTGAACAAAACCATGGTATTTTGCTCTACAAAAAAGCTCTAATAAGTGAACATCGAAAAATTTGTATTTTTTGAGATAATAATTGTTTTGTCAAAATGTCTGTTAGTTAGTCTGTGTATTACCAAATTTTTGTGGACGAGCTAGCTCAAAAAACTAGTGTGAATATCAAAACCAAATTTCACAAGTATTTTTGGTCCATTGAGATTAAGAGCTGATTAGATTTTGGTGGATATCGACCGGGGTGGAAGGGGTGGGGGGTGGTGAAAATTAAAAATCTAGACCATTTGACCAAACTCAACCAAATTTTATATACATAATCGGTGGACCCCCAGAAGTCTAAAAATGGAAAAACTAACCGCCCAAAATGGGGGGGGGGGAATTAAAAATCTAGGCCGTTTGAGCAAACTCAACCAAATTTTGTATACATAATCAGTGGGACCCCAGAAGTATAAAAATGGAAAAACTAACCGCCCTTAATGGGGGGGTAAAAATTAAAAATCTGACCATTCGACAAACTCAACCAAGTTTTGTATGCATAGTCGGTGGGAGCCCAGAGTGGAAACTAACCGCCCTTAATGAAGGGGGGAATTAAAAATCTAGGCCGTTTGAGCAAACTTAACCAAATTTTGTATACATAATCAGTGGGACCCCAGAAGACTAAAAATGGAAAAACTAACCGCCCAAAATGGGGGGGGGGGGGGGGAAAAATTAAAAATCTAGGCCGTTTGAGCAAATTCAACCAAATTTTGTATACATAATCAGTGGGACCTCAGAAGTATAAAAATGCAAAAACTAAGCCCACATCAGAACACATCAGCTTTTTTTATCATAAAGCAATTTGAACCGCGATAGGTAAATAATCTGATCAATAATTTCTTATTTTATATCTACATTTAGAAAATTATTTTATTATTTTTTTGATTTTATTGAAAAGGAAAAATAAATTGAGCATCCGACGGGTCTCTCTCCTTTACGTGAAGAGCGGCTTAACCAACTAGACCACGGATTCTCCCGCCAAATAAGCTCTTAAGATTGAATGTCATTTTTCCTTTTCGCGGTTTTTCAATAAAATCAAAAAATAATAAAATAATTTTCTAAATGTAGAATAAAAATAAGAAATTATTGATCATATTATTTAACTTTCGCTGTTTAAATTGATTTATGAAAATATTGTTATTTTTCTAAAATAGTGGAATAGTTATATTTAATAGTTGATTATTTAAAATGAATTAATACGTAATTACGACAAGAAATTATGTAAACTTGAGTATTTTATATTTATAATAAATATAGGTATGTATTTCAGACTAGAAGATGAGTATTTATTCATTTGATGTAGAATCTACTATTTTGCTCTACAAAAAAGCTCTAATAAGTGAACATCGAAAAAATTATATTTTTTCGAGATAATAATTTTTTTGTCAAAATGTCAGTTAGTTAGTTAGTTACCTAGTTACCTAGTTAGTTAGTCTGTTCGTTACCAAATTTTTGTGAACGAGCTGCTCAAAAACTAGTGTGAATATCGAAACCAAATTTCACTTGTAGTTTTGGTATATTGAGATTAAGAGCTGATTAGATTTTGGTCTATCTCGACCAAAAATTAAGGGGGGGGGGGGTGGTGTTAAAAATTAAAAATCTAGTCCATTTGAGCAAACTCAACCAAATTTTGTATACATAATCAATGAGACCCCAGAAGTCTAAAGTTTCAAAAAATAACCCCCCCCCTACATGATTATAAATAATTTTATTAAATCTATATAAATAAAAATGTATTGTTACGCTTAAGTGATATGGTATGGCCAAGTATTGTAATCGTGCATGAAAAAAGTGTTGTTTTTTTCTTTCTTTTTTTTCAAAATATCTAAAAAACGGCTGAAACTATTTTCGTTAAAAAAAATTGAGCAAAACCATAGTATTTCGCTCTACAAAAAAGCTTTAATAAGTAAACATCGAAAAATTATATTTCTAGAAATAATAATTGTTTTGTCAAAATGTCTGTGCGTTACCAAATTTTGTGGACGAGCTAGCTCAAAAACTAGTGTGAATATCAAAACCAAATTTCACAAGTAGTTTTGGTCCATTGAGATTAAGAGCTGATTAGATTTTGGTGCATATCGTCCCAAAATTAAGGAGGGTGGAGCGGGGGTTAAAAATGAAAAATCTAGGCCTTTTGAGCAAACTCAACCAAATTTTGTATACATAATCAGTGGGACCCCAGAAGTCTAAAAATGCAAAAACTAACCCCCCTACATGATTATAAATAATTTTATTATCTATAACTGTTGGTCCAGGTTGTATGGTAAATTCAAATGGATGGCCCCATCAGAACACGTCAGTTTATTTATTTTTATATTTATAGAAATTAGTTTTTATGTTTGTGAGAAAGAGTGGGGTGTGGGGGTGGGGTGGTGGTATTTCATTTCCTTTTCCCTTCACACCTAATCTCCAATTGGCTGACGCGTTGTCGTTGCGTTTCGCGTAACATGCCGTTACAAGGGAAACACCCCCCCCCCCCCTCACCCCCGCCCCGACACTTTTATTCCCTCCTCCGCATCCAAGTGAAATATAGCCGTCACTCTTGTCCAAGTGACAAGGGGTGGGTTCGTTTCCAGGGGGTGTTCGTGCAGCAAACAGAATTCCACACCCCCGCCAACCCCCCAGCTCTGCTCTCTTTACTCTTTACGGGTGACCGCGACAAACAAAACCAACATATGGAGAGTTCACCACCCACCCCGCACCCCCCCGGTGGGTGGTTCTAGGCTAAACAAAAGAGGAAAGAGTGGGGGCGAGGAATTTTTTAGCAAATTAACTAAATTAATTGTGTGAATAGCACGGAAAAGTTCACACAACTGCCACACAACAACAACAACAACAGAAAGTCAAAGATTTTATCAAACACAAATCATAACACTAAATGACATGAATAAAAATATTTTCTTCAATTGTTCATCAAAAATTATTATGTCAAAGAAATTATTAAGATTTATTGATTCTTTTATTTATCTTGAGACAGTCTTCTATGCAACTCAAAAACAGTGGTTATATGAAAAAGTTTCAAATCTTCTCTTATTAAACGAACAAAAATCGTTTATATAATAGAGGAGGAGTTGAAAAATAAGTTTCGTCGACTGTGGTCAGAGTTGTGTATGAAAGTCAAAAAATAGAATGAGACATTAAAGATATAACAAACCTTTATTTTTTCCACATAGGTACCAAGTACATTGAGACATTTGTCATATCGCTTAATGCTTTCCAAAAGCCCTCCAGGAAAAATCAGGGCTTTGCATACGGAAAAAGCGTTGAACGGCTTGTTTCACTTCCGTATTGCGTCCAAAGCGCCTTCCCCGAGAATTGTCTTCAAAGCCGGAAACAGATGGAAGTCGCTTGGTGCGAGATCAGGACTGTATGGCGGATGGTGTAGGCGCTCCCAACCAAGAGTTGCAATAGCGGTTTTGCGTTGCCTCGGCTTAGAATGCGGATCTGCATTGTCATCCAACAGCAGAACGCTAGATGTGAGAAGGCCAGGCCGCTTTTTCCGAATCGCCTCTTTTCAATTTCGACAGGGTGTCACAGTAGCGCGTAAAGTATTGATGGTTCCAACCTCCAAAGTCCAGCAACAAAACCTCTTTGGGCGTCCCAGAAAACTGTGAGGAGCACTTTACCTGCAGAGGGAGTTGAAGTCTTGAACTTCTTCGGATGAGGTGATGACGGATGTTTCCACTCCATAGATGCGGCCTTCGATTCTGGCGTGAAATAGACCCACGCACTGTGCCAGCGCCATCTGCTTGATTTGCAGCGACCTCTACCCAATGGTGTATCGGTGACTTGCGCGTTTTCCTGCTGTGTCGCCTTTCGCCCATAGCCGTTCAACGCTTCTTCCATATGCAAAGCCCTGAATTTTTCTTGAGGACTTTTGAAGCTTATCAAGCGATATGACAAATGTCTCAACGTACTCGTACGAGAATAATAAAAATAAAGGTATGTCATATCTTTAATGTCTCATTCTATTTTTTTGACTTTCATACACAACTCTGACCACAGTCGACAGGGAAAACTTATTTTTCAACTCCTCCTCGTATATAGAGATTATTTAAATTAGTTTTAGTTTCTGTTTAAGAACATATGTTTGCAAAATATGTGTTACCTAGCTCCTCGTGAAGGCTGCATTCTTTCTTTTTAGCGAGCCATTGTGTCCCGTTAAAGCCCAGTCTAAGAGCTTTCGGTAATAAACAATATTATGACATATAATAATAAAACTTGAGTAAGATAATATGGTAGGTTTCACAAAAAAGAAATAAAACAAAATTGAGTTTTGAATTCGATATATTTCGGGGGTTAGCCCATCATCAGGAGTCTAAGAAAACTGATTATATATTGGAAAAATAGTTTTACAAGTAAGAATTTTTAAAAAAAAAATTTTTAACTGTATGTGGTGAGGGGAAAGTAGGGGAAGAGGGGAAGTTGTTCTAAGAATTAATATTTTCTATTGAGATTTGAACTGGCTGAAAGGAAGCTATACGTGCTATTATAATAACGAATGGACAAGTACCTGAGAAGGTACAACTTCAGCACATGAGAGTAATACCCTAGTATATCTAATGTGCGAACAATGGAAGGAATGTTTATTTAATTTATTATAACATATAATCAATAATTGTATTTTTACACTTCCAATTGATTATTTAAAATATTTGAATTATTAGAGAGGGCTATTTTTATTTGGTGGATTCCAAGAGGTCCAATTTAAGGCCTTTTCTTCAAAATGAATGAGGATAGGGTTATTATTAGAGGTTGAATACGATTCATGCGAATTGCGAAGGCTGAGGTCGAATTCAAATTAATGCAAGTTAATGGATTTGTTGAGATGATTGCTATTCTTTACATGCTCGGAGTAACGTATTTTGAAAGCGCGACCTGTCTGCCCAATATAAAAAGCATCACAATCTCGACAAGTTAATTTATACATTCCTGATTTGTCTAATTTATCAATTTTGTCTATTTTGGCTAATTAATTGGGAGCCTAAATTGTTGTTGTTGTATAAAGCAGAGGTGATGATGGGCTAACCCCCGAAATATATCGAATTCAAAACTCAATTTTGTTTTATTTCTTTTTTTGTGAAACCTACCTCGTATATTACTCAAGTTTTATTATTATATTAAAATGTTTCACCTAGAACCAACACCGAACTCCTTAAAAGTTAATATTATGACAACTTGTGTCCGCTGACAGTGCACCCCCACCCCACTCATATGCATGTGTGAATGTGAATTGACAACGCCTGAAAGCGAGTGCCGCTTAAGATGACATGCTTGTCGATGTGTTAGTTTGCAGTTGATAGCAGTTGTACGATGATAGTGTTAAGATGATGTGTTTAAAGATGTTTTCACGATGACCCCCTAGACACGAATATGTATAATCCCCTTTTTGTAAATAAATATATATTAAATCAAAAATACGTGTGTTATTAACCCCTATAAGCCAAGGGGCCGAAACCCCGCCCCCTACATATATTTATTTATATATACTAGCCCCGTCCCATCTCAATTGGCCCACCAATATTTTTTCTATTGGAAGTGGTGTGGGTACCTTGCTCATGTTCGAGCCTTGAGACACGGCCGCTCAAGTCATCGTTGTGTCGCTTAAGCATGAGTGAAATATTATCACCCAGCGCGACTCGTATCTCGATTAAGCGAGCGATCTGACATTCGAATCTGGAGGGGCTGCTGGTTGGCATTTGGCCCCTCCAGATTCGAATGTCCGAATCCGTTCGCTTCCTGAGTCGCTTTAATATAACATGGGTGATAATATTTCACTCATGCTAAACGACACAACGATCCGGATCATCTAGCGGCCGTGTCTCGCTCGAGGCACATGAGCAAGAAACGGGCCGCTGTTTTTCTTTTTAAATTAAATTATGGTAAATTTAATTTAAATATTTATTTTTATTATCATTTGGAACAACATTTTAAACAATTTAAAACATTTTATTGTAACATTTAACTTAAAATTATTTTTTAATTGTTAAAAACAAGGAAAACATACAAAATACAAAACCTTTACCACTGTGTGACGTCGCCTTTATTTTTAATTACGGCTTGAATTCTTTTGGGAAACGTACTTATTATGTTTTGACACTCATCTTGAGTGAAAGTATCACAAATATTTTGAAGTTTGTGTTTTAATTCGACTACGTTTCTAGCTGGTTGTATTCGTTATAGCTAGCTTGCAGCAAGTTAAGTAATATAATTTTTAGAAAAAAAAATAGATGTGTGGCACTCGACTGCCGCTGTAAAGCTATTCGTATTAAGCATTTTTTTATCAACTTATGCAATTATAATATTTATGCAATATTTTTTCAAACAATGCTTACGCATTCGTCCGATTTCGGAACAGTTCGTCTCGATCCGTGCGAGCTTCGTACACTACACGCATACGTCTAGCCGCACGCACACAAACACCGTGTCCAAGTTCACGAACTGAAACGACGTTAGACGATGCTTTCAACGCCGCTTTCACCTTTATTCATTTAATTATTACTTATTTTTGTTTCTTTCCCTTTTGGAGGGGGGGGCTAAGCTGGAAAGCACCCCCCCCTCCCTCCTCCAGTTCGCACCTTGGAAAGAAGAAATTAAAATATTTAAATTTGAATTTTATTTTAGTTCACTGGCTACAAATGCCCCGACAGACAGACAGACAGACAGACACGCGTTAAATTTTTAATCTGAATCTAAAAGAATGAATGAATTTTTAATTATTTATCAAATATGAAAAACTTTGAGAAATTTTGAACGTAAATTATGGCTAAGAATCCTTTGAGAAAACAATTTTTGTGTCTTTTCAAGCACAATTACAAATATTTGAAGAATTTAAAGAAGAATTTGGAAAGAGCGGGGTGGGGGGCAGGAAAATAGTATAGTAACAGGAATACAGGTATTCAATGAAAATACAAAAAAAAATATCAAAATAATTACATGTTTATTTAAAATAACAAATTATTTGTCAACTTTGACTATAACAAGAAAATATAACAAAGATTTGTAAATATTTTTACCAATTAGATACAAAACTGACTCTCACAAAATGTCAAAACGTTTAATCCGCCATATATTAAAATATAATACGTTTAATTATTAATTGGAAAATTGTTTTTTTGTCAAATAGTGATTAAATGGGCCACTGAGGAAGTCAAAATAAATTGACGAAACGTTTGGTCTATTTAATAAAAATTGTGTGTTTTTAATTTTTGTCCAATTCCCTGCTATTCATGTTACAAATTTATTATGGATGCGAATAATACAATATTGATAATAGGGGTTAGTTTATATTTCTGAAGCTTTAGTGGGGACGGTGATTATTAATTCAAAATAAAATTAATAATTTACACGATTTTATCAAAATGTTAATTTAATTAGCACTATTGGATCAATATCAAATTGGAACACAAAACGTTGCGAAAAATTATTAATTAATTTAAAAATTGTACATTGATAGTGTGGTAATTTCATTTAATTATTAATTTAATTAAATGAGGAGGGTTATTGTCAGGATTTTAAAGGGACGACAAATAATCCACAATAGATTTATATCCTAACCCTCTAGCCAAATCTAATGGAGTTCTATTCCACCGATCTCTTAAACTTCTATCCGCCCCCTTCTCTATTAATAATTTCACTACTGGCAATTTATTATGCCCAACTGCCCAATGCAGTGCTGTCCATTTGTCATTATTTTGATTGTTGATTTTCGCCACCTTTTCCAGCATCGCTTTGACTATAGGGACATGACCATCTCGGGAGGCATACATTAAGGGTGTTGAATTATAAGAATCCCCTGCATCCACATCCCCTCCTTTGGACAACAAGAATTCTACAATCTTCAAATCTGGATAGTTGGGTGCATAATGCAGAGGAGTGTAATCAAAATACTTTCCATCCTTTGCATTAATAGAGGAGGGGTCTTTTGAATGCCAAAATTTCACCCCATTAAGGGACCCTTTCTTTATTGCTTGGATAATATCTTCAAATATTTGTCCACAACATTCTTGGATCTAAAATTAAATAAAATAAATAACCATAAATTACACATGTAATCAAAATTCATCGAAATGTTGACATTTTCAAATTATTAAAAAAATTATTAATATTATTTTTAGAAAAATTTCAATCATCATGTTGTAAAAATAAATAAATAAATAAACTCACCATTTGATTTAATTCTTGATTTATGATTTGTAATAAAGCTGTCGTATTTTGTTCTTCAATGACCTATAACAAATAATCAAATTAATACCTATATAATAAATAATTAACCTAAATACTAATAAATAATTAAAACTTACAGATTGATTCAACTTCACAATTTGTGTTTTTAATTTACTTGTTTCGATTTTTTCTTCATTGATCTAAGCAAATAAATAATTAAATAAATACCTATATAATAAATAATTAACCTGCAATTTATAAATAAATAAACTTACAGATTGATTTAATTTCACACTTGTGTTTTTAATTTTACTTGTTTGATTTTTTCTCTATTGATCTAAGCAAATAAATAATTAAATAAATACCTATATAATAAATAATTAACATAAAAACTAATAAATATAACGGTAAATCACTCGTATCCATAATAAGCATTAATTAACAGGAATAGCAGGGAATTGGACAAAAATAAAAAACAGAGCCCTTATTGAATGGGCCAGACGTTTCGTCGATTAATTTCGACTTCCTCAGTGGCTCATTCTATCACTCTTTGTCAAAAGACAACTCCACTACGCACGAAACATCCTTTAATCCTTTTATTTAAACTATAATACATTTGTTGATCATGCCCCAATTGCTCAAGAATCTTGAACTTTACACACTTGAACAATCAAAAAATTAAAACCTTCAACTAAAATTTACTCACAAAAAAATATGTTTCTACTCTTTTAAACAGACAAAGAAAGGATTTTAAATTCAAAAATAAATATTCATTTATATAAAAAAAAAACTTATTATAAATTACAGCGTCATCGCTCCTATTGGGCGATTCGCGAACCAAACAATTTCTCTTCTCTTTCCCACTCAATCTCAAAAACTCACTTGACTCAAAATACCATAAATCAAAACAGAACTAATGAAACCCCAAACAATTGACATTTTGATTGTTCATGTGTAAAAGTTCAAGACTCTTGAGCAATTGGGGCATGATCCAACAATGTATTATAGATTTTACTTATGGAAAGTGGTGTAGGTTTTAGGTGAAACATGATGTTAGTTGGAGTAAAAATAGTGACAAAGAAAGTTTATACAAACTCAATTATATTTCGGATTATTAGCTCATCATCAGGAGTTTACAAGTTAATACTGTATTATACCAGTATTAACTTGTAAACTCCTACGATAATTAATAATCCGAAATATATTGAGTTTGTATAAACTTCTTTGAGTTTTATTTCATTCACTGTGAAACTACACACCTCAATTTCATTAACTAATGTATTATAGTTTAAATAAAAAGGATTAAAGGATGTTTCGTCGCGTAGTGGAATTGTCTTTGACAAAGAGTGATAGAATGAGCCACTGAGGAAGTCGAAATTAATCGACGAAACGTCTGGCCCATTCAATAAAAACTCTCATTTTATCTTGTCCAATTCCCTGCTATTCCTGTTAATTAATACTAATCAATATATTTACACTTTGTTTTAATTCAAGATTTTCATCTATTAATATAGATTTGGCATTCTTTTCATCATTGACCTAAATAAATAAATAATTACTTGAATATATAACTTATTTACAAATAAATAAATAAATAAATAAACTTACAGATTGATTCAATTGCACAATTGTTGAATTTAATTTTATTAATTCGTTTTCATTTTCAATGATCTAAGCAAATAAATAAATCAATAAATATATTTATAAAAAATAATTTACCAATAATAAATAAATAAATAAACTCACCCTTTGGTTTAATTCTTGATTTTTGATTTGTAATAAAGCTGTGTATTGTTGTTCTATGACCTATAACAAATAATTCAATAAATACCTATATAATAAATACCAGTTAAGAAAACTAATAAATAAATAACATATTTATAAAAAATAATTTACCAATAATAAATAAATAAATAAACCCACCCTTTTGTTTAATTCAAGAATTTTTTCTTCTAATACAGATTTATTATTTTTTTCTTCATTCACCTGAAACAAATAAATAAATTAATACTTAAATATATAATAACATATTTACTAATAATAAATAAATAAATAAATAAATAAACTCACCGTTTGGTTTAATTCTTGATTTTTGATTTGTAATAAAACTGTCGTATTTTGTTCTTCAATGATCTATAACAAATAATCAAATTAATACCTATATAATAAATAATTAACCTAAAACTAATAAATAAATAAACTTACAGATTGATTTAATTTCACAATTTGTGTTTTTAATTTACTTGTTTCGATTTTTTCTTCATTGATCTAAGGAATAAATAATTAAATAAATACCTATATAATAAATATTAACATAAAAACTAATAAATAAATAAATATATTTACCCTTTGTTTTAATTCAAGATTTTCATCTATTAATATAGATTTAGTAATATTCTTTTCATCATTGAGCTAAATAAATAAATATTTAAATTTATAATAACTTACTTTACATATAAATAAATAAATACTGTAAAACTCTATAGATTGATTCAATTGCACAATTGTTGATTTTAATTTACTTTAATTCGTTTCCATTCAATGATCTAAGCAAAAAAATAAATCAATAAATATATTTAATAAATAATTTACTAATAACTAATAAATAAATAAACTCACCCTTTCGTTTAATTCAAGAATTTTTCTTCTAATACAGATTTACTATTTTTTCCTTTCATTCACCTGAACAAATAAATAAATTAATACTTAAATATATAAGAATTTATTTATTAAATAATAAATAAATAAATAAACTTACAAGCTTATAAAAATGTTCAATTTTTTCATCCATTAATTTCATCTGATTCATCATCTAAATAAAAAATTTTTGAGAATGAATTAACAATTCAATATATTATAATAAATAAATAAATAATTTGAATATAAACATTTTTATAATTTTTATTTCTGATATATATAGTATGGGTCAAATATTGGTCAGACATTTTTGAATTCTTCAAATTCCAATACTAAATAAAATATTAATTTTGATTTTTTTCAACAAGATTTTGGCTAAAATCGACCAACCTGAAGTAAGTGTAATTAAAATACACAACCTGATTTATCAAGTTTTTCTCAATTTATAAAATGCGCCTTTTTTTACATTTAATTTATTATTTAATTTGGATTTCTTAATCTGTTTTTCTGGGTAGAATCAAGTAACTAAATTTTTTGACCTAATATTTAATAAAAAATTTAACTTAAAATAAAAAAATCTACAAATTGTTCATTTCTTCATCAACGAGAAATACAAATGGATCTGATATATCTAGTATTTTGGATGTTATAATGTATTTGAACTCTCGATTATGTGAGCTGGATCATTTATTTAACAGTAACCTTGCTTTTGAAATGTTAAAAAACACAACATTGTCTTAGCGAGACATGCAACACATTTTAGGGGCGTATTTTTGTTAATGCGCCCCTTAATATATTAAATTGATAATAAAAATTGAAAGTTTCGACTCACCTGCTCTTTTGACTTCTTCAATTATAGCTTTCAATAAAACCTGTAGAAGGGAAAAAAATCAAATCACTAAAAAAAATATTCAATGAATAAATAAGTTAATGTGGTCATCCACACGACTTTCCCTCAACCGTGATATTAAATTTAAAACTAATATTATTTAAAAATATCAGTATGGTCTTAAAAACAAGTAGAAGTGGAAGCTTAAACTTCCAGATCGCTGGAGTTGGGATTAAAAAAGGGAAGATTTTAGAGATTTATTTATGATTACACACCAATAAAGTCAAAACTAAATTCAATTAATATTATTATTTAATATTTTTCAATGAATTATTAGTTATGATGTTTTTAAATATTTGGCAAAGATTATGTAAAAATGCCTGGTAGAAATGAAATGTGTTGGTTACCTTGGAATGAAAGTCCAGTTCTTCTTCGCCCTCATCATAATCATCAGGTCGGGTTGACGCCTGTGCTTGTATTGTGGCCACAGCCAAGGAAGAAAGATAATAAAACCTCAAGAAAATTCATTTTGAGTAGGTTTTCGTTTTCTCTGGTTTTCCATTGAGGTTATATAGCCAACTCCCCTCCTCCCCCCATCCATCCACTCTGTTGATGGCTCTCATGTCCTCTATAGAAGGTCAGAATCGACTTATATAATAACCTCATCTATTGGCAACATCAACTCATGCGTTGTTAGATATGCGAGTTTATCACTTGAAGATTTTCCTTTCTCTAAAATTGGATAACATATAATCACACGATATTATTTTAAATAATTTAAAACATTCAAACAATCCTCTAAAGCTAACGTCCTTATTATTTAAATTAATTAATAGTATATTTATATTAAATTCGTATTAAATTAAATAACAAATAATTGTTTCAAGTGCACGCAATGAGTTCCTCGGCCGACTTGGTATCTCCAATTTATCAAATAATAACAGTCAACAAAAAATACTGTTTTTCTGCCAAGTGTTCAAAACAAACAACTTAATTAAAAGCAATTTAACTAAAATCTTTCCTCTCGCATCTAATAAAAATAATTGCGTCATATTTTAAAAATAAAATATTATAAATTCAATTGTTTTAATTAAACTATTTTTTGAATGATTGTTCCTTAAACTATGGGGTGGGGAGTAAATGAGAAATCAAATTTTGAGCACAATGTGTTTTTTTTAACAACATACGGTGAAAAGTTGTTGAGAGGGCGTTAGAAAAACTTGACAGAATGGGCGAAGACAACCCCTATATATACATAGATACCACCCCTGAATTATCTCCTGCATTAGAAATACACCCCTGAATACAATATTTCATCGATTTGAAGAAAACAGACACATTAACAATCTCTACTATTAAAAAATTTGAGTAAAGTCACGTTTTATAAACAAAAATTAATGAGGGAGGGGGGGTGATAAATTTCAAATATATTGTCAAACTAAAAAAAACAAGAAAATTGAAATATAATACAAAAAGCTGGCGGGATGCACACATCAGAACGTCTCAATTTATTTTGTATTATTTTTTTTTAGTTTGAATATTTTATAATTTTAAATTTTAACACTACCTCATCCCCCCCATCCTTAATTTTAAATATGAACCAAAATTTATTCACTCTAATTAAATGAAAAGAAAAGCGCTTTTTTTTATATATATTTATTTGTTTGTTTATCTATATATTTGTATCTTGGTTCTATTTTGAAAACAATCCCTACCGATTTTGATGAAATTCACGGGTTAGGGGGTTTTAAAGTGACAAATCTGATCTCATCTCTCGACAAAATTTGTTTTTGATGGGTTTTTTTTTAATCAAGTTAATTATTCTCAGTATACAAATCCATTCTTTAGGTTTTACAAAAGGTTACTATTTTCCTTGTACCCAGGTAGACAATGGGTCGGGTTAATCCTTTATTCTCAAAGGCCTTGAAGAAGTATTGTGATTGTGGATTTTAACATATTTTGTTCTCCCTAAACGTTAGAATTATTAACAAACTTTTTATAATTGTTTTTATAAAAGAACCTTATTTTATTTATTATAGAATAAAAATAATCAATAATTTATTTAAAAATATATTTTCACAAGAGGTCTCAATTTTCTGAAAAAGCAACACATTTTGATAGGTTTTATTTATTAACAATTGGATGAATAAAAATGAATCATATGGTTGAATCAAACAGGTGCAGAAGGTGGGGCGCAGTGGTGGGGAATCCGGGGGTAGGGCGAGGTTTGGGGGTGCGTCGAGCGGGGTGGAGGTGGGGGTGGGGGGGGGGGGGGGTACAGTGAGCAAATATTATATATTTTTTTTTAATTGAAAACTGCTCTCAAATAAAAATCGACCTTTTTATCAGAATTTTAAAATAAAAAAAATAATATTAAAAATAAAGCTTTTAACTGAAGAAGTAGTTGCCGAGCATCGCTCGGTGCCTCGAGGTACTCTACTCTTATTAAACGAGCAAAAATTGTTTATATATTTATATATATGTTTGTATCTTAGTTCTATTTTGAAAACAGCTCTACCGATTTTGCTGAAACAAATTCTATTAACAAGTTTTGAGGATCAGAAAGCGATCTGGGGTAGGTCTGGACCTCGACAAATTCCATCTTAATTGATCTTTTCGTTAGATTGAAGTTGGTTTTGTCACAAATATAATAAAACAATAATTTTAATAACTATTTGTATTATTTAATTGATAACTACAGTTTCGGTCACCACTGGTCGACCATCCTCAGTAGTTCTAAAATTGAATGAAACACTTATTGACATTTTTCTTTCTATAGGTGAGACTTTAAGACATTTTGAGACAAAGAATTAAAGAACATATTTCATCGATTAATGGAAATAAATTGGTCTCCGCGTTATCCATTCATGCTATTGACAACGAGCATAGTTTCGATTTTGAAGGAGTAAAGATAGTGACTCCATGAAAAACATTTATAATTGAAGAAAGACTGATGATGAAGACCAAGACTTCGAAACTATAAGTCTCAAACAATAAATAATATATATATATACAAACATATCATCTCGATATATATGTGTGTGTATGTTTATTTCATCAAGCAGAGGACAAACTTTTGTTTCTCCTTGTGAATCAACAAAATCCTGCTACTCGGCAAAACAAAAACTTTCAATTAAAATATTTTAAATTTGAATTTTATTTTAGTTCAATACTGGCTACAAATGCCCCGACAGACAGACAGACAGACAGACACGCGTTAAATTTTTAATCTGAATCTAAAAGAATGAATGAATTTTCAATTATTTATCAAATATGAAAAACTTTGAGAAATTTTGAACGTAAAATTGCGTACAAGAATCCTTGAGAAAACAATTTTTGTGTCTTTTCACACAATTACAAATATTTTGAAGAATTTAAAGAAGAATTTGGAAAAGAGCGGGGTGGAGGAGGGGGGGCAGGAAAAATAGTGATAGTAACAGGAATACAGGTATTCAATGAAAAATACAAAAAAAATATCAAAATAAATACATGTTTATTTAAAAATAACAAATTATTTGTCAACTGTGACTATAACAAGAAATAACAAAGATTTGTAAATATTTTTATCAATTGATACAAAACTGATCACAAAATGTCAAAACGTTTAATCCGCCATATATTAAAATATAATACGTTTCATTATTAATTGAAAATTGTTTGACAAATAGTGATTAAATGGGCCACTGAAGAAGTATAAAATAAATTGACGAAACCTCTGGACAATTTAATAAAGATTCTATGTTTGTAATTTTTGTCCAATTCCCTGCTATTCATGTTACAAATTTATTATGGATACGAATAATACAATATTGATAATAGGGGTTAGTTTATATTTCTGAAGCTTTAGTGGGGATAGCGATTATTAATTAAAAATTATTTTAATCATTTACACGATGTTTCGCTTTTATTAAAATGTTAATTTAATTAGCACTATTGAGTCTATATTATAGTTCTTTAGAATTGGAACCAAAAACGTTGCGAAAAATTATTAATTAATTTTAAAATTGTACATTAATAGTGTGTGTGTCAATATGGTAATGTCATTTAATTATTTATTTAATTAAATGAGGAGGATTATTTGTCAGGATGTTAAAGGGACGACAAATAATCCACAATAGATTTCCATCCTCTCTCTCTAGCCTGATCTAATGGAGTTCTATTCCACCGATCTCTTAAACTTCTATCCGCCCCCCTCTCTAATAATAATTTCACTACTGGCAATATATTATTATTAAACTGCCCAATGTAGTGGTGTCCATTTGTCATTATTTTGATAGTTGATTTTCGCCCCCTTGTCCAGCAACGCTTTGACTATAGGGACATGACCCTTGAAGGAGGCCAACATTAAGGGTGTTGCATTAAAAGAATCCTCTGCATCCACATCCACTCCTTTGGACAACAAGAATTCTACAATCTTAAAATGTCCATTGCGGGATGCATAATGCAGAGGAGTCCAATTAGAATACTTTCCATCCTTTGCATGAATAGAGGAGGGGTCTTTTGAATGCCAAAATTTCACCCCATTAAGGGACCCTTTCTTGGATGCTTGGAAAATATTTTCTGTCCCATCTTGATCAAATATTTCTCCACAACATTCTTGAATCTAAAATTAAATAAAATAAATAAACATAAATTAAATTCTGTAATCACAAAATTCATCGAAATGTTGACATTTTCATGTTATTAAAAAAATTATTAATATTATTTTTAGAAAAATTTCAATCATCATGTTATAAAAATAAATAAATAAATAAATAAACTCACCCTTTGGTTTAATTCTAGATTTTTGCTTTGTAATAAAACTGTCGTATTTTGTTCGTCAATGACCTATAACAAATAATCAAATTAATACCTATATAATAAATAATTAACCAAAAACTAATAAATAAATAAACTTACAGATTGATTTAATTTCACAATTTGTGTTTTTAATTTACTTGTTTCGATTTTTTCTTCAATGATCTAAGCAAATAAATAATTAAATAAATACCTATATAATAAATAATTAACCTAAAAACTAATAAATAAATAAATATATTTACCCTTTGTTTTAATTCAAGATTTTCATCTATTAATATAGATTTGGCATTCTTTTCATCATTGACCTAAATAAATAAATAATTAGTTAATAGAGTAAAGGGTGTGTAGTTTCACAGTGAATGAAATAAAACTCAAAGAGGTTTATACAAACTCAATATATTTCGGATTATTAGTCCATCATCAGGAGTTTACAAGACAATACTAATAATAATTGAACGAGTGGTCGCCATTCTTGACATTCAAATCATGGTTCCCAATATAACAAAATATAACATTCAAATCTTACACAAGAAAAACACCAATGAAAATTTAAAATTTAAAAAATTTAAAAAAAATTGTTTTACAAAGATTTTTCTTTTTTTAATTATAAAATATATAAATGTAAATATAAGAAATCTAAGTAAATATGAATATTAATATAAATAAAAATTACAAGTATAAATATAAAGTCTTTTTAGAACTGAACCAGAAAGCAAAATTACAAATTTAAGTCATAGACACAAAATTAATTATAAATATCAGTTTACAAATAAGCCTAAATAACATATAGAGATGAAGAATTAAGATAAAATATAATAGGGATAAATTAGATGAGATAAATTACAATATACAACAATTTTTGTGGTTATCTCATATATCAAACTGTCATTTATTTTAAAGACTGAAGGCGCGTGATTTGAATTTAATTTTGATTGTAATTTGGGAAATAGTATATATTTGAGAGAGACTGAGGTTAAGTTTTTTAATTTTTGTTAATTAGTAGATCTATTATTGTGGAATTTCTAATGTCCTGCTGGTTATTGAGAATTTTATCTTTTTCAATTATAGCTTTCTTAATTTCGGTTGATTCTAACAGGTCTAGTTTTCGGCTTTTAGAGGCAAAGTGTAGTGGTATAGGATTTCGGGGTGAAGGTGAGTGATTGTTTTCAATAAAATGTGGTCTTGCGAAGGCGGAGGTTGGGATCACTCAGTATGGTGTCTGATTGCAACTTTCTTAACGAACTCAAATTGTTCTTTATACCGGGTTTTGAAAGTTCTGCCCGTCTGACCAATATAAAACGAAAGTCGCAGTCTTGACATTTCAAGTTTATAAACACCAGATTTCTCCTTTGGGTCAATTTTATCAAGTTTATTATTAACTAATATAGATGACAGGTTAAAGTTGTTATATAATGCTGGGGTGATACTCCTGTTTGTGTAAAAAAAAGTGACTGGCTGGTCTATTAAATTGATCAGAGATGGTAGGGAAGTTTTCTATAAATTTTGTCTGTTTGAGGGGGAGGTGGTTCAATTAGGGCCAGGGTTTTTCTAAATGTTAGTTTTCGGAGGATATTTTTTATTATGCTTGAGCTCTTGCTTTATTATGCTTTATTTTCATGTTATAAAAATAAATAAATAAATAAACTCACCGTATGGTTTAATTCTTGATTTTTGATTTGTAATAAAACTGTCGTATTTTGTTCTTCAATGATCTATAACAAATAATCAAATTAATACCTATATAATAAATAATTAACCTAAAAACTAATAAATAAATAAACTTACAGATTGATTCAACTTCACAATTTGTGTTTTTAATTTACTTGTTTCGATTTTTTCTTCAATGATCTAAGCAAATATATAATTAAATAAATATCTATATAATAAATAATTGACCTAAAAACTAATAAATAAATAAACTTACAGATTGATTTAATTTCACAATTTGTGTTTTTAATTTACTTGTTTCGATTTTTTCTTCATTGATCTAAACAAATAAATAAATTAAATAAATACCTATATAATAAATAATTATACCAATAATAAACTAAATAAATAAATAAACTCACCGATTGGTTTAATTCTCACGATTT
This sequence comes from Forficula auricularia, assembly GCA_024734495.1. Taxonomy (NCBI): domain Eukaryota; kingdom Metazoa; phylum Arthropoda; class Insecta; order Dermaptera; family Forficulidae; genus Forficula; species Forficula auricularia. The sequence continues at coordinate 3,965,649 of JALMQS010000120.1, read as the reverse complement.
GTGTTTTGTAATAAAACTTGTTTCGTATTTTGTTCTTCATTGATCTAAACAAATAAATAATTAAATAAATACCTATATAATAAATAATTAACCTAAAAACTAATAAATAAATAAACTTACAGATTGATTTAATTTCACAATTTGTGTTTTTAATTTACTTGTTTCTATTTTTCTTCATTGATCTAAGGAAATAAATAATTAAATAAATACCTATATAATAAATAATTAACCTAAAAACTAATAAATAAATAAATATATTTACTCTTTGTTTTAATTCAAGATTTTCATCTATTAATATAGATTTGGCATTCTTTTCATCATTGACCTAAATAAATAAATAAATAAATAATTACTTAAATATATAATAACTTATTTACAAATAAATAAATAAACTTACAGATTGATTCAATTGCACAATTGTTGATTTTAATTTACTTAATTCGTTTTCATCTTCAATGATCTAAGCAAATAAATAAATCAATAAATATATTTATAAAAAATAATTTACCAATAATAAATAAATAAATAAACTCACCCTTTTGTTTAATTCAAGAATTTTTTCTTCTAATACAGATTTACTATTTTTTTCTTCATTCACCTGAACAAATAAATAAATTAATACTTAAATATATAATAACTTATTTACCAATAATAAATAAATAAATAAACTTACAAGCTTATAAAAATGTTCAATTTTTTCATCCACTAATTTCATCTGATTCATCATCTAAATAAAAAATTTTTGAGAATGAATTAACAATTCAATATATTATAATAAATAAATAAATAAATTTGAATATAAACATTTTATAATTTTTATTTCTGAAATATATATATAGTATAGGTCAAATATTGGTCAGACATTTTTGAATTCTTCAAATTCCAATAAATAAAATATTATTTTTGATTTTTCTAAACAAGATTTTGGCTAAAATCGACCAACTTGAAGTAACTGTGTAACAATACACAACCTGATTTATCAAGTTTTTCCTCATTTTCAGATAAAATGCGCCTTTTTTTTACATTTAATTTATTATTTAATTTGGATTTCTAATCTGTTTTTCTGGGTAGAATCAAGTAATCAAATTTTGACCTAATATTTACTAAAAAATTTAACTTAAAATTATTAAAAAAAATCTACAAATTCGTTCATTCTCTCTTCATCAACGAGAAATACAAACGGATCTGATATATCTAGTATTTTGGATGTTATATAATACGGAACTCTCGATTATGTGAGCCGGACTATTTATTTAACAGTAACCTTGCTTTTCAATGTTAAAAAACACGACAACATTGTCTTAGCGAGACATGCAACACATTTTAGGGCCGTATTTTGTTAATGCGCCCCCTTAATAAATTAAATTGATAATAAAAATTGAAAGTTTCGACTCACCTGCTCTTTGACTTCATCAATTATTGCTTTCAATAAAACCTGTAGAAGGGAAAAAAATCAAATCACTAAAAAAAATATTCAATGAATAAATAAGTTAATGTGGTCATCCACACGACTTTCCCTCAACCCGTATATTAAATTTAAAACTAATATTTATTTAAAAAAATATCAGTATGGTCTTAAAACAAATAGAAGTGGAAGTTTAAACTTCCAGATCGCTGGAGTTGGGATTAAAAAAGGGAAGATTTAGAGATTTATTTATGATTACACACCAATAAGTCAAAACTAAATTTAATTAATATTATTATTTAATATTTTCAGTGGATTATTGAGTTATGATGGTTTAAATCTTTGGCAAAGATTATGTAAAAATGCCTGGTAGAAATGAAATGTGTTGGTTACCTTGGAATGAAAGTCCAGCTCTTCTTCGCCCTCATCATAATCATCAGGTCGGGTTGACGCCCGTGCTTGTATTGTGGCCACAGCCAAGGAAGCAAAGATAATAAAACCTCTAAGGAAATTCATTTTGAGAGTTTTCAGAATAATGCTCTCTCTGGTTTTCCATTGAGGTTATATAGCCAACTCCCCTCCTCCCCCCATCCATCCACTTGTTGTGTGGCTCTCATGTCCTCTATAGAAGGTCAGAATCGACTTATATAATAACCTCATCTATTGGCAAATATCAACTCATGCGTTGTTAAATATCCGAGTTTATCACTTGAAGATTTTTCTTCCTCTAAAATTGAATAACGTATAATCACACGACATTATTTTCAATAATTTAAAACATTCAAACAATCTCAAAGCTAACGTCCTTATTATTTAAATTAATTAATAGTATATTTATATTAATTTTGTTATTAAATAAATAAATAAATAATTGCTTCAAGTGCACGCAATGAGTTGCTCGGCCGATCTATGACCTCTCCAATTATCAAATAATAAATAGATAACAAAAAACACTGTTTTTCTGCCAAGTGTTCAAAAAAAACAAACAACTTGATTAAAATTTTGGTCTCCGCGCTCAAAGCCCGCGATAAAAGCTATGCAATAGCTTAACTGACTTCAAAAAAATTAAATTCAACAAATAAAATAATAAGAACTCGAAAATAAAATAAAATACAATAAAAGGTATAAAATAAATTATCTAATTTAGTTACAACTAAACGATGAAATGTTACATGAAATCACTTTTTGAAGTCGGTGACAAACATGTAAATTTTATTATATTATCAAAATTTGACCAAATTAATATTTAACCATCCCCAAGGTATTCTCTTTCCAATAAAAAAAGAATCATCGAAATCGGTCGATAAACAAAGAAGTTATCCGTGACAATACATAATAAAAAAAGGCCTAATACCAATGAAAAAAAAACCAGGACCAATCGGGTACAAGACTGAACCCAATTCAAAAAAAATTATCTAAATCGGCCCACACGGTAAATAGAAATAAATGTTTAAATACAAAACAAAAAAAAACAGACATTCCTTTGAATTGATAACCTCCTCCTTTTTTTCAAACTCGGTTAAAAATTTCTAAATCTGAATTTCTTTATGCATCAATGTGAAAAATGAAACGATATCGTTTGATCCTAGTATGTGTAGAAATGTGAAAAAATAAAGTAGTAGGAGTAGTAAGAGAATTGAATAGGGAAATTTATCGTTCGTATATAAAATATATGTAAAAAAATAATAAATAAATAATGAAGTGTTTAATAAATAATTCCCCCCTTTTTTTTGACATCCTTTGTGAATTACACCGCCTACAATCATTTGTTCAGCATCAAGCGATGCCTGGGTTGAGTGGGTGGTTTCAAGAGAGAGAGGGGAGGGGATTACCCGGTGGAGGGGAAGGGCGGCTGACCAACTACGGCCCTCTTTATCTAATTTTCCAATTGGATAAATTTCCGCTGACGTACTTCCTGTTACCCCCCCCCCCTCACCTGTTAATATTCCACAAATATAAAATATTATTTTTATTCTATATTATTTATTAAATATGAGAGAGAGAGAGCGTTGAAATTGATATCTGTATTTTAATAAATAATAATTAAATGTTATTTATTAAATTTATCCTAATTAGAAATAAATAATAATAATCAACTAGATATGCAATTTTATATGTCGTTAATTATCTATTTTCATTTTTATTTAATTATTATTATAATCAATTATTCCATCATAATGTTAATTAAAAAAATAACAATTAAACGTGAAAATAAGTGAAGTGTATTAATTATTTATTTATGCTTTTTCCACTCTTTTATTTATTTATTTATTTTCTCTCTCTCTCTCTCTCGTTTAATTATTTATTAACGGATGGAAAAATATTGAAGAAAATTTTTATTCATTACACATTTTTTTTTTTTGCATTTATATTCTAATTCTTAGGGTTCTGTGTTTAAATAAAAAAAAAATAAAATAAAATAAAACGGCACCCTATTAGTTTCGCTAGATAATTTTTATAAAATAAAATAAAACCGACGTGTTCTGACGTGGCCATCCACTTGACTTTACCATACAACCTGGCCCCACCAGATTTTCATTTTTCGACCCCCCCCATTGTGGCGGTTAGTTTTTGCATTTTTAGACCTCTGGGGGTCCCACTAATTATGCATACAAAATTTGGTTGAGGTTGGTACATGGGCCTATATTTTGATTTTTTAACCCTACCCCCCATTTTGGGCTGTTAGTTTTTGCATTTTTAGACTTCTCAGGGCCCACTGATTATGTATACAAAATTTGGTTGAGTTTGGTACAAGAGCCTATATTTTTAATTTTTAACCCCCCTCCACCCCTTAATTTTGAGTCGATATGCACGAAAATCTAATCAGCTGCTCTTAATCTCAATGGACCAAAACTACGTGTGAAATTTGGTTTCGATATTCACACTAGTTTTTGAGCTAGCTCGTCCACAAAAATTTGATAACGCACAGACTAACGGACAACCGGACAACCACACAACCAGACGGACGGACATTTTGACAAAACAATTATTATCTCGAAAAATATAATTTTTTCTATGTTCACTTATTAGAGCTTTTTTCTAGACCGAAATACCATGGTTTCGCTCAATTTTTCTAATAAAAAATAGTTTCAGCAGTTTTTGAGATATTTTGAAAAAAAGAATGAATGCACGAATACAATACTTGACCATACCCTGTAAGTTAAAGTAAAAATTGAATGAAACAAATAAAATAATAAGAACTCAAAAATAAAATAAAATGAACTAAAAGGTATAAAATAATTATTATCTTATTTAGTTACAACTAAACGACGAGATTGTTACATGAAATCCCTTTTTGAAGTCGGTGCCAAACATATACATTTTATTAATCAAACTCGACGGATCTTACTTAGTACGTTGGGCAGGTAAGATCGTTTATATAGTTTGTTTAGCACCGACTTCACAAAGAGATTTCATGTAACCATTTCGTCGTTTAGTTGTAACTAAATAAGATAATAATTATTTTATACCTTTTAGTGCATTTTATTTTATTCTTTCGTAGCGGTATTTTTTCGTTAAAAATAAATATAATTATTTTAAAGATAATATTTTGCAGGCGGCTTGCCTTTTTAATGGTCTAACGTGCATTTTGACAACAGGAAAGTGAACTTTACAATTTCACTTCTTGAACCTAAATAAATTTAAATTAAGTTGTCATATTTGGGTTAATAAATAATTCCTGCCGGATGGCTTTTAATGGCAGATGTCGATAGTAAATTCATTGGGGTTTTTCGTGTTTGCGTGGGAATTTTCCGAGAGACTAATTTCTAAAAGTAGTCGGGCTTCAATATTTTAAAAACGTCACGTAATAAAAATAATATATTGAGATAGATTTTTCTCATTATAAAAACAGCTATTTAACACAAAAACAATAGAGTTGAAACACAAGAACACCTTAACTGTGAAATTAAACTTAAAAAACACAACAATAGATCAAGTTGAAAAATTTAACTATTTGGGAGCCGAGATTTCGGCGCACAGAGATCTCAGGCAGAGAGGTTAAAACCCAAGTAACAAAAGGAGCTAGGATAGCTGGATGTCTATATGGTTTGGTCTGGAAAAACAAATATATGTCAGCAAAAAGCAAAGTACGAATTTATAAGACCTGCGTACGTCCAGTGTTGACATATGCAGCAGAAACCAGAGCATCAACAATTACCACCCAACAACTACTCCGAACAACAGAGGTGAGAATAATAAGGGCTATACACGGGAAAACATTAAGGGATAGAATCCGCAGCAATGATCCTAAGGGAACTCAAGCGGAATCCAGGATATAGTGGAATGGATCGATGTGAGAAAGAGAGGATGGGGAACGAATGACGGATGACCGCCTTGCAAAAATCGTGAAGGAAAATCGCCCACGTGGCACTCGGAGCAGAGGGCGGCCGAAAAAAAGATGGAAGGATGTCGCAGCAAGAAACTAACGTCTTTATTCTTTTTTTCTTATTGGAAGAACAGGCGAAAGCCTATAGAGAAGATGAAGAAGAAGAAGAAGAAGAGTTGAAATTCTACACTAGTGCTTTTGTTATATTCTGTTGGCTGCAATAACTTTTCATTTGTTTACATTTATGAATAACTCTAATTAACTAGACTGTCAAATATATTGATAAATGTACCATTCGATTCATAAAAGTTGATTTATTGATCTGTATAAATTTGTTGAAAATTGTATAATTTGTATAGAAGTTATAGACAATTTAAAAGCTCGGTCCATTTACTTCCATGTTAAAAGAACAATTTTCAATAATTTATTTCTCGGTAATGGGACAGACGATCAACTTCAAATTTCGGTAATAAATATTTAATACATCAATTATTTGATGGTAAAAATTTGAGAATTTTCTCATAAAAATTATACCTGGAGCCACCGAGCGATGACGGTAACCGCTGACCCCCCCCCCCTTCCGAAACCAGACACCTCGCCCCCACCACTGCACCACCACTCCGCCCCACCCCACCCCCGGTATCTCCCACAACTCGCACCCCACCTCCTGCATCTCCCACACCCACCCCACCCCGCGCCAAGTTTTTGCAATTCTAGCTTTCTAGAGGTCCACATATTATGTGTCTATTTGTTTACTCGTACACCAATTTGCCCACATTCGTTCATATTGATAAACATTATAAAAAAATAAATAGGAAAATAATAATAACAAAAATAATCGTATAGAATCTGAAAAAACACATTGCCGAGAGTAGCAGAGTTGTTGATTCAGAAAGAGAAACAAAGAGGCTATCCTCTGCTTGATGCAAATAAAGATACACACATATATATCGAGATGATATGTATCTGTATATATATATATATACCCAGGCTAAACACACATATTATCCTCAGAATATGTCCTAAGAAGATTTAAATGTCCTTAGAAGACATCCTTAGAGTGTTCTTAGGATGTTGTGGTTACCTGGGTATATTATTTATTTGTTTGAGACTATAGTTTAGAAAAAACTTGGTCTTCATCGTCAGTCTTTTTTAATTATAAATGTTGTTTTTAATGGAGCCAAGGCCGTATGGATATTGAAAATTTGATGTTCCTTCACTGGTGGTCAGTTTAGAATTCTTAGATTTAGATTTGTTTCCAAGTTATATAAAAAAAGCCACTTCAACCAATTTATTTGTAAACACACCTGTTTTGTTATGATTTAGACACCTGTTAATTAAAAACAAACAAAAAATTCCTAATTTTAATATAATATATTAATATTTGCTATAACCTATTAGTGGGTTTTAAAATTAAAAAACCAATTAATAAATAAAAGATAATTGAAAAAAATGTAAACAAACTTTCTTATTGAGATTTTCATCTATCAATAATTACTTTAATTAAGAAAAGATCAATTAAGATTAAATTTGTCTAGGTCCAGACCTAGCCAGATCGTTTTCTTATCCTCAAAACTTGTTAATAGATTTTGTTTCATCAAAATCGGTAGAGCCGTTTTCAAAATAAAACTAAGATACAATATTTATATATATATATATATATATACAAACAATTTTTGCTCGTTTAATAAGAGTAGATAAACAATCCCGAACCATCTTAATTCTCAACACTAAAATCTACAAGTCAATCTCAGAAGAAGAAAAACTTGTAATGTATATTCATTTAAATAAATTAAATTAAATTTTTCTTCAATTTTGTTGTAAATTAATTCGTTTTATTTATTTATTTATTTTCTAACGAATTAAATTTCAAGTCAAATTAAAATCAAATTATATCTTCGAAAACGGCAAAGTAGGTATAAAGAGACAGACAAAATGATTGTAAGAAGAAGAACAAATAGAGAGGGTGGGGTGGGGGTGGGAGGGGTGAGGGGAGGGTTTAAGAAAGTTAAAGGTTTTGCAAAGAAATACCAAAGAGCAAAGAAAGGGCCGGAGGAAAAACTAATAAAAGTTGGGAATCCGTTTCATACGGCCACTACCATCACCAACACCACCATATTACCTCCATTATCAGCCACCCACACATTCCCGCCTTTTTTTTTGTTTTTTCATCCCCTCCACTCATTTTGCTACTTTGATGTGCAAATTTTGTTTCTTTAAATGAAAGACGACGTTCTAAGTCGGAGTGCGTGGGTGTGGGTGTGTTTAGGGGGATGGGGAGGGAGTTATATAAATAGAAGAAAATCGAAAAGAACAAAAATAATAACCCAGATAAGTGCAAGTTGGCCTCGAATACTGAGGGATCTGTACTTAGTACTGCAGTAAAACGTTGTTTAAACACTTACATTTATTGAGAAAATCTCAAAAGGGTGTCATCTATTAGGGTGCTTGTACACTATGCTCTACGCCAGGGGTGTCGAACCTAGGCCACGCGGGCAGCATACGGCCCGACATATAATTAGTGCCTGGAGCACCGTGCGATGCTCTGTAACTTTGTGCCTCTAATTAGCTGATTCCGCGACATTTCAGGATATTTATCCTTCAGACAAAATAACCCTTCCCCTAGTGAATCTTATGAGTAATGCAAATCTACTCCGGTTCGGTTAATATATATTCAGTTCGGCTCGGTTGGGTTCGTATAGCTCCTTTTCGGGCTGGTTTTTAGACGGTTCGGTTGGCGTCAGCCCGAAAAGGAGCTATAGGAACCCAACTGAGCCGGACTGAATATATGTTAACCGAACCTCCGAAAGTTTAGTCCGGGCGGGGTGTGTTTCGGGCTCCCGTTTTTTTTTCTAATCAAACACACATTGAAAACCGAACCAGCCAATCGTCGGGCGGGGTGTGTTTGGGGCTCCCATTTTTTCCTAATCAAACACGACAGACAGCAGCACTTTCAAACGGCTAATTAGCCGCCAAAATATGAAAGTCTATGATTATACTATGATTATAAGCTTCTCACTTAATCTCTTTTGTATTCTCCCTTATACTGGGGAATATTTTGTCAGAAGATATTATGCCGGGGGATAATTTGTCCTTGGGATATTTTGTCGGGGGCTGAAATGTCGCGGTACCAAATAGCTTAAGTTTTAAATTTCAAGGCTCTGCGACTTACCGAAGACTATATATGAACGATTATATATTGCGACATGATTAATTTACACCCCCCTTCCTTTATTCCAATCGGATTAAAATCTATAAACGACTAATAACTCATGAGACTTGATAAGTAGCTACACCAGTTTTAAAAAAATCGTTAGTGCCGTTTTTGAGAAAATAAAAAATAAAAACGAAAAATCTTTAATGTAAATGTTCACTTACGGTGTTCCGAGATCAACCAAAAACTTGTTGTACCCCTTCTAGCCTATATCGAGCTTAAGTTTCGAATTTCGTAGTTCTGAGATTTATGGTTCAAAAACACAGGGGGGGGAGTATAAATTATCGAAATTATAATTAATAAATAAAATTTTTTATAAAAAAAACACTTAAAACGTTCATTTAAAACCCGCAAACGTTTCGAGAGGATTTCTATATTTATGAATTGAATTTTTTTTAACATTTTCTGATTCATCTGCCCGACGCTTTCTCTTACGAGATGCATGAAAGGTATTATATTAAGTCACTATTAATAACATCACTAAAAAGAGAAAAATAAAAATAATTTATAAAAAAAAAAAATAAAACCGACTTCAAAAAAATTAAATGCAACAAATAAAATAATAAGTACTTAAAAATCAAATAAAATGCACTAAAAGGTATAAAATAATTATTATCTTATTTAGTTACAACTAAACGACGAAATTTTTACATGAAATCAATTTTTGAAGTCGGTGCCAAATAAACTATATAAGCGAGCTCACTTAAAATCCCATGTATAATGCTTTAAAATGGGTATTGCAAGGGTTATATCAATTCTAGTTTTATTTATTTATTTTTTTTGTTTATTACATAAAAAAAACATATTTCTGATCGAAAAACAATATTAAAATGGGGCCAAAATTTAAGATCTATCGATTTATATTTCTTAAAATAAGAATTATTTCAAGAAATTTGGTAAAAATCGGTCTAGTAGTTTTTTAACTTAATAACAGCCTCGCATACACCACCCATAAGCATTTTATTTATTTATAAGTTCTGATATGCCTAGAAAATGTGTCATTCATTTGATTAAATCTTAAAACAATTCCATTGACGCTCCTGTGGTATTTTTCTTGCACGAATTTTAGGTTAAATATCAAATTTCTAATTATTATCTTTTAATTGGTCATTTCATTAATTCGAATTTATTTGTAATTTTAATTAAAAAAGAGAAAATAAATAATAAATAATTTAATTATTGAAATTAAATACTCTAGAATAATTGAAATATCAAATTTCCAATTATTTCGTAATCATTAAAATATATATATATATAATGAATAAGAATAATTGGCATTGTTATTCTTAATTTATCGTACCTGGAGCACCGAGCGATGCTCGGTAACTTTTTCCTTCAGTTAAAAGCAATTTATTAATATTATTTTTAATTTAGAATTCAGGTAAAAAGGTCGATTTTTATTTGGATTAAGAATTAATTAAAAAAAAAAATATGTGTGAATGGAATCCACCCACGAAAAAAGTTGAACTTTTTCTATTGATACCTAAAATATATACTTTCTAATGAGTGGTTGTTTTGAATTTCAGGAAGATACGTGGCCTTTTGTGTTTAAGGTTTTGAAAAAAAATTCCTCAGTTGGGATTAAGGGTCATTATATATAAGTACCTGGAGCCACCGAGCGATGCTCGGTAACCCCTGACCCCCCCTCCCGAAACCACACACCCACCCTCGTAACCCAACTCCGCCCCACACCACACCAACCACGCCTTCCACCCTCGGATCCCCCACAACTGCATCCCACCTCCTGTACCTCCCACATCCACCCCACCCCGCACCCAGTTTTTGCATTTCTAGCTTTCTAGTGGTCTACATATTATGTGTATATTTGTTTACTCGTACACATACCAATTTGCCCACATTCGTTCATATTGATAAACATTATAAAAAAATAAATAGGAAAATAATAATAAAAAAATAATCGTATAGGATCTGAAATAAAAACATAAAATTAAATAAGATTTGTTTCCAAGTTATATAAAAAAAAAGCCAATTCAACCACTTTATTTGTAAACACACCTGTTTTGTTATGATTTAGACACCTGTTAATTAAAAACAAAATTTTTTTTTTTTTTTATAAATTTTATTAAACCAATTATTTTACATGAATTAATGTATACATTGTATTTGAACTTCGATTCCGGAGATTACTTCTCCACCATCGAGTGTCCTTAATCATCTTTAGTCCTTGTTTTTAATAAGAGGAAAAACTAATTAATGAAAAAAACCTCTTTTTCGATAATTATTCCAATACCATATTGAATTCCTTTTCCTCTACTCGATCCCTCCAGAATTTACAAACAAAAAATTCCTAATTTTAATATAATATATTAATATTTGCTATAACCTATTAGTGGGTTTTAAAATTAAAAAAACCAATTAAAAATAAAAGATAATTGAAAAAAATGTAAACAAACTTTTCTATTGAGATTTTCATCCGTCAATAATTACTTTAATTAAGAAAATATCAATTAAGATGAAATTTGTCGAGGTCCAGACCTAGCCAGATCGCTTTTTCATCCTCAAAACTTGTTAATAGATTTGGTTTCATCAAAATCGGTAGAGCCGTTTTCAAAACGTTACTTTGTGTGTTTTTTTTTTTGTTTCTTCCATTTTTCTAAATTTACACACATTGAAATATAAAATAATTAAACGAGAGTATACGATCAATCTGAGCATTAGTTTCAACAACAACTTGAACAAATAATTCAGACAAATAGTCACCAGAGAGCAGTAGCATCGCTCTCTAATTAAATTTATCAAAGTTTGAAATACTAATTATTAAAGGTTCAATAATCACGCATTTCATTAGAAAATATCCAGAGAGCGACGACCAAGATAATAATAATAATAATAATAATAATAATTGTACATTTTCAATAAAATATTTTTGAAGTAGGAAAATAATGTTTACCCTTGAATAAATCTCATCATTTAATTAGTATGTTATTAACAATCAATAAGTTGAAATTTCCAATTTTTTGAGAAAATAAATATTTGAATTTCTAGGGGATTATACTTAATTCTAATAGAGTATTTTATAGAGATAGGAGCTGCTCCAGGGGTACCTTCGGCACGCCCTCTACAGCTCGGCCCTCCGGGCGGGTGGCCCTGGCGGGCAGCGTCTCGGCATGTGATTATTAGGTCTTTAATATATAGTACCTGGAGGCACCAGAGGTAGTTTTTTAACTTAATAACAGCCTCGCATACACCACCCATAATCATTTTATTTATTTATAAGTTCCGATATGCCTAGAAAATGTGTCATTCATTTGATTAAATCTTAAAACAATTCCATTGAAGCTCCTGTGGTATTTTTCTTGCACGAATATTAGGTTAAATATCAAATTTCTAATTATTATCTTTTAATTAATCATTTCATTAATTCGAATTTATTTGTAATTTTAATTAAAAAAGAGAAAATAAATAATAAATAATTTAATTATTGAAATTAAATACTCTAGAATAATTGAAATATCAAATTTCCAATTATTTCGTAATCATTAAAATATATATATATATAATGAATAAGAATAATTGGCATTGTTACTCTTAATTTATAGTACCTGGAACACCGAGCGATGCTCGGTAACTTCTTCCTTCAGTTAAAAGCTTTATTTTAATATTATTTTTAATTTAAAATTCATATAAAAATGTCGATTTTTATTTGAAAGACCGTTTTCTGACGAATAACTCTGCTTCGATTGTCCCCAACAGAAACTTCAAAACGAGACTCATCACTCCAATGGACACTATTCCATTCATCACTCGTCCAATTAATGTGACTTTTAGCCCATTTAAGCCGGTTTTTCTTTTGTTTTAATGTCAAGAGTGGCTTTTTTTCGCCTAAAAAAATTAGTAAAATTACAAAAAAAAAATTTGGAATAAGTTGCAATAAAATTACCTTGTAAGTTTTAAAACTTAACTTAAGGGCTTCTCTATGGCACGTGGATCTTGAAACACTTCGCCCCACAGCATCGCTCCAAAGAACAGATAATTCACCATAGTTCGAACGCCTGTTTTTTCTAATAATCTTCTTCAATGCCCGTCTATCAGCATCTGATATTTTGGATTTCGACGCATACCGAGGTTTTGTAGCTATTGTACCCGTTGTTTTATAAACTCGAATAATATTTCTGACAGTAAACTTTGATAAATTAACTAGATCGCCAATTTCCGCGTTTGATTTTCCCTTTTTAAATAAATTGATAATAATTGAGCGAATTTTTTCATCAACAACCTTTCTACGAGTCATTTTTACTAATAATAAACAAAACAAACTTTCTTTTGTTGGAAAAAGGCAAAGCCTACTTGATTATTTCACATATTCAAAGATTCTTAAAAAAAAATCGTGAAAAGCAAAGAACTATTTTTTTTTTTTTTTTTTTTAAAGGGAGTGTAGCGGCCCGCTCTCGCTCATGGCGACGAGCCTTGAGACACGGCCGCTAGATGACTCAGTCGGATCGTTGCGTCGCTTTTGCATGAGTGAAATATATTCAGCCATGCTATAATTAAAGCGACTCGATTCCGACTGGAGAAGCGAAATCTGGAGGGGCCACCGCCATCCAGCAGCCCCTCCCCTGCACACACCCTATATGAGCACGCAACCTACAACTCTGCACTCAACAGATTGTTAGGACCCCATCGACTTGATGGGGGGCGCGGCACACAGCACTCACACGAGAGCCCTAACAGGGAGAAGGTTTTTTTTCCCCCTTCCTGGCTTTTGGTCAGAACCATTTAGCCAATCACATTCTTTGTATTATTTTATAATTTAAAATATTTACACTAGCCCTTAGTACAAATCTCTGAAGAGCCATCACAACTTTTTCACTGCACTCACACAAGGACAAAAGATAATCACTATTTATTGGGAATTTTACACTTTCGTTGATTTCACAGTATAGCAATTGTGTCCACTTTTTGTTTAGCTCACATTCAAGCAGCACATGATTGAGCCCCTCACTGGTAAGTTCACACCTACACAATGGGGACTCCACCACTCCAATTCGATGCAGATGTAACTTCAGTGATGAGTGTCCAGTCCTCATTCTTGAAATTGATGTAATAGCTTTGCGTGGAATGTTAACTGTTTTAAACCATGGTAATAGGGACACCGTAGGTTTAATCTTATATAAATGTCGACCTTTGGTATCCTTTTCCCACGTTTCTTGCCATAATTTCAATGATTTACATTTTTGGACTACCAGGAAGTCAGACCATATAATTTTTTCATTTGATGCTGTAGGGAGTTTACTGGCTTGCTTGGCCTCATAGTCAGCGATTGTGTTGCCTATGATTCCCTGGTGTTCGGGAATCCAGACAATGTCTACAGTATTAATGTTAATTAATTAAATTAATCTTAAGAAATTCAAGAGAAATTCAAAGATGTTTTTATAAAGCGAAATTTAGAGAATACTTAGCGAGACTACCGTTTTATAAGAACCATTGAGGTCCAGCTGATTCTCCATCCTGAACCAAGAGAGCGAAAAAAGATATGGTCCATCTAGATGTTACCCGGTATCAATCCGCGTATATCCGCATGATACCCCACCCCGGACCACCCAGAGGGACATGGCATCTCAAGTTCTTATATATTACTCTCTCGATTCAGACGCCTTTTACAAGTCTATTCTTACATAGAGAGATGATACAAATTAATTTAGAATTCCGCGGATGTAAACTCGGGAGCAAATCCACTCAACGGAATTTTTAACAAATTATAAGTAAATTTGTTTTTCTAGTATATTTATACAAATATAGAAAATTATCAAACTAATTAAATTAATCTTAAGAAATTCAAATAGAAATTCAAAGATGTTTTTATAAAGCGAAATTTAGAGAATACTTAGCGAGACTACCGTTTTATAAGAACCTTTGAGGTCCAGCTGATTCTCCATCCTGAACCATGAGAGCGAAAAAAGATATGGTCCATCTAGATGTTACCCGGTATCAATCCGCGTATAGCCCGCATGATACCCTACCCCGGACCACCCAGAGGGACATGGCATCTCAAGTTCTTATATATTATGCTGTCTGGAAAAATCGGTAATGTTCACTTTGCCCTTTGAAGGCAAAAATAAATAAAATAATAAATGTTTGTTGTTTAAAATATTATAATTATTCAAACCGGGTCTTGTATATATGTATAACAATGTGGTTAACAATCTTGGGTTTTACTAATTAAATATAGTTATATAATTTAAAATTGAACAACAAATAATTATATTATTAAAACAATATTTGTATTTGAATTAGGCAATCGGCCATTTCTATAAATAAATAACTTAAATATTTGATGATATTTAAGATATAAGATATATATATATATATATAAATTATTGTTGAATTCTTTTTCAACAATAACAACAACACTCAAACACACGATAAACAATAATATTAACGGTACACGGTACACGATAAACAAAAACGAAACGAAAACAGATCAGAGCAAGTTTACTTTGACACCTTGCCACCTCGACACCCATATGTCATCTCTCTTGCCACATGTTCATTCAGTCATCACTCACTCGACTAATTCACTGTTCAGACACTAGGCTCCCGGAATATAACCGCGGCAAATTTATTTTGGTTACAATATTACTCTCTCGATTCAGACGTCTTTTACAAGTCTATTCTTACATAGAGAGATGATACAAATTAATTTAGAATTCCGCGGAGTAAACTCGCGAGCAAATCCACTCAACGGAATTTTTAACAAATTATAAGTAAATTTGTTTTTCTAGTATATTTATACAAATATAGAAAATTATCAAATTAATTAAATTAATCTTAAGAAATTCAAAGAGAAATTCAAAGATGTTTTTATAAAGCGAAATTTAGAGAATACTTAGCCAGACTACCGTTTTATAAGAACCTTTGAGGTCCAGCTGATTCTCCATCCTGAACCAAGAGAGCGAAAAAAGATATGGTCCATCTAGATGTTACCCGGTATCAATCCGCGTATAGCCCGCATGATACCCCACCCCGGACCACCCAGAGGGACATGGCATCTCAAGTTCTTATATATTACTCTCTCGATTCAGACGCCTTTTACAAGTCTATTCTTACATAGAGAGATGATACAAATTAATTTAGAATTCCGCGGAGTAAACTCGCGAGCAAATCCACTCAACGGAATTTTTAACAAATTATAAGTAAATTTGTTTTTCTAGTATATTTATACAAATATAGAAAATTATCAAATTAATTAAATTAATCTTAAGAAATTCAAAGAGAAATTCAAAGATGTTTTTATAAAGCGAAATGAATTTCTCTTTGAATTTCTTAAGATTAATTTAATTAATTTGATAATTTTCTATATTTGTATAAATATACTAGAAAAACAAATTTACTTATAATTTGTTAAAAATTCCGTTGAGTGGATTTGCTCGCGAGTTTACTCCGCGGAATTCTAAATTAATTAATGTTAATATTTACAAAGAACTATTTTTTTATATAAAAATATGTTTTTAACAATTAAAAAAATAATTTTTAAGTTAAATGTTACAATAAAATGTTTATTTAAGTTCAGGATTGAAGGTTAAACTAAAAAAGATTCTCCCTTATCCCCATTTTGAATTACTAAAATCTTATTTGACTAATAGACACTTCCTGGTGAAACAAGGAACCGAATACACTGATCTGCAACCTATATATTCGGGTGTCCCTCAAGGGAGTGTTCTCGGCCCTATATTATACCTCTTGTATACAGCAGACCTACCAACAACAAAAACTACAATGATAGCAACATATGCTGATGACACTGCGATTCTGGCATCCCATACCGATCCAGCATCAGCCTCAAGAAATCTCCAAACGAACCTAAACAAAATCCAGCATTGGTTAAAAGTATGGCGTATTAAAGCCAATGAAAGTAAGTCAACGCACGTCACATTTACACTACGTAGAGAAACATGTCCCCCTGTGAAAATCAACAACTGTGAACTCCCACAAGCCAAAGATGCCAAATACCTCGGCATTCACTTAGACCGCCGCCTTACTTGGAGAAAACATATATTGACCAAACGGAAGCAATTAGGACTTAAACTAAGCAACATGTATTGGCTTATTGGCCGTAAATCAAGATTATCCTTGGATAACAAGATATTACTTTACAAGTCTATTCTTAAGCCCGTCTGGACTTACGGAATTCAGCTGTGGGGCACCGCCAGTATCTCCAACATTAACATCATACAAAGGTTCCAAAACAAAATGTTGCGTGTCATCGCAGACGCGCCTTATTACGTCTCTAACAAAATAATCCATCATGACATCCCTTTGGAAAGTGTTAAGGAGGCCATACTTCGCTTCAGTGAAAAATACACCAAAAGAGTGTTAGTGCATCCTAATGTATTAGCCAACAGACTAAATGTGCCCAGCAGTGAAGTGCGCAGATTGAAACGCCTGATGCCATCCGACCTGACTTCAGGACTTAGATAAAAAAAAACCCATAAACTCTATTATATAATAAGATTTAGTAAGAGAGATCCCTCACTGGAGGGATACTCTACATGCCAGTAAATTTAAAATTATTATTATTTTTGTATTTAATTCTTAATTGTTTTATATAATTGTAATAATGATAAGTCATAACAAAAGCTTATTGCCTTTTCAGGCAGATTGCTGAACTCACTAAGAGTTAATAAAAAAAAAAAAAAAAAAAATTAAGTTCAGATATTATTTTAACTCAATATTTGACAAAAATTACCTGCATTTGATTTGCGATTGAATCAAATGTAGGAAACATACGATTTCCATTTATCTTTTTAAGATTGTTTATTTATTTATTTATTTTGTAAATAATCCGAATTATTTAGCGATACAGCCGGTAATTAATTATCAATTGGTACGGTTTTTTTATTATTTTATTAAACGATGAAATGATATTTGAGCAATTCCCACCAAGAATGATATTTATTATCCCCTTTGTGCGCAACAATATAAAACGTTAAACGTATACCATTCTAAATGTTGTTAGCCATTACAGATGATACCTTATCTTTTCTACTTGCACCCCCAACCCACGCCCCCTCTTCCCTTGGGCCGTTTACTTTATTATCCCTCATTCCTCAGCCCTAACACAAACACACACAAACACACATACACACAAAGAGAAAACGAAATTAGAACAGAAATCGAAAGGATAAAAATTACAGTATCAATTCAACCTCTCACCCAACCACCCACGCATACAAACAATAAACTATCTTTTCTAGATCGTGATCATCTCATAAATACGAGTGTTTTCTTATTTTTAACCAACTTTGAAAAAAGGAGGAGGTTAACGGAATCTCTGTTTTTTTTTTTGGTCAAGTATTGTAATCGTGCATGGAAAAAGTGTTTTTTTTTTTTGCTTTTTTTCTCAAAAAACGGCTGAAATTATTGTGATAAAAAAAACATTGAGCGCAACCATGGCGTTTCGCTCTACGAAAAAGCCCTAATAAGAGAACATCGAAAAAATTATATTTTTATTTTAGCATACAGGGTCCCCGGTAGCACAAGAATAATCTATAAATATTCTATAACAGAGGTGGCCACACGTGGCTCGCGAGCCCCATGTGGCTCTTCAGTTAATCTCGTGCAGCTCTTGAACCTTCTTGTATAATACTGATTTTAAAAAGTACAGACTGTGGCATAAAGATTTTAGTGAAAAATTGAATATATTCACATGTGGCAAGTTCGAGAATAAGCCGACCCATGTGGAAATTTTGTCTGAGATCATTCCGTCATCACCCAATCGTCTGGTGTCAAAATGATCAGATCATGCCGACATCAGATTCTATGTCGGCTTAGTCTCAGACTTGCCACATGGGGACATTCAATCGGACGTAGATTAGAATTAATATCAGATTGGTCTCTTATCCGACTCTCGAAATTTCGACCGACATTCCCTCTGGCGGAGACTTGGCCAATTTCAAAATATTTCAAATTGGCCCAGACATAACCACCAAGTTTGATACAGATGTCATTTTATAAATAGTCAGCAAAGAGTGTGTTTTATCCCTTACTATAATATCTGTGTATAAAATATAATTTCTGCCTCGAGTAGTAATTTTCGTAAGTGATATATAAATTACGTTATAGTGTAAAAATTAACCGGATTATTGTCTCCGACGATTATAGAATCTGATGTCGGCATGATCTGATCATTTTGACACAAAATAGGTATTGGATGATGGCCGGAATGATCTCCGATCGTTCCAAAATTTCCACATGGGTTTTTGAAAAGAACCAATTATTTTTCATGAATTTATGCATACATTGTTTTTGAGCTTCGATTCCGAGATTACTTCCCCACCATCGAGTGTGCTTGATCATCTTTTAGTCCTTGTTTTTAATAAGAGGAAAAAACTAATTAAAGAAAAAAACCTATTTTCCGATAATTATTTCAATTGCATTATTCTCTCTTCCAATCCAATCATTCATCATCTTAATCGTTTTCTATAATAATATAATAATATTTATTATAATCTATTAGTGGGTTTTAAAATTAAAATACCAATTAACGAATAAAAGATAATTGAAAAAAATGTAAACTTACTTTTTTATTAACATTTTCATCTATCAATAATTACTTTAATTAAGAAAATATCATTTAAGATTAAATTTGTCGAGGTCCAGACCTAGCCAGATCGTTTTCTCATCCTCAAAACTTCTTAATAGAGTTGGTTTCATTAAAATTGGTAGAGCCGTTTTCAAAATAGAACTAAGATACAAATATATAAATATATATATACAATTTTGAAAGATAATAAATAAAATGTCAGTCAATAAAAATCTAGAAATATAATTTCATTTAATTAAATAAATAATTAAAAATGAAATTTAATAATTTTGTTGAAGAGAAGGGGGAGGGGGGGAATTACCTTCCTAAGGACAGGTATCTAAATATTTGGCGCTCTTTTAAATTAAATCGAGAATTTTTCTCTCTCTCTCTAAGAAGGTAGGCACTTTGAGTATTTGACTTGTAAGATGGTCGTTCGCGGGGGCGGTGGAGGGTGGAGGGCCCTTAAAGGGAATAGCTTGCTACCAACCCTCTCTTTTTTAGGGGTTGAAGGGCCGGAAGAAAAACGAGCGCGTTAATTTGTTTAAATTAGCCCCCACCCCTCTCACCCCCACCCTCTCCTCTTTTATTATTACGATTCAACAGAAAGCCCGTTTACAATTTGTGACGTCATAAGGGGCCGTACGCTACGTGCTCCACGACCGCTTGTTTTTTTTTATCTTAAGCGACAAATAAAATATTTATAGAGATAGAGAACAGGTGTTTTTTGGCCAAGTTTATTTCTGTCTGTCACGGCAATACCGTTAAATTATATTAACAACGTTTAATTGGGTTCAGATTCAAGGCTTAAAAAAAAAAAAAGTGACACTTTTGAGGATTCGGATCAAATCCGGTCATGGAAAATGCTGGATATCTATAAATCTAAGAGTTTTAACAAAAAAGTGGTACAAGTAAACGTTCAAGTCAATAAAATTTTCTAGAGAATGTGATAAGTATCAAGTTTCTAGAATGAGTGGTTTTCATTTTATAAAGGAAAAATTGCGATTTTTTGCAAAAATTGCAGTTTTTCAAAACTTCAACCTCATTGCGGAACGAATTACCATTTATCCAATTAAGATGAAACTATGTTTAAATTGTGGCAAATTTAATCTAGTTTAAAAATGTATAGATTGGTCTTTGTCGAAAACGAGCTCCTTCATGGTCAAAATGGGAAAATATCAAAAAAGTGATCCATTGGGACTGCCTAGGTCGAAAACTTGGATTCTGCTCTTGAGCCCGAACCGTTGGTCGGACAAAAAACCCCAATTATATAATTTGTAGGAAATTTTATTAACTTACATCTTGAATAGGAAGGTTATTTACGAAAAGTTGATAGTTTCCGAGTTATAAGAGAAAAACCGCCAAAAAATGCATATTTTCGCCCTTTTTTTGAATTTTCCACAATGTTGCGTCACGAAATTTTAGTGGGAGGCCTTAGATTTGGATTCAGTGGCCCAACAAACATATATATGCAAAAAATTAGAACTACCCTAAAACTTTCCCAAAAGGGGCCCATTTGAGCACAATTTGACTGGACTATTATAAGGAAATCAATCATAAGTAGTTGTCCTAAACTAGATTCGAAATGAAATGGATTATTATTTTAAGTACCTGGAGTCACCGAGCGATGCTCGGCAACTTTTTGCTTCGGTTAAAATTTATATATTAATATTATTTTTAATTTAAAATTCTGATAAAAACCACACCCGTTGCTGCACACCACCCCCTGGACCCCACCCCCATACCAGCCCCGCTACGCCCCGGACCGCCGCAACGCCCCCTGGACCCTGAACCTGCCACTCCACCAACCCCGCACACTACCTCCTGCACCCTCACCCCCACCTCCCCCCACCTCAGTTTTTGCAGTTCTAATTTTCTAGTGGCCCACAGATTATATATATAAATAAATTCCGTATAATTATTTTTTTTTAATTAAATAACACTTTATCGAGTTTTATAATAATCAACTAAATTGGCAAATTTCATTATATGATCATTTTCTTATTAACTCTTCGTGGGATTTAATATTCGAATTAATAATCAATTAATTTTTTTTTTATAAATTTTATTAAACCAATTATTTTACATTAATTAATGTATACATTGTATTTTTAGCTTCGATTCCGGAGATTATTCTCCACCATCGAGTGTCCTTATTCATCTTTAGTCCTTGTTTTTAATAAGAGGAAAAATCTAATTAGATAAAAAAACCTCTTTTCCGATAATTATTTCAATTCCATTATTCCCCAATCAAGTCCATTGGTAATTCAATCCTCTTCCCCATTTCCATTCATCCCATTAAATTGTTCAATTTTAATATATATATAAATTAATAGTTGCTATAACCAATTAGTGGGTTATAAAATTAAAAAAACAATTAATAAATAAAAGATAAGTGAAAAAAATGCAATGAAACTTTTTATTGAGATTTTCATCTATCAATAATTAATTTAATTAAGAAAAGATCAATTAAGATGAAAATTGTAGAGGTCCAGACCTAGCCAGATCGCTTTCTCATCCACTCAAAACTTGTTAATAGACTTGGTTTCATCAAAATCGTTAACGCCGTTTTCAAAATAGAACTAAAGGAATACAAAATATATATATATATATATATATATATATATATATATATATATATATATATATACAAAAAAATATATAACCGTTCTTGTTAGATTAATAAGAGTAGATTAGGCATGCCAAGAAGGGTTGTTTTCAACCCCTCAGATATTAAAACCGAATTAAAATATTGAAAGTAGCTACCCTGTGAGGTGAATGTATTTACTCTAATTCTCTAAGAAATAATTAAAATACTAGGTAGGTTTTTTATGTAATAATTCATGTGAAACCTACCTAGTATTTTAATTAACAGTTATTTAAAATATTTCACTTAGTAGCGATACCAAGTTCATAAATTTTTTTTTGCATGAAAAAAGTGTTTTTTTCCTTCTTTTTTTCAAAATATCTCAAAAACGACTGAAACTATTTTGATTAAAAAAATTGAGCAAAAACCATGGCATTTTGCTCTACAAACAAAGCTCTAATAAGTAAACATCGCAAAAATTATATTTTTCGAGATAATAATTGTTTTGTCAATATGTCTGGTTTTTAGTCTGTGCGTTACCAAATTTTTGTGGACGAGCTAGCTCAAAAACTAGTGTGAATATCAAAACCAAATTTCACACGTAGTTTTGGTCAATTGAGATTAAGAGCTGATTAGTCTTTGGTGCATATCGACCCAAAATTAAGTGGGCGGAGGGGGGTTAAAAATTAAAAATCTAGGCCGTTTGAGCAAACTCAACCAAATTTTGTATACATTATCAGTGGGACCCCAGAAGTATAAAAATTCAAAAACTAACCCCCCCCTGCATGATTATAGATAATTTTAGGGGTCAGTAAAGTCAAGTGGATGGCCACATCAGAACACGTTATCTTTTTTTTTTCAATTAAACCCTCAGGGCGGCTGTCGCGTTGACCACTCCAATCCTTGATCCTCATTTCAATTGTTGGTTAATTCTGCGAGAACTCATTTTGTTTTCTTGAAATCTGAAATATCGCTTGGGTTACCCGAATGAATAGCGAGAGAGAGAGAGAGAGAGAGACATTAATCACGTGATGAAGAGAAAGTCGCTTTCTCCATTAATTTCTCCTTTCCTTCGTATTGAAATGAAATTCGCAAGTAGGTATTTATCATTTGCTTAGTACGAGATTGCGCCGCGAGAGGCGCTTTTGTCTCTTGATGATCCGATCATTTGCTAGCAGCCACAAATGTCATTAATTATCCACCACTCTGATGGAATAGGCCAACTGATATGATAAGAACGATTTCACACGCCACTATTTCTGATTCTAGACAAGAGAAGGTCATGGACCCCTTTTTTTGCAAAATATTCCATTTCCTATTTAAGAAAATAAAAAATGATATATTGGGGATAGTTATAAATTAACAGGTAGAATTGCCATAATATTTTTTCTCATACACTGAAAACACGATATATTTATAGTTAAGAAACTTTATTTGATATGAAAAGATGGTGAAGTTAATTTTGACAAAATCGATCTCTGTTTAATAAGAATAAATTATATATTTTAAGTATTCTCATATATTTTGAGCGGCTTTAGATATATTAATAATTAAGATTCCGCTATTTGAACCAAGGACCAATAAGGAAATTATTAAAATATTGTTATTTGAGTAAAATACTGGAATAGTTAAATTTAATAGTTGGGTATTTAAAATGGAATAATATGTAATTACGACAAGAAATTATGTAAACTTGAGTATTTTTTATTTATAATAAATATAGGTATGTATTTCTGACTAGAAGATAAGTATATTCATTTGATGTAGAATCTATATTCAATCGGCGGCCCTCTTACTAGCCAGGGCGAACGCACCTTAGACCCCCCTACGAACCCCCCCCCCTACTCTGCCTCACTCCTCACCCCACCCCCATTCCACCCCGCGCACCCCATACCCCTAACCCATCCCCACTCCTTCCCACTCCCGGACCATCACTCCACCCCCACCCACCCTCCGCACCCAGTTTTTGCATTTCTAGCCTTCTAGTGACCGACAGCTTATGCATACAAAATTTGGTTGAGTTTGGCTCAAGAGCAAGAGTTTTCATTTTTTGACCCCCCCCCCATTTTGGGTGGTTAATTTTTGCCATTTCTAGCTCTCTAGAGGCCCACAGATTATGTATACAAAATTTGGTTGAGCTTGCTCCAAGGGCAAGAATTTACATTTTTTTACCCCCCCCCCCTTTTTTTGGGGAAATTTTTATAACTAAAAGTTGTCAAAAATCACATCTCCTACAACTTTGTTTATAATAAAAGTTGGTTAAAAAAAACTGTGAGACCTACGTAGTAATTTATTTTTAATTTTGGGAGAAAAATTCTAACGTCCTTTTTTTTATTTTTTTTATTTTTTTAATATAATGTGAATTAGAATATGTGTACACTGATAAAACAATTTCTTTATAATAAATATATAGATAGAGTTGATTATTTTTGATGAGCTGTTATTTAATCCAAAGATATTTTCTTAATAATCAAGATATATCGATATCCTTCCAAATATATTATATAATTGAGTGATCTATTTTATTTTATTATATATCTCTTAATATCAAATGAATGTCTTGTTTATTTCTAGTAAAACCTCTTATTATATATAAACGAATGTCTTGTTATCATAAAACGACTTAGATTTTTTGCAAATAGTGATATCTTAATAATTAAGATATTAAAAAAATTAACAAAAATTTTGTTTACATTATTAATTGATTTTTTTTTTAATTTTAAAACCCACTATAAGATTATAAGAAATATTAATATACATTAAAATTAGATGCATTATACCTAATATCCAATATAATAATTAATTCAACCAAATGAATAATTAAATTAATACTATATATATAAAAATCAATCTGTGTTTGTTGGCATTAATGGACTTCACCGTTTATCCGATTGAGATGAAATTTTGAACACATATTTATCACACTCCCGCGGATGCACCTGATATAGTATCATCAATTTAAAATCAATTTCATTTTTCACTTTTATTCAACGGTCCTAAATTTTATTCAAAGCTCCTATAAGGGTCAAGAAATAATGAAAAGGGTTAAACTAGTTCTATAATAACAGAACTAATAAAACATCAATAAACAAGCCGCGAGGAGGTCCAGGGGGCGAAAAATTTTAATTTAAAAAAATATATTTGAATCATCTTTTGTTATTTTTCATTAAAATTTTAAAATTACGAGCCAGTAAAATAGAATCTTCAATTATATCTATTCAAGGCTTTATTCTAGAAGAACAGAACTAATAAAATATCAATAAACAAGCCGCGAGGGGGTTCAGGGGGTGAAGTCCCTTGGCTAGCAAGAGGCCCGCCGATATTTCTTTGATTTGATTATTATAATGAATAATGAATAATGTTGATTTTTGTTTTTTATTAATGTGTAATTATTCATTATATTAATAAAATCAAAGAAATATAAAATTATAAATAAACAATTGCGTCTTGCGACTATAATTTAACGATAATACAACAGTTGCAAAACGGAAAAAAAACGAGACAAAAATACCGTTTAGAAACCGTAATTCAATCTAATTAAAACTAAATAAATACTATTGGACACGCAAAGCGGTCCTATGTAATGGCGGACTTACTCTGGGTGAATCGTAGTTCAACTCTTAATTGCTATCTCTCTGACATCGGTCACATGATCCCAATAATACTAATTAATATTTTATTCTTTTCTCATTATTTAATAAATCAGTTGTTATTAAACAAACAAACAAGCAACATCGAAACGATTCACGTTGAACCTTTCCACACATATTACTTGAGTTAATCTCATCCCTGATTGCTGGAGACCAGTTTACAAGTTTTCAAGTGATTTAGTTAATTAATTGAGTTCACTGCCAACGAAGATTTCGCCTAGGAATTTCGTTCAAGCGGTCAATCATCGGATTGAACACAAACCGTTACCATTTTGAAGAACCATTTAATTGCTATTATCTCTTCCCAAGATTAATCCCAGCCAGCAGCGATCGACCTTCCAGGGACTCAAACCAATTGCTTCAAGGTTCACAGTTTTTCTTTTCCTAACAAATCAATTCGTTTCGAACTATTCTCACCCACGCTAATTCTATTAACAAGAGTAAAATCTCCCTTAACATTAAACAGCTCATCTTATTTAAAAGACACATTCCATCACATTAAACTAACAATCCATACAACAACTTATCCAAAGTTAATCTTATTGACTCTCTTTTAAATAAGAACTCTTTTGTTTCTAAACCATGGACCAGATCTATTAATAAGAATATTTATTATTTATTTTTAGATAACATTTTAACAAACCAATAATTAGCGATTATTAATTAATAAGCACACATATAAACTCACACAGACCAATTAAGATAATTGCTATTTAATTGTTTCCTATTATTCATACTATTATTTGATTATAATTAATTATCTTTCCATAAAGAGTATTATTTGTAATATTATTTTTCAAAACAAAACAAAAGATTCAAATCTATATGTAAGAATCTATTTCATAAACAATCTTATTATTTTTTTGTAACTATTTAATCGAATTCAAATATAACAAAACATTAACTTGTACATATTTGTTGACTGAAACAACATCTGATTATTTGCCAATAAAATAATTAAACTTGTTATATTACAACCTGAGTATTTGGTTTTATCATTTCTTGTCCAACTTGTTTATTTGTTAACATTTCAGCATCTTTTTTGTGAATAAGACCTTCTGCTTTAGATCACACAAACTTAACTTTATTTATAACTAACTAACTTTTCAATCGTACATACAGTAAAAGTTTGTATCTGGTTGACCAACTGTGAGACGGAGTCACAACTGGCGAATTAATTTTTGTTACAGTATTTTAAATTTTGTAGATTTTTTCAAGCACCATTGCAGTTGGCCTTACCAACTATAATTCAACCATTCAAAAAAGTTGCATTTGGGTTTTATTTTGGTCTCTGTCCTATACGGGTTATTTATATTGAATAGAGATCGATTTCGCCATAATTAACCATCTATTCATATCAAATATAATTTCTTAACTATAAATATATCGTTTTTTGACTGTGTATAATCGAGTGAGGTGACACGTCCTGTGGTTTTCTTCTCAATTAGGATGGATGATGTCGGTGGTTTCGGTGACGTTTGATTAACTTTGATTAATTCGTTAACGATTTGAGATGGCTCCTCCTCCTCCTCCTCCTCCTCCAATCTCCATTTCGTCATCTTGTTTGCTCCTTTTCTTAATTTATCACTTGACTTAACTATTGGATCATCATCACCATCACCCTCCCCTCCCCGCCCCTCTCCTCTCTCACCAACCTTGCCGGGAATCCCCGTTCCCTTCCCCTACCCTCCTCGTTCCATCTGGTTCGTTACTCGATTTCGAGGCTAAATGGAATGAAAACTCCTTCGCCCGCATTTCAACTTCCAACGAGAAATACAACAAACTGAACAAACAATCGCAAATTAAAAAAAAAAATAGAATGGGAAATGTCATGAGCAATATAAATATGAAATAAAAAAAAAAAAAAAAAAAAGAACGCTATATACCTACGGATATTTCGTTGATTTCGATTTCTATTTGTTTAAAGAGAAAAGATATTCGCTTTATTTACATGCATAAAGGGATTAAAAAAAGCAGAAAATCTAAGTCGTTTTAAGATATAAAAATATTTTTAAGAAAAAATAAAAACCGACTTCAAAAAATTAAATGCACTAAGAGGTATAAAATAATTATTATCTTATTTAGTTACAACTAAACGACGGAAATATTAACATGAAATTACTTTTTGAAGTCGGTGCCAAACATATACCTTTTATGAATCGCACTCGACGGATCTTACTTAGTACGTTTGGCGGGTACGCTCGCTTATAGGTATAGTTTTGTTTGGCACCGACTTCAAAAAGAAATTTCATGTTAATATTTCGTCGTTTAGTTGTAACTATATAAGATAATTATTTTATACCTTTTAGTGGATTTTATTTTATTTTTAAGTTATTATTCTTTTATTTCTTGCATTTAATTTTATTGAAGTCGGTTTTATAGTGAATTCATAACGAAGTGAAAGTATTTTAGGGTAATAATTGATCTAAAGCTTTCTCTCTCTCTCTCTCCTAAACATGATATTATAAACTCCGCAAATAAATACTTGTTACCTGGATGACTGAACATTAATAGGCTCAAACGCTCAAAAGGGTGGAAAATTGAAATGACCAAAATAAGAGTTCTAAAAATAGTCGCTTAAAAAAAAACAAAAAAAGTTAATTTCATTTCATTGAAATTTTCAAATATAAAATACAAAAATTAATATTTTTACTTTATCATACAGGGCATGATCAATTATCTCACTCTAATTAAACGAGCAAAAATTGTATATATATTTATATATTTGTATCTTAGTTCTATTTTGAAAACTGCTTTACCAATTTTGATGATACAAAATCTATTAACAAGTCTTGAGGATGAGAAAATGATCTGGCTAGGTCTGGACCTCGACAAATTTAATCTTAATTGATCTTTTCTTAATTAAAGTAATTATTGACGGATGAAAATCTCAATAAAAAGTTTGTTTACATTTTTTTCAATTATCTTTTATTTATTAATTGGATTTTTAATTTTAAAACCCACTAATAGGTTATAGCAAATATTAATATATTAATTAAAATTAGGAATTTTTCTTTGTTTTTAATTAACAGGTGTCTGAAATTATTTTTATTAGATGCGAGAGGAAAGATTTTAGTTGAATTGCTTTTAATTAAGTTGTTTGTTTTTTTGAACACTTGGCAGAAAAACAGTGTTTTTTGTTATCTATTTATTATTTGATAATTGGAGAGGTCATAGATCGGCCGAGCAACTCATTGCGTGCACTTGAAGCAATTATTTATTTATTTATTTAATAACAAAATTAATATAAATATACTATTAATTAATTTAAATAATAAGGACGTTAGCTTTGAGATTGTTTGAATGTTTTAAATTATTGAAAATAATGTCGTGTGATTATACGTTATTCAATTTTAGAGAAAGAAAAATCTTCAAGTGATAAACTCGGATATTTAACAACGCATAAGTTGATATTTGCCAATAGATGAGGTTATTATATAAGTCGATTCTGACCTTCTATAGAGGACATGAGAGCCACACAACAAGTGGATGGATGGGGGGAGGAGGGGGAGTTGGCTATATAACCTCAATGGAAAACCAGAGAGAGCATTATTCTGAAAACTCTCAAAATGAATTTTCTTAGAGGTTTTATTATCTTTGCTTCCTTGGCTGTGGCCACAATACAAGCACGGGCGTCAACCCGACCTGATGATTATGATGAGGGCGAAGAAGAGCTGGACTTTCATTCCAAGGTAACCAACACATTTCATTTCTACCAGGCATTTTTACATAATCTTTGCCAAAGATTTAAAACATCATAACTCAATAATCCATTGAAAAATATTAAATAATAATATTAATTAAATTTAGTTTTGACTTATTGGTGTGTAATCATAAATAAATCTCTAAATCTTCCCTTTTTTAATCCAAACTCCAGCGATCTGGAAGTTTAAACTTCCACTTCTACTTATTTTAATACCATACGGATATTTTTTTAATAAATATTAGTTTTCAATTTAATAGTGGGGGTAAGAGAAAGTCGTGTGGATGGCCACACCCACTTATTTATTCATTAAATATTTATTTTAGTGATTTTTTTTCCCTTCTTCAGGTTTTATTGAAAGCAATAATTGAAGAAGTCAAAGAGCAGGTGAGTCGAAACTTTCAATTTTTATTATCAATTTAATTTATTAAGGGGGCGCATTAACAAAATACGGCCCTAAAATGTGTTGCATGTCTCGCTAAGACAATGTTGTCGTGTTTTTTAACATTGAAAAGCAAGGTTACTGTTAAATAAATAGTCCGGCTCACATAATCGAGAGTTCCGTATTATATAACATCCAAAATACTAGATATATCAGATCCGTTTGTATTTCTCGTTGATGAAGAGAGAATGAACGAATTTTTAGTATTTTTTTAATAATTTTAAGTTAAATTTTTTAGTAAATATTAGGTCAAAATTTGATTACTTGATTCTACCCAGAAAAACAGATTAGAAATCCAAATTAAATAATAAATTAAATGTAAAAAAAGGCGCATTTTATCTGAAAATGAGGAAAAACTTGATAAATCAGGCTGTGTATTGTTACACAGTTACTTCAGGTTGGTCGATTTTAGCCAAAATCTTGTTAAGAAAAATCAAAATTAATATTTTATTTATTGGAATTTGAAGAATTCAAAAATGTCTGACCAATATTTGACCCATACTATATATATATTTCAGAAATAAAAATTAAAAAATGTTTATATTCAAATTTATTTATTTATTTATTATAATATATTGAATTGTTAATTCATTCTCAAAATTTTTTTATTTAGATGATGAATCAGATGAAATTAATGGATGAAAAAATTGAACATTTTTATAAGCTTGTAAGTTTATTTATTTATTTATTATTGGTAAATAAGTTATTATATATTTAAGTATTAATTTATTTATTTGTTCAGGTGAATGAAGAAAAAAATAGTAAATCTGTATTAGAAGAAAAAATTCTTGAATTAAACGAAAGGGTGAGTTTATTTATTTATTTGTTATTGGTAAATTATTTTTTATAAATATATTTATTGATTTATTTTTTTGCTTAGATCATTGAAGATGAAAACGAATTAAGTAAATTAAAATCAACAATTGTGCAATTGAATCAATCTGTAAGTTTAATTATTTATTTGTAAATAAGTTATTATATATTTAAGTAATTATTTATTTATTTATTTATTTAGGTCAATGATGAAAAGAATGCCAAATCTATATTAATAGATGAAAATCTTGAATTAAAACAAAGGGTAAATATATTTATTTATTTATTAGTTTTTAGGTTAATTATTTATTATATAGGTATTTATTTAATTATTTATTTGCTTAGATCAATGAAGAAAAAATCGAAACAAGTAAATTAAAAACACAAATTGTGAAATTAAATCAATCTGTAAGTTTATTTATTTATTAGTTTTTAGGTTAATTATTTATTATATAGGTATTAATTTGATTATTTGTTATAGGTCATTGAAGAACAAAATACGACAGTTTTATTACAAAGCAAAAATCTAGAATTAAACCAAAGGGTGAGTTTATTTATTTATTTATTTATTTTTATAACATGATGATTGAAATTTTTCTAAAAATAATATTAATAATTTTTTTAATAATATGAAAATGTCAACATTTCGATGAATTTTGATTACAGATGTAATTTATGTTTATTTATTTTATTTAATTTTAGATTCAAGAATGTTGTGGAGAAATATTTGATCAAGATGGGACAGAAAATATTATCCAAGCATCCAAGAAAGGGTCCCTTAATGGGGTGAAATTTTGGCATTCAAAAGACCCCTCCTCTATTCATGCAAAGGATGGAAAGTATTCTAATTGGACTCCTCTGCATTATGCATCCTACTATGGACATTTGAAGATTGTAGAATTCTTGTTGTCCAAAGGAGTGGATGTGGATGCAGAGGATTCTTTTAATGCAACACCCTTAATGTCTGCCTCCTTCAATGGTCATGTCCCTATAGTCAAAGCGTTGCTGGACAAGGGGGCGAAAATCAACTATCAAAATAATGACAAATGGACATCACTACATTGGGCAGTTAATAATAATAAATTGCCAGTAGTGAAATTATTAATAGAGAGGGGGGCGGATAGAAGTTTAAGAGATAGAAGACAATAGAACTCCATTAGATTTGGCTAAAGAGAAAGGATATAAATCTATTGTGGATTATTTGTCGTCCCTTTAACATCCTGACAAATAATCCTCCTCATTTAATTAAATTAATAATTAAATGAAATTACCACATTATCAATGTACAATTTTAAAATTAATTAATAATTTTTCGCAACGTTTTGGGTTCCAATTCTAAAGAAATATGATATTGACCCAATAGTGCTCATTAAATTAACATTTCGATGAAAGCGAAACATCGTGTAAATGATTAAAATAATTTTTAATTAATAATCGCCATCCCCACTAAAGCTTCAGAAATATAAACTAACCCCTATTATCAATATTGTATTATTCGTATCCATAATAAATTTGTAACATGAATAGCAGGGAATTGGACAAAAATTACAAACACAGAATTTTTATTAAATAGACCAGACGTTTCGTCAATTTATTTTATACTTCTTCAGTGGCCCATTTAATCACTATTTGTCAAAAAAACAATTTTCAATTAATAATGAAACGTATTATATTTTAATATATGGCGGATTAAACGTTTTGACATTTTGTGAGAGTCAGTTTTGTATCCAATTGATAAAAATATTTACAAATCTTTGTTATTTCTTGTTATAGTCAAAGTTGACAAATAATTTGTTATTTTAAATAAACATGTATTTATTTTGATATTTTTTTTGTATTTTTTTCATTGAATACCTGTATTCCTGTTACTATTCCTATTTTCCTGCCCCCCCCCCCCCACCCCGCTCTTTCCAAATTCTTCTTTAAATTCTTCAAATATTTGTAATTGTGCTTAGAAAAGACACAAAAATTGTTTTCTCAAAGGATTCTTAGCCATAATTTACGTTCAAAATTTCTCAAAGTTTTTCATATTTGATAAATAATTGAAAATTCATTCATTCTTTTAGATTCAGATTAAAAATTTAACGTGTGTCTGTCTGTCTGTCTGTCTGTCGGGGCATTTGTAGCCAGTGAACTAAAATAAAATTCAAATTTAAATATTTTAATTGAAAAGTTTTTGTTTTGCCGAGAGTAGCAGAGTTGTTGATTTACAAGGAGAAACAAAGAGGTTGTCCTCTGCTTGATGCAAATAAACATACACACATATATATCGAGATGATATATTTGTATATATATATATTATTTATTTGTTTGAGACTATAGTTTCGAAGACTTGGTCTTCATCATCAGTCTTTCTTCAATTATAAATGTTTTTCATGGAGTCACTATCTTTACTCCTTCAAAATCGAAACTATGCTCGTTGTCAATAGCATGAATGGATAACGCGGAGACCAATTTATTTCCATTAATCGATGAAATATGTTCTTTAATTCTTTGTCTCAAATGTCTTCAAGTCTCACCTATAGAAAGAAAAAATGTAAATAAGTGTTTCATTTCAATTTTTAGAACTACTGAGGATGGTCGACCAGTGGTGACCGAAACTGTATAGTTATCAATTAAATAATACAAATAGTTATTAAAATTATTGTTTTATTATATTTGTGACAAAACCAACCCTTCAATTTAACGAAAAAGATCAATTAAGATGGAATTTGTCGAGGTCCAGACCTACCCAGATCGCTTTCTGATCCTCAAAACTTGTTAATAGAATTTGTTTCAGCAAAATCGGTAGAGCCGTTTTCAAAATAGAACTAAGATACAAACATATATATAAATATATAAACAATTTTTGCTCGTTTAATAAGAGTAGAGTACCTCGAGGCACCGAGCGATGCTCGGTAACTTCTTTCTTCAGTTAAAAGCTTTATTTTAATATTATTTTTAATTTAAAATTCTGATAAAAAGGTCGATTTTTATTTGAGAGCAGTTTTCAATTTAAAAAAAAATATATAATATTTGCTCACTGTACCCCCCCCCCCCACCCACCTACCCACCTCCACCCCGCTCGACGCACCCCCGAAACCTCGCCCTACCCCCGGATTCCCCACCACTGCGCCCCACCTTCTGCACCTGTTTTGATTCAACCATATGATTCATTTTTATTCATCCAATTGTTAATAAATAAAACCTATCAAAATGTGTTGCTTTTTCAGAAAATTGAGACCTGCTTTTGCGAAATATATTTTTAAATAAATTATTGATTATTTTTTATTCTATTAAATAAATAAGGTTCTTTATAAAAACAATTATAAAAAGTTTGTTAATAATTCTAACGTTTAGGGAGAACAAAATATGTTAAAATCCACAATCACAATACTTCTTCAAGGCCTTTGAGAATAAAGGATTAACCCGACCCATTGTCTACCTGGGTACAAAAGGAAAATAGTAACCTTTTGTAAAACCCTAAGAATGGGATTTGTCTACCTGAGAATAATTAATTTGATTAAGAAAAAACCCATCAAAAACAATTTTGTCGAAGATGAGATCGATTTGTCACCCCAAAAACCCCCTAACCCGTGAATTTCATCAAAATCGGTAGAGTTGTTTTCAAAATAGAACCAAGATACAAATATATTAATAAATATATAGATAAACAAACAAATAAATATATATAAAAAAACAAACACTTTTTGCTCGTTTAATTAGAGTAGATAAAATTTTGGTTCATATTTAAAATTAAGGGTGGGGGGGGATGAGGTAGTGTTAAAATTTAAAATTATAAAATATTCAAACTAAAAAAAAAATAATACAAAATAAATTGAGACGTTCTGATGTGGCCATCCACTTGACTTTTTATATTATATTTCATTTTTCTTGTTTTTTTAGTTTGACAATATTATAATTTTAAATTACAACTCGCCCCCCCTCCCTCATTAATTTTTGTTTATAAAACGTGACTTTACTCAAATTTTTTTTTAAATAGTAGAGATTGTTAATGTGTCTGTTTTTCTTCAAATCGATGAAATATTGTATTCAGGGTGTATTTCTAATGCAGGGAGATAATTCAGCGGGTGATATCTATGTATATATAGGGTTGTCTTCGCCCTTCTGTCAAGTTTTTTTCTAACGCCCTCTCAACCACTTTTCACCGTATGTTGTTAAAAAAAACACATTGTGCTCAAAATTTGATTTCTCATTTACTCCCCACCCCATAGTTTAAGGAACAATCATTCAAAAAATAGTTTAATTAAAACAATCGAATTTATAATATTTTATTTTTAAAATATGACGCAATTATTTTTATTAGATGCGAGAGGAAAGATTTTAGTTAAATTGCTTTTAATTAAGTTGTTTGTTTTTTTGAACACTTGGCAGAAAAACAGTGTTTTTTGTTGTCTATTTATTATTTGATAATTGGAGAGGTCATAGATCGGCCGAGCAACTCATTGCGTGCACTTGAAGCAATTATTTATTTATTTATTTAATACCAAATTTAATATAAATATACTATTAATTAATTTAAATAATAAGGACGTTAGCTTTGAGATTGTTTGAATGTTTTAAATTATTGAAAATAATGTCGTGTGATTATACGTTATTCAATTTTAGAGGAAGAAAAATCTTCAAGTGATAAACTCGGATATTTAACAACGCATAAGTTGATATTTGCCAATAGATGAGGTTATTATATAAGTCGATTCTGACCTTCTATAGAGGACATGAGAGCCACACAACAAGTGGATGGATAGGGGGGAGGAGGGGGAGTTGGCTATATAACCTCAATGGAAAACCAGAGAGAGCATTATTCTGAAAACTCTCAAAATGAATTTCCTTAGAGGTTTTATTATCTTTGCTTCCTTGGCTGTGGCCACAATACAAGCACGGGCGTCAACCCGACCTGATGATTATGATGAGGGCGAAGAAGAGCTGGACTTTCATTCCAAGGTAACCAACACATTTCATTTCTACCAGGCATTTTTACATAATCTTTGCCAAAGATTTAAACCATCATAACTCAATAATCCATTGAAAAATATTAAATAATAATATTAATTAAATTTAGTTTTGACTTATTGGTGTGTAATCATAAATAAATCTCTAAATCTTCCCTTTTTTAATCCCAACTCCAGCGATCTGGAAGTTTAAACTTCCACTTCTACTTGTGTTTAGAACATTCGGATCTTTTTATATAAATATTAGATTTCAATTTAATAGAGGGGGTAAGAGAAAGTCGTGTGGATGGCCACATCCACTTATTTATTCATTAAGTATTCATTTTAGTGATTTAATTTTTTTCCCTTCTTCAGGTTTTATTGGAAGCAATTAGAGAAAATAAAGAACAGGTGAGTAGAAACTTTCTATTTTTATTTGCAATTTAATTTATTAAGGGGGCGAATTAACAAAATACGGCCCTAAAATGTGTTCAGTGTCTCGCTAAGACAATGTTGTCGTGTTTTTTAACATTCAAAAGCAAGGTTACTGTTAAATAAATAGTCCGGCTCACATAATCGAGAGTTCCGTATTATATAACATCCAAAATACTAGATATATCAGATCCGTTTGTATTTCTCGTTGATGAAGAGAGAATGAACGAATTTGTAGAATTTTTTAATAATTTTAAGTTAAATTTTTTATTAAATATTAGGTCAAAATTTGATTACTTGATTCTACCCAGAAAAACAGATTAGAAATCCAAATTAAATAATAAATTAAATGTAAAAAAAGGCGCATTTTATCTGAAAATGAGGAAAAACTTGATAAATCAGGTTGTGTATTGTTACACACTTACTTCAGGTTGGTCGATTTTAGCCAAAATCTTGTTAAGAAAAATCAAAATTAATATTTTATTTATTGGAATTTGAAGAATTCAAAAATGTCTGACCAATATTTGACCCATACTATATATATCAGAAATAAAAATTATAAAATGTTTATATTCAAATTTATTTATTTATTTATTATAATATATTGAATTGTTAATTCATTCTCAAAAATTTTTTATTTAGATGATGAATCAGATGAAATTAATGGATGAAAAAATTGAACATTTTTATAAGCTTGTAAGTTTATTTATTTATTTATTATTGGTAAATAAGTTATTATATATTTAAGTATTAATTTATTTATTTGTTCAGGTGAATGAAGAAAAAAATAGTAAACCTGTATTAGAAGAAAAAATTCTTGAATTAAACGAAAGGGTGAGTTTATTTATTTATTTATTATTGGTAAATTATTTATTATAAATATATTTATTGATTTATTTATTTGCTTAGATCATTGAAGATGAAAACGAATTAAGTAAATTAAAATCAACAATTGTGCAATTGAATCAATCTGTAAGTTTAATTATTTATTTATTTATGTGTAAATAAGTTATTATAAATTTAAGTAATTATTTATTTATTTATTTATTTAGGTCAATGATGAAAAGAATGCCAAATCTATATTAATAGATGAAAATCTTGAATTAAAACAAAGGGTAAATATATTTATTTATTTATTAGTTTTTAGGTTAATTATTTATTATATAGGTATTTATTTAATTATTTATTTGCTTAGATCAATGAAGAAAAATCGAAACAAGTAAATTAAAAACACAAATTGTGAAATTAAATCAATCTGTAAGTTTATTTATTTATTAGTTTTTAGGTTAATTATTTATTATATAGGTATTAATTTGATTATTTGTTATAGGTCATTGAAGAACAAAATACGACAGTTTTATTACAAAGCAAAAATCTAGAATTAAACCAAAGGGTGAGTTTATTTATTTATTTATTTTTACAACATGATGATTGAAATTTTTCTAAAAATAATATTAATAATTTTTTAATAATATGAAAATGTCAACATTTCGATGAATTTTGATTACAGATGTAATTTAAGTTTATTTATTTTATTTAATTTTAGATTCAAGAATGTTGTGGAGAAATATTTGATCAAGATGGGACAGAAAATATTTTCCAAGCAATAGAGAAAGGGTCCCTTAATGGGGTGAAATTTTGGTATTCGAAAGACCCCTCCTCTATTCATGCAAAGGATGGAAAGTATTATAATTACACTCCTCTGCATTATGCATCCGTCTAATGGACATTTGAAGATTGTAGAATTTTTGTTGTCCAAAGGAGTGGATGTGGATGCAGAGGATTCTTTTATAATACACCCTTAATGTGGGCCTCCATCAAGGCTCATGTCCCTATAGTCAAAGCGTTGCTGGACAAGGGGGCGAAAATCAACTATCAAAATAAAAACAAATGGACAGCACTACATTGGGCAGTTTATCATAATAAATTGTCAGTAGTGAAATTATTAATAGAGAGGGGGGCGGATAGAAGTTTAAGAGATCAATACAATAGAACTCCATTAGATTTGGCTAAAAAGAAGGAATTTAAATCTATCGAGGATTATTTGTCGTCCCTTTAACATCCTGACAAATAATCCTCCTCCTTTAATTACATTAATAATTAAATGAAATTACCACATTGTCCATGTACACTTTTAAAATTAATTAATAATTTTTCCCAACGTTTTGGGTTCCAATTATAAAGAAATATGATATTGACCCAATAGTGCTCATTAAATTAACATTTCGATGAAAGCGAAACATCGTGTAAATGATTAAAATAATTTTTAATTAATAATCGCCATCCCCACTAAAGCTTCAGAAATATAAACTAACCCCTATTATCAATATTGTATTATTCGTATCCATAATAAATTTGTAACATGAATAGCAGGGATTGGACAAAAATTACAAACATAGAATCTTTATTAAATTGTCCAGACGTTTCGTCAATTTATTTTATACTTCTTCAGTGGCCCATTTAATCACTATTTGTCAAAAAAACAATTTTCAATTAATAATGAAACGTATTATATTTTAATATATGGCGGATTAAACGTTTTGACATTTTGTGAGAGTCAGTTTTGTATCCAATTGATAAAAATATTTACAAATCTTTGTTATTTCTTGTTATAGTCAAAGTTGACAATTAATTTGTTATTTTAAATAAACATGTATTTATTTTGATATTTTTTTGTATTTTTTTCATTGAATACCTGTATTCCTGTTACTATTCCTATTTTCCTGCCCCTCCCCCCACCCCGCTCTTTCCAAATTCTTCTTTAAATTCTTCAAATATTTGTAATTGTGCTTAGAAAAGACACAAAAATTGTTTTCTCAAAGGATTCTTAGCCATAATTTACGTTCGAAATTTTTCAAAGTTTTTCATATTTGATAAATAATTGAAAATTCATTCATTCTTTTAGGTTCAGATTAAAAATTTAACGTGTGTCTGTCTGTCTGTCTGTCTGTCGGGGCATTTGTAGCCAGTGAACTAAAATAAAATTCAAATTTAAATATTTTTATTTAAAAGCTTTTGTTTTGACGAGAGTCGCAGAGTTGTTGATTCACAAGGAGAAACAAAGAGGTTGTCCTCTGCTTGATGCAAATAAACATACACACATATATATCGAGATGATATATTTGTATATATATATTATTTATTTGTTTGAGACTATAGTTTCGAAGACTTGGTCTTCATCATCATTCTTTCTTCAATTATAAATGTTTTTCATGGAGTCAATATCATATGGATATTGAAAAACTTGGTGTTCCTTCGTCACTGCTGGTCGCCTAGGAACTAATAAATACATTCTATCCGGTTCACATTCAAATATAACAATATGTTTCCCTTTCTCCTTTCTCCTTAGAAAGGCTAACAAAAGAAGGGTTTTTTCTTTTTCTTTTATCTTTTGTTAGCAAACATATGTGTGCTGTTTAGTTCCTAGCCAGCAGTGAGGAAGGAACACCAAGTTTTCAATATCCATATGATATTGACTCCATGAAAAACATTTATAATTGAAGAAAGACTGATGATGAAGACCAACTCTTCAAAACTATAGTCTCAAACAAATAAATACTATATATACAAATATATCATCTCGATATATATGTGTGTATGTTTATTTGCATCAAGCAGAGGACAACCTCTTTGTTTCTCCTTGTTAAATATTTTAATTTCTTCTTTAAAATCCCGTCAAAGGTGCAGAACTGGAGGGGGAGGTGCTTTCCAAGCTTATCCCCCCCCCTCCAAAGGAAAGAAACAAAAATAAGTAATAATTAAATTAATAAAAAATAATTAAATATACTTTAGTACACTCCCTTCTTTTCTGCACACGAGAAATAAACTTTTTTAATCTCAAGAATTTTAAATAATTCTATTAAGTAGAAAATAATCTTTTAAATCTGTGTATAAGAAAATTTTAAGATCATTATTAACACTTATTTTCATTGTTGTGACATTTCATTTTAATAATTATTTATTTGATTGTTTTTTGAGATCTAATTTATTGAATATTTTTTACTTTACCATACAGAGTAATGGTGGGCCTCTAGAGATCTAGAAATGCAAAAACTAACCGCCCAAAATGGGGGTGGGGGTGGGGGGTGTAACGTCAAAAAATGAAAATCTCGGGCCTTGTACCTGGACGAGCTAGCTCAAAAACCAGTGTGAATATCGAAACCAAATTTCACAAGTAGTTTTGGTCCATTGAGATTAAAATCTACTTAGATTTTGGTGCATATCGACTCAAAATTAAGGGGGTGGAAAAGGGGGGTGTGTGTTAAAAATTAAAAATCTAAGACATTTGAGCAAATTCAACCCAATTTTGTATAGATAATATCTGGGCCTCTAGAGAGCTAGAAATGCAAAAACTAACCGCCCAAAATGGGGGTGGGGGTGGGGGCTGTAGCGTCAAAAAATGAAAATCTCGGGCCTTGTACCTGGACGAGCTAGCTCAAAAACCAGTGTGAATATCGAGCCCAAATTTCACAAGTAGTTTTGGTCCATTGAGATTAGCATCCACTTAGATTTTGGTGCATATCGACTCCAAAATTAAGGGGGTGGAAAGGGGGGGTTGTGTTAAAAATTAAAAAATCTAACACATTTGAGCAAATCCAACCCACCTTTGTATAGATAATATCTGGGCCTCTAGAGAGCTAGAAATGCAAAAACTAACCGCCCAAAATGGGGGTGGGGGTGGGGGGTGTAGCGTCAAAAAATGAAAATCTCGGGCCTTGTACCTGGACGAGCTAGCTCAAAAACCAGTGTGAATATCGAAACCAAATTTCACAAGTAGTTTTGGTCCATTGAGATTAAAATCTACTTGGATTTTGGTGCAAGATCGATCTCAAAATTAAGGGGGGGTGGAAAGGGGGGGGGGAAAATAAAATTCTCAAAATCTAAGACATTTGAGCAAACTCAACCCAATTTTGTATAGATAATCTCTGGGCCTCTAGAGAGCTAGAAATGCAAAAACTAACCTCCCAAAATGGGGGTGGGGGGTGGGGGGTGTAGCGTCAAAAAATGAAAATCTCGCGCCTTGTACCAAACTCAACCAAATTTTGTATACATAATCAGTGGGACACAAGAAGTATACAAATGAAAAAACTAACACCCCTTCCTACATGATTATAAATAATTTTAGTGGCCAAGTTGTATGGTAAAGTCAAGTGGATGGCCACATCAGAACACGTCAGCTTATTTGAAGTCGGTTTTATTTTTTTCTAAAAATTATTTTTATTTTTCTCTTTTTAGTGATGTTATTAATAGTGACTTAATATAATACCTTGCCTGCATCTCGTAATAGAAAGCGTCTGGCGAATCAATCAGAAAATCATAATAAAATTGGTGGAAAGGGGGGGGGGGCGGGTTAAAAATTAAAAATCTTGGCTATTTGAGCAAACTCAACCAAATTTTGTATATATAATTAGTGCGACCCCAGAAGTCTAAAAATGCAAAAACCAACCCCCCTCCCCTACATGATTATAAATAATTTTATTAAATATTAAATATAATTGGGGTCCAGGTTGTATGGTAAAGTCAAGTGGATGGCCACATCAGAACACGTCAGCTTATTTTTAACCTACTTCAAAAAAGGAGGAGGTTCTCTATTCGACTGATTTTTTTTGTGTCTAGTTACCTCATATCTCCGCCAATTGAGAACCGATTTTGATGGGGGTTTTTTTTGCATTGGGTTCAGTCTAGCTTCCGATTGGTCCCGTTTTTTTTTTTTTTTTTTTTGATTGGTATTTTACCTTTTTTGATATGTTTGTTCAGGCATAACTTCTTTGTTTATAAACCCATTTTAATGATTCTGTTTTTATTGGAAAGAGGGTACCTTAGGGGTGTTCTGAAAATACGATCAATGACGAAATAACATAAATCTCAAATTCTTATTTCCAAATCAATTGAAATTATAATAAATAAAATATTTTATAAAAAAAAATCTTAAAACATTCATTTAAAACCCGCAAACGTTTCGAGAGAATTTTTATATTTATGAATTGAATTTTATTATCATTTTCTGATTCATTCGCCCGACGCTTTCTCTTACGAGATGCATACAAGGTATTATATTAAGTCACTATTAATAACATCACTAAAAAGAGAAAAATAAAAATAATTTTTAAAAATAAAAAATAAAAAACCGACTTCAAATAAAATTAATTTCCAACAAATAAAATAATAATAATTTAAAAATAAAATAAAATAGACTAAAAGGTATAAAATAATTATCTAATTTAGTTACAACTAAACGACGAAATTTTTAAATGATATCCCTTTTTGAAGTCGGTGCCAAACATATACATTTTAAGAATCTGACTCTACGGATCTTACTTAGTAAGTTTGGCGAGTAAGCTCATTTTAGCACCGACTTTAAAAAGTAATTTTATATGAAAATTTCGTCGTTTAGTTGTAACTAAATAAGATAATAATTATTTTATATCTTTTAGTCTATGTTAGGGCCTCGGTTGAGAGCGTTGTGGTGCGTGTCCGCGGCCCCCACCTAGTTGGTGGGATCCTAACAATGATTTGTGCAGGGCGATGTTTGTGCCCTGGTGGAAAGCCGGGCTGGGCACCACCCGCTTAGTTAGCGGGAGGGCTACTAGTTGGTGGATGGCCCCTCCTTCGAATGATCACTCGAGATCGAATTGTTTCACTTATAACATGACTGAAATATTATC
This sequence comes from Forficula auricularia, assembly GCA_024734495.1. NCBI lineage: Eukaryota > Metazoa > Arthropoda > Insecta > Dermaptera > Forficulidae > Forficula > Forficula auricularia. The sequence goes on along the minus strand of JALMQS010000120.1, from coordinate 3,922,937 downwards.
AGTCATTCAGGGTGTCGCAACGATCTGACTGAGTCATCTAGCGGCCGTGTCTAAAAGCTCGTAGCCAAAGCAACAGCCGCTACATCACACCCTTGCTTTCCTTTTTTTGGTGATTGCTTTACCGACTTAGTTAGCCGGGCAGGGCTCTATCCACCTAGCTGGTGGGTCAAAAGCTGCCTGCTTAGCAATCACGTCGGGGTCACCAGATTGTTAGGGCCTCGGTTGAGTGCGTTGTGGTGCGTGTCCGCGCCTCCACCTAGTTGGTGGGGTCCTAACAATGATTTGTGCAGGGCGATGTTTGTGCCCTGGTGGAAAGCCGGGCTGGGCGCCACCCGCTTAGATAAAAATTATCTTTGCTACTATTGTAGCGATACAACTACCATCATTTTCAGAATATAGCCGAAATCTTAACAACAAATTTATATATGAATAGATGATGCACTCCAGACCTTTCGATTGACTTTGGCTTGCTTTTCCGATTAACTTTGTCTGGCTTGTGGCCAGGGAACTTTGGGCACAGGTGCCAGCCAGCTCTATTTTAGTGATAATTTGTGTGTGTGTGTGGGGTGGCGCGATATCAATTCATTTCAAATGTGTGCCAAAAACGAGATTCAAATTTCAACTAGCATTCACAGCCGGGGCTTTGCTTTCTTTCCATTCCGATCATTTCAAATTAGACATTTAAAGTCTAATCCAATTTCAAGGAAAAGCCATTCTAATGAGTTGGTGCGGGGGTGTGCATTCTCAAAGTCTCCAAAGGGTCATAGAATACTTGCGAGGGTGTCAGGCCAATTCAAATGCGAGCCACACTTTTCAAATGACAACTGAACAGAATCTTAATCACAAATAATAATAATAAAACTTTGGGTCTATCAAGATGGCCCCACTGTTATTCCCCTATATATCTACTCTTTTTAAACGAGCAAAATTTGTATATATATACCGGGTGAGTTTTTTATCTTGAGACAGTCCTATTACTCAAAAACATTCCATTATATGAAAAAAAGTTTCAAATAAAAGTTTATTTATATGAAGGTGCAAACTAAACTACGCTATTGTTTGTCGATCTAGAACAAGCTTTCCAGTCAACTTCCGTTTTTTAAATAGAAACCTATACATTTTTGTACATATTCTGAATCTACAAAAAAAAAACTGAACAACTTTTATTAGAACTATTTTTTTATACGACATCAAATAAAATAAATATTAATTCAATTAGATCTCAAAAAAAAATTATTATAATTATTTTTAACAATTATTCAACTTAATTATCAATTAATAATGATTAAATAATTAATTATTAAATAAATATTTATTAAATCGAAAAGTCACAACAATTAAATTAAGTGTTTATAATGTGGGAACTTAATTGTTTAATTAAGTATTTAATTTAGTGAATTATATTGATTTCAGTTTAAGATCATACATATGTTTGCCACATGTCCGTCTGGGCTTTCTGCCCTTGTGAAGGTCGCATTCTTTCTTTTAGCGAGCATTGTGCCCAAGGGCTGGTCGGCTGACATGGCACCCCCACCCCACTTATATGCGTGTGTATGTGTTGCTGCTGAGGGTGAATTGTCAACGGCTGGAAGTTAGTTGAAAGCGAGTGATGGTTAAGACATGTTTGTCGATGTGCTAGCTTATAGTTGATAGCAATTGTACGACGTTAATTTTAAGATGATGTGTTTTAAGATGTTTTAACGATGACCCCCTAGACACGAAAATGTATTACCCCCCCCTTTTGTAAATAAATATATATTAAAGAATAAATATGTGTGTTATTTCACCCCTATGAGCCAAGGGGGTGAAACCACGCCCCCTACAATAATGATATTAAAACTTCGTTATACACAGATTTTAGAGATATTATTTCTACTTAATAAATCTATTTAAAATTCTTGAGCTTAAACACACGTTTATTTCTCGTGTCAATCCAGTAGATAGTTATATTGTATTACTATAATAAAAATGGAGCATTTTTGTTGAAGACAGAATTAATATGGTCTTAATTTATGGTGTATGTGGAAGAAGTGATATGGGGCTGCCATTTTCCTATTAGGAATACACCCTCCAAAGCTTCATTTCATCGTGTTGTAAATCTGTTTAAAAAACACAACAGGCTATGAAGAAACTAAAACAGGCCAAACAACGAAATTGGAACTGGAATTCATCCAGAAGAATTGCAATACACTCTGGAATGTCTCCGAACAATGTTGTAAAATTATTAAATTATTAATTATTATTAAATTGTTTATTTAATAATTAAATATTTGATTGTAACTCTGTAGATTTATAGGCCCTTAATGATCGTATAGGGAAGGGGTAGGTCAGGTTACGTCCGCTCTTAATAAAGTAAATTAAATAAAAATATATATATTTAATAATAAAAAAAGTTAATAAAAGAATTATAAATTGCTAAACAAATTTGTAAGTTATTAATTGTAATATTAATGGTTTTTATATAACAATAATATATATATATATTTAAGAATAAAAAAAAGTTATAAAAGAATTATGAATTGATAAACAAATTTGTAAGTTGTTAATTATAATATTAGTTAATGATTATGATAGACAAATTCAAGTCACTCACAGAAATGGATGGCCATCCTTACACGTTCTCACCCTCGACACTACCCTAATTTCTCACCCTATTCTCTCAATCACGCCCTCGCTCTGTGCTTTGCCCTTTTTACCCTTCAATATCCGCAATCCTTAACCCTTGTTCTCGTCACCTTCGAGGTTGGGCACGCTCTGTCCCCCCGAGCTCCACGCACCCGACCGCTTCTAGCCCCTCTCCCCTCTCGTGTCCTGGCTAGCTCACTTATACGCCCTTTTCGGCTTCTCCGTCGCTCCGCTCTTCGGGAACACCTTCCCCGGACCCTCATTGTTGCGCTCATCGGGTTCTTTCCCGGCCCATACACTCTCACTCGTCGGGGACACCTTCCCTGGACCCTCATTGTTGCGCTCGTCGGGCTCCTTCCCGGCACTCCCACTCTCACTCGTCGGGGACACCTTCCCTGGACCCTCATTGTTGCGCTCACGGGCTCTTCCCGGCACTCACACTCTCACTAGTCGGGGACACCTTCCCCGGACCCTCATGATTGCACTTCAGCTGGCTAGCGGGCGACTTCCCAATAATAACACAGACATCGCCCGCAGGGGCAGCCTGTGGGCCGCCAAGCCGCTCACCCTCACTCACTTCTCGCCACCCTCCAAAAAACACCCCTCGCACCTCGCCGGGCGGCCTGTCCGCCGTCCAGCCACCCACACTCACTGCCTGCCTCCCACGCACTCCCGCTAGACGCCGTCCGGCTCGCTCCCCTCACACACACATCCCTCCTCTCTCTTCCACACGGACAGCCGCCTCTTCCCCCTTTCCGCCTAAGGTCTCTCTCTCTCCTTTTCGCACTCTCTGCTCTGTTCGTTCTTATTTCCTATCTGAAAAGTGTACAGGCGTCCGTTTGTCTGGCTGCAGAATCAGCGATTCACTCAACCTACTACCCAACCAGACAAACTTCGCCTTAATACACTAACTAAATAATAATGCTAAATAATAATACAATTTATTTAATCACTAATACTAATACTAAATTAAGGGTAGTAACCCTTACATCTGTCTCTAGTGCACCGCCACCATTTACATGATCATTATTATTTGATAATTAAGTTGAATGATTGTTAAAAAATAATTATAATAATTTTTTTTGAGATCTAATTGAATTAATATTTATTTTATTTGATGTCATATTAAAAAATAGTTCTAGTGAAAGTTGTTCAGATTTTTTTGTAGATTGAGAATATGTACAGAAACATATAGGTTACTAAAAGATAAGAGTAAATAAATATTATATTTAATAATGATTTACTATGAGTTAAGGATACTAGGTCACTTATTTCACATTAAAATTAAAAAATTAAAAGATATAAATTTTTTTTTTCTTTTTTCAATATATATATTTCGGGCTATCAACCCATCTTCAGGAAGTACAGAAAGTAACTAATTCAACTTATTGAATAACAGGTTATATTGTTATGACACACTATTGGTTTTTAGTTGCGCCCAAGCGATTCGACCTGTTTAAGCCCTGGTGCTGGTTTGATGAGAGGAGAGGAGGATGTATTTAAAAAGAAGAGATTATTTCATATTGGTTTTTTATTCATCTCTTAACTCCAAGTTAACAACTGCCTCCAGTGGGCTTCACCTTTGAACTGTCTCCAGTCGATTCCAAAATAGAACTAACCCAACTCTCTCAACTATCTCAAAACCTGCCTGTCATCTCTGGGAGTTTCCACAAGAAATATTCCCGATTCGTCAATTTCCTAATGAGTAGGAGTACATTTTAATCATTGACCACTCCCTTTTTTAAGGGAGGGACTTCAAAACCACGTGACCTTTCTTGGGAATATTCCATTTCTGGAAATTTAATCTTTAGATATTTCTCACGCTAAAATGACATTTACACATCTGGAAATTTCCCAAAAAGCCAATGAATTTACAAATCAACATCTGGAGCCAAAAGCCATTGACATTTATTTATGACTCGTTTTAAGAGCTATCTGACTTGGGTCCAGTAAGCTGAATTTGCAAAGTCCGCTTCCCTATTGTCAAAAAGGTGCCCTCGAGCATCAAAAGGACGCCGGTCGACAAACATTGCCTTTAGAAATAATTATATTTATTTTCAAGGAAAATTCTCGAGGGTCACAACAATATATATGTTTATTAAACAGAGGGAAAGAATGTTTAAATTATTTTAAAAGAACACTTTCTCTTAGGCTATTGTTAAGTGAGAATATCAGGTTGGCGTTTGTTGACATAAGTGTGTTTAGATAAAAGAAAAAGAAAATAATTTTTTATATCTTTTAATTTTAATGTGAAATAAGTGAACCTAGATATCCTTAACTCATAGTAAATCAATATTAAATATAATATTTATTTACTCTTATCTTTATTAAAGATGTTTCACCTTGCACCAACACCACAATCTCTACTAATTATATAGGTTACTATTTAAAAAACAGAAGTTTACTTCGAAATACCCTTGAAAGCTTGTTCTAGATCGACAAACAATAGCGTAGTTTAGTTTCCCCCTAATATAAATAAACTTTTATTTGAAACTTTTTTGCATATAATGCATTGTTTTTGAGTAATAAGACTGTCTCAAGATAAAAAACTTACCCGGTATATATGGTATATATAGTATATGATAGATATTTGTATCTTAGTTCTATTTTGGAAAACGACTCTACCGATTTTGATGAAACCAACTCTATTTCAATATATAAAATTTAAATTTCCAAATTTTAATTAGATTTATTTATCATGATCTATTAGCGGGTTTTAATATACTAATATAAATTTCCTAATTATAGTAAAATTTATTTGAGATGATCTATTAGTGGGTTTTAGTATACTAATATTTTTTTTTTTTATTTTTTATAAATTTTATTAAACCAATTATTTTACATTAATTAATGTATACCTTGTATTTTAGCTTCGATTTCGGAGATAGCTTCTCCACCATCGAGTGTCCTTAGGGATGGGCTTTAGTGGAGGACCAATCGATTTGATTAGAGAATAATCAAATTTAAATAATTATCGCGAAAAGTAGGTTATTCCTTATCTAATTAGATGGTTGATCCTCCTTCCTAACCACAAGGACTCAAGATTAACTAGTATACTAATATAAATTTCCAAATTTTAATTAGATTTATTTATCATGATCTATTAGCGGGTTTCAATATACTAATATAAATTTCCTAATTATAGTAAAATTTATTTGACATGATCTATTAGCGGGTTTTAGTATACTAATATAAATTTCCAAATTTTAATTAGATTTATTTATCATGATCTATTAGCGGGTTTTAATATACTAATATAAATTTCCTAATTATAGTAAAATTTATTTGACATGATCTATTAGCGGGTTTTAGTATACTAATATAAATTTCCAAATTTTTAATTAGATTTATTTATCATGATCTATTAGCGGGTTTTAATATACTAATTTATATTGATTAATTATAATAAAATTGTATTTATCATGAAAAATTATTGTTTTAAAATTAAAAAAATCGCTTCTCCGTCTTCAGGCAAGCCGATTATAATAAATAAATAAGTAATAGGTAGATATTTATTTTCAATAAATTGAAAATTATGTTTTAGTATGATCTCAAAAAAAGGAATTGAAAATAATTTTTGAGTCGCATATGAACATATTTCTCAAATTTAGTTCGCGGAATAAAAAGGTTAGCAGCCACTGCCATTTCTATATCTAACATCATTTTAACTTAAAATAAGTTGATAATATGGTCAAAAAATCTTAATTTCGAGTTTTTAAATTTTATTATTACTTTGTTTTAATAATAATCTACTCTTAATAAACGAGTAAAAATTATTTATTTATATATTGGTATCTTAGTTCTATTTTGAAAACGGCTCTACCGATTTTGATAAAACAAATTCTATTAACAAGTTTTGAGGATGAGAAAACAATCTGGCTAGGTCTGGACCTCGACAAATTTTATCTTAATTGATCTTTTCTTAATTAAATAATTATTGATAGATGAAAATCTAAATAAAAAGTTTGTTTGAATTTTTTTCAATTATTTATTTAATTGGTTTTTTAATTTTAAAATCCCCTAGTAGGTTATAAAAAATATACTAGATAATCATAAGATGGTGTCATCTATTAAATCCGATGGAATGGAATTATATGTCAGAGGGGTTGTTTTTCACCCCCTCGGGAATCGAACCCGAGTGCCAGTAACAGCAATCCGTGCCATCTGGCTCACCTGCGGTATGCGAACCTCTCTGACATGTAAACGCGTAAAATATTTTACTCAAAGATTGTTATCAATCAATCAGACCATTCAACAGTTTGCGAACGAATATCAATGTTAATCAATGATAATGTTTATCAATATGAACGAATGTGGGCAAATTGGTGTACGAGTAAACAAATAGATACATAATATGTGGACCATTAGAAAGCTAGAAATGCAAAAACTGGGTGCGGGGTGAAGGAGGTGTGGTGCAGTTGTGTGGGATCCGAGGGTGGGAGGCGCGGGTGGGGTGGGGCGCAGTGGGGGTGCACTGGTAGGGGCGCAGTGGGGGTGCACTGGTAGGGGCAATTACGGCATTACAATTTTTTCTGGGATTAAATACATACATAAATAATTCGAAAATTGTATCTTTTCATGCGCTGTCACTCAGGGACAAGCAGAGAGGAATTGTTTCGACACCAATAGCTTCACGTTTAAACGGAACCCTAAAATGAAAAATGAATAAACAAGTTGTGTCGTGTGTGCATTAGATTGATTGAATTTTAATAGTTTTTGTTTTGCATCACGTGATGAATCTGAATAATATGCTATTTTTATTGTTATTTCGTCCTAATGTGCGTGGTTATGGTTGTTTATAACGGAAAGTTCATTGTTGATGATTCAAACCCAACAGTTGAAATTACAATCTAAAATTTCACTTAAAATTGAGATTAAACGATAAAGTTTTGGTGGACCGAAAGTTTGGGCATTAATCTCGTCTAATAGCATATAGTGGATGGAGGCTTCCCTTCCGAACTAGATAGCAGTTAGATTAGGGGAGGGGGCCTTATTCCCCCACCCCCACCCCGACCTGATTCCATTCCTCAAGTGTCAACCACAATTAACAACCACGCTGATATTACTTTGCCTTCCGCATATGTCATGAGCAAAACAAGGTAGGAAAACCGAAATGGTCAACAGTGTTGCCAACAGGACGGTTTTTAGATCCATAATCAGGATTAATAATAATACCACCGAGCGATACACGGTAACCAAACTAAATAAGCTGGCGTGTTCTGATGTTCTGATCTGGCCTGACTTTACAATACAACCTGATCTTTAAAATTATTTATAATCATGTAGGGGGGGGGGAGTTAGTTTTTGGTTCAGGTGAGGGTCCAGTGGCGTAGTGGGGTGGTACGGGGGTAGGGGTGCTGAATGTGTTTCGGAGGGGGTGGTGGGTTTGGAGTGGGGTGGGAGGTTGGGGTTCGTGGGTTGGGGGTCCGAGGTGGTTGGGGTGCGGGATGGAGTGTTGGGGTGGCGGTGTGAGGGCGGGGGTTGGGCACGGGTGCAAGGGGCGGGTGGTAGGGGTGCTGGGTGCGTTTCGGGGGTGTGGTGGGTGTGAGTGTGAGGGTCGGGTTCGTGGGTTGGTGGTCCAGGGGGCGTGCCCCGTCGTAGAGGGCCGCCGAAAAGTATACTATAAAATGAACCTATAATAACGAAAATATTTTTTATGGCCTCAAAATTAGGGGGCGGGTGGTCAATAAATAGAAATCTAGGCCATTTGAGCAAACTCAACCAAATTTTGTACACATAATAAAACTATATATATTTGTATAGATTAATTTGTAACAACGCTTAGAGAAATTTCTATAAAAAAATTACCCTCTTGCCTAGAATCGAACCGACGAACTCTTGAACTAAGGGCATGAGCTCTAGCCATTAGACCAATGCAACATTAATATTTATAACTTGATCTCTGTTACTAAAACTATATATTTTTGATTTTGACTTTGTGTCGAGATAATATTGTATTCATTTGAACTCGAATGAAAATGAAAAAACACCAATTGATTTTTAAATTAAAAAAAACATTAAATATATATTAATTAACGAGGCAAATTTGAAATATAATTGTCAGCTCGGATTTTAATCTGATAGCTCCAATGGGCTTCTAGAAGTCTAAAAAATGCAAAAACGAACAGCCCAAAATTGGGTGAGGAGGGGTGGTGGGGGATGGGGGGCAAAAATAAAATGCAAGCATTTGGACCAAACTCAACCAGAAGTGTATAGTAATGTCAAGTGAATGGCCACATCAAATTATTTATTTAATAATTAAATATTTGATCATTATTATTTGATAATTAAATTGAATGATTGTTAAAAATAATTATTAAGATTTTTTTGAGACCTAATCGATTAAATATTTTTTATTATTTGATGTCATATAAAAAAATAGTTCTAATAAAACTTCTTCAGTTTTTTTTTGTAGATTCAGAATATGTACAGAAACATAAAGGCTTCTTGAAAATTGAAAAGTTTTTGTTTTGCCGAGAGTAGCATTCCAGTGACGAAGGAACACCAAGTTTTCAATATCCATATGATATTGACTCCATGAAAAACATTTATAATTGAAGAAAGACTGATGATGAAGACCAAGTCTTCGAAACTATAGTCTCAAACAAATAAATAATATATATACAGATATATCATCTTGATATATATGTGTATATGTTTATTTGCATCAAGCAGAGGACAACCTCTTTGTTTCTCTTTATAAAGGGTTTCTATTTAATAAACAGAAGTTGACCTCGAAATACCCATGAAAGCTTGTTCTAGGTAGACAAACAAAAGCGTAGTTTAGTTTCTCCTTTAATATAAATAAATTTTTATTTGAAACTTTTTTCATATAATTCATTGTTTTTGAGTTATAAGACTGTCTCAAAATAAAAAACTCACCCGGTATATATACAATTTTTGCTCGTTTAATAAGAGTAGATAACTCCGGCTGGCATCTTGTTAGCCAAGGGGATTCACATCCTCCTCCCCATCAACCCTATCCTATATCTCTACCTCTGAAGAAGGAGGAACGATCCTCCGAATATTCATTTTTTTCAAGAGAATTAAAATGACGTTCTAATATATTATTATATTCGGATTTTGTGGTTTTCATTATCCTTGAGCTGCCTTTCCATCAGTTCAGCATTAAATTAAATTAATCATTAAATCATCTATTTGTTCAAAATTTAATAATACTATTCGTAAAAAATTCATTTTGCTTTAAATAAATAATAACAAGAAGGTTGAGTAATAAAGATTTAATTATTTACTAGACCTCGGCCCGGCGTCACCTAAACCCTGGCGGGGAGCGTCTCGTTTTATGGTTAAAATTTAGATAGATAATAGCCGACCCGACCACGCGTTGATCAAAAATTTAAATATATTTAAAAAATAATAATAGTCTTGAAAATAAATTGAAAATGCAAATAATTATAGAATAGGTATTAAAACAGTTAATATATTATATATTACTAGTCAAAAATTGTTCCCTTAACCAAAAATAATATTGACAGTTGAAAGATTTTAAAAAGCTATTATCGGCGATCTTGTTTGTTTGCTTTTACCCCCCAGAGAGGCGCTGGCGTTGTTTTCTCTAAAAAAATATTTTTTACATGCCACAGGTGTGATATCTATAAAAACACTATATATAAATAAACACTCGTGTATTTGAATGGAATGTTGTGTGAAAATTTCAAAGAAATCGGTTAAGAACTTTCGAATATCCTTCAACGTATCATTTAAGCGTAACAGTACATTTTTATTTATATATATTTATTTATTTTATTAATATTTTCTTTTCTTTTCTTTTCAGGTAAGTTGAATTTTCTTTTCTTCTATTCGGGCATTTTCATCGAGTCTAGTCCTAAGACTTGGTCGACGCATCCAACCAATTAAAGGTAAAAATAATTTTTATCTTTGTGTTTTTTTTTAGGATATTTCGCTAAAATTAAGATTCTTTAATTGTTAAAAATTTTATTCTTTAATTGTTGAAAAAGTTTTATTCTTTAATTGTTGAAACATTTTATTTATAATTACAAAATCTGTTTATAATTAAGTTTTAATATCGGGGGAGGTCGGGTAGGCTAGGCGGTAGCATGTCAGCCAGCTAACCAAGAGGACCCGAGTTCGAATCCGACTCGAGGCATCCGGCTAAAATCTGACCCCCGAGGTAGAGACAAATTTAAATAAAATAATTAGTATCGTAAATGGCCTATGGCTAGAAAGGCCGAAAAGCCAAAAAAAAAAAAAAAAAGTTTTAATATCATTATAAACACTTATTTTAATTGTTATGACTTTTTGATTTAATAATTAATTATTTAATCATTATTATTTGATAATTAAGTGAAATAATTGTTAAAAATAATTATTCGGATTTTTTTGAGATCTAATTGATTCATGTATTTTATTTATTTGATGTCGTATAAAAAATAGTTCTTATGAAAGTTGTATATTGTTATATATTATGGCCATTTTATTATCAAGGTACATATAATATTTATTTATTTTTAACCGACTTCACACGACTGATGTTACCTGATATCTTCGCCAATTGTGAACCGAATTTGATGATTTTTTTTGCATTAGGTTCAGTTTAGCTTCCGATTGGTCCCGTTTTATTTTCATATGTATTAGACCTTTTTTATTAGGTTTGTTCAGGCATAACTTCTTTGTTTATGAACCGATTTTAATGATTCTTTTTTTATTGGAAAGTGGGTACCTTAAGGGTGGTACCATATTAATTGTCAAGTTCTGATGATATGATCAATGATAAAATAACGTAAATCTTCAATTCTTATGTGCAAATAATCGAAATTATATTAAATAAAATCTTTTATAAAAAAGTCTTAAAACATTCATTTAAAACCCGCAAACGTTTCGAGAGAATTTCTATATTTATGAATTGAATTTTATTATCATTTTCTGATTCATTCGCCCGACGTTTTCTCTTACGAGATGCATACAAGCTATTATCTTAAGTCACTATTAATAACATCACTAAAAAGAGAAAAATAAAAATAAATTTTATAAAAAAAAAAAAATCGGGTTCAAAAAATAAAATGCAACAAATAAAATAATAACAACTCAAAAATAAAATAAAATACACTAAAAGGTATAAAATAATTATCTTATTTAGTTACAACTAAACGACGAAATATTAACATAAAATTACTTTTTGAAGTCGGTACCAAACATATAGATTTTATGAATCGCACACGGATCTTACTTAGTACGTTTGGCGGGTACGCTCGCTTATATAGTTTGTTTGTCACCGACTTCAAAAAGTAATTTCATGTAAATATTTCGTCGTTTAGTTGTAACTAAATAAGATAATTATTATTTATACCTTTTAGTGGATTTTATTTTATTTTTAAGTTTATTATTATTTTATTTGTTGCATTTAATTTTTTTGAAGTCAGTTTTATTTATTTTTTTTTTTTAATGTGAATACGAAGCCGTTTATTCTCATCATCCTCTTTGGATATGTTTTAAGTGAAAATAAATTGGATTTGTCTCGCTATTAAAAAGCAACAAGAGAAGTCGATCAAAAAAATACTAATACTAATACTACATACTAATAGACTGGTAAAATAGCAGCAAGAGCTAAGCCTTGGTTGGTTGGCTGGCTTTTTCCTTTAACTCCATTCAAAGTCGCCGTATCTAATCAAAAAGGAATTCTTCACTCTTTGAGAAAAAGTGAAAGAGAAAGTGAAAGAGAAAGAAAGTAGAGGACAAGAAGAAATGAACTAAAAGAGAGGAATTCAATCAAAGAATACAAATAAACAAACATTATTACCTAATAGAAATATTCTATTGAAATATAACAATAAATAAATAAATAAATAAATAAATAGAGAGAGAAAATTAAAATTAAAGTATGTAAAAGTTAATTTGCCTAAAATAAAGGCTGGTAAAAACAATTCATTTTAAAAATAAAGAAAAATAAAATTCAAATTTCATTATTGATCAACAATGTTTATTGATAATTAATTAACAATAGTAATTTAATTTAGATTAATTATTAAGACTTCAAGTGGGAGAAGGGACGGAAATATTAGTAGAGGAATACATAAATCTACTCTTATTAAACGAGCAAAAATTGTATATTTATTTATTTATATATTTGTATCTTGGTTCTATTTTGAAAACGGCCCTACCGATTTTGATGAAACAAAATCTATTAACAAGTTTTGAGGATGAAAAAACGATCTGGCTAGGTCTGGACCTCATCAAAATTCATCTTAATTGATTTTTTCTTAATTAAAGTAATTATTGATAGATGAAAATCTCAATAAAAAAAAATGATTCGGCGGATGTCGTATTAGAACTTGAGACCTCTTGCATCTGAAGAAGACAGTCTACCACTAGACCAAAGAACTATTTTTAAAACCTTGCTTTTTACTTTTATTAAAATTAATATTTTTGAATTAGACTTTATTTATAAGTGTGGAAATAATTGATTATATTATAGATAGCTATGTATTTAATAAATAGAATTTATTAGATAATTGCGGCCGCGGCGCAAATTTGAAATATGTATAATTGAATTAAGCTGAAAGAAAAGACAACAGTAAAATTTTAAATCCAAAAGCATTAAATATATTAATCAGTATTCCTTGACCCCCCCCCCCCACACTCTTCTAATTAAAATTAAATATTCAATTCTCTTTTCTCCGGGCAATTATCCTTGCAATTGTCTTCCCTAAAAAAATACTTGGCTGGGTGAAAGTTATCACTTCTATGGCACGTCCCGGGACGCACACATTTTTTTAATTTTATGTTTTTGGTTTGCGGGATCCTATGGCGATTATTACGGTATTATTATTATTTTCATGTGTTTTTACTTTCAAACCAATGCGAAGCGCGGGAGAAAGTATTGGAATCGCTCTCGCGGCAAGCGCGACTTCAAAAGGGTCCTCAGGTAAAGACTACGGAACCCATAGACTCAATTAAGGTCACAAATTGAAGTATTCAATGAGATTGAATTTTAGCACGTGACGGTTTTGCCAAAAATTACCTGGAATCTCGTCGAGAGGCCAAAAAGTGCCATTTTTTTGGAAGTGCGTGGGGATGTATGTATGTATGTATGTATGTGTGTTATCGTTTTTTTCGTCCACGATTTTTTCCACACCTTTGCGCCGATTGAAATGAAATTGAAAACCTACCATTAGTTTAACAAAATGAAGCGCTGATTAGTTTTTGGTACATATCGGTCCACAAACATTAGTACTTTATTTCAGTACTTTTTTAGTTTTTTCTAAATATCTTGAAAATGACTTAACCAATTTTGATGAAATTTAATATCCTAATTAAGTACCTTGGGGACCACAAAAAAAGTTAAATAAAGTTTTTAGTAAAATCATATTTTAAAGTACTTTACTCTATAGTAAAATAATACTTTTTTTAATTTTAAATTCTTTAAAATTTATTCATTTGATCGTTTTAATATAGCTCATTTAACCTAACTTAAGTAAGAATGGTTAGGCTTCTCGCTGTGAAATGGTAAATATTTAGGAGGAAATTTTATAAGTAACCATAGCAACCGCGTTGTTTTCTTATCCGTTACTATTGCTGACGACATGGAGGAATCGACTTAAAATCAAAAATAGCTATTGATTCTCATCTAGTACTTGAGGAATAAACCATTCTATATTGGATTTTTGACGTTTCGGTTTTTTTTTAGATGAGAATCAATCGCTATTTTTGATTTTAAGTCGATTCCTCCATGTCTTAAGCAATGATTACCAATAATAACCGAAATGTCAAAAATCCAATGTAGAATTGTTATTCCTCGACTGTTAAATGAGAATCGATCATTATTTTTGAATTAAAGTCAACATGAACTGCAAGTTGCAAGTGATATCTGATTTATATAAAAGGAATAAACATATTAATATTTCAAATGAATTTGGATAAAGTTTAGCAAGCGATCCGTTGCAGTTTATTTATAATGTTTATCAATATGAACGAATGTGGGCAAATTGGTCTAAGAGTAAACAAATATACACATAATATGTGGACCATTAGAAAGATAGAAATGCAAAAACTGGGTCGGAGGTGGGGATGGATGTGGGGGTGAGAGGGGTGATTGGGGTGGGGTGGGGCGGAGTGGGGTGCAGTGTTGGGGGCGAGGTGTATGGTTTCGGGGGGGGGGGGGGGGGCAGGGGCTACCGAGCATCGCTCGGTGCCTCCAGGTACTACACTAACTAAACGACGAAAATTACTTTTTGAAGTCGGTGCCAAACATATACATTCTATGAATCGCACTCGACGGATCTTACTTAGTACGTTTGGCGGGTACGCTCGCATCGTATTTTTATAAAAATTTACCCTCTTACATTTACTTCCCTGTTCTATCGATCTAAAATATTTTCATAATTGCGAAGTTTCGGCTTCCATCGAAAAGTCGTAACAACTTTATTTTCTTAAATAGAACACCCGTATATAAACACGTTTTTAGACCCGCCCTTTTATTAAAATACTTTTTTGTTAATATTGTCCTATACCTATCTCTATCAGTTTTCGAGATATAAAATAATTTGTGTTAAATATGGTCCAAAATATGGCCCTAATTAAACTTAAATAAATTAGTGCTCTCAATTCATGGAAAGTTGATATTTTGGTGGTAGTTTAGACAGACCCGAAGTATTTAATTTACGCCGAAAAATCGACTCCATATTATACAGGGCGTGCTAAAATTACTATTATTTCCGGTATTCATAAAAGGGGTCAAAAGTTCGTTTTTTCGAATGAGACCCCCCGTATATTAGTCAATAAATTGAAAGACGAAGAAAAATGCTTTAAGACATATATCATAACCCTATGAAAAATAATAAACTTTTATTTGAAACTTATTTTCATATAATACACTGTTTTTGAGTTATAAGACTGAGTAGTACCTGGAGCCACCGAGCGATGCACGGTAACCCCTGACCCCCCTCCCAAAAGCACACACAACGCCCCCACCAATACGTTTTCAATTTCATTTATAATCGGTTGTACGGTGTGGAAAAAATCGTGGACGAAAAAAACGATAACATACATCCATACATACATCCATCCATCCATACAACCATCCGCACGCACTAAATGAAAAAATGGCACTTTTTGGCCTCTCGACGAGACCCCATGTAATTTTTGACAAAACCGTCACGTGCTAAAATTCAACCTAATTGAATACTACAATTTGTGACATTAATTGAGACCATGGGTTCCGTAGTTTTTTCCTGAGGACCCTTTGAAGTCGCGCTTGCCGCTAGACCGACCGGTATATACTATATATAAAGATTATTTATTTATTTTTTCATAATTTACTGCCATTCTTTTTATTAATTTTTAATTTCTCTTTTTATTTAATAATTTATTTATTTTTCAAATGTTAAGTTAAAAAAAAAAAAAGAAATGAAAAATCTTTTAATTAAATATTCTTCACCCCCTCCCCCCACCCCCGCCCATGCCTCCACCCACCCATCCACGCTACTTTCCTTTCTTCCTTTCTCTTTGTACATACTAATGATAAAATTCAATTTTCATTTAATAAATAATTTACAGTGAACTCTGTAAAAAAAAAAAAAGAAAAAAAAAAATATTATAGACTTTCGGAATAGTAGGTTAAAAGTCCCTCGAGAGAGAGAGAAAGTGGCTGGCTGGCTGGGCTTGGTTACTTGCTTTTGGTACAACTGAAGGGAAAAGAAAGAAAGAAAGAAAGAAACAGCTGTGTGGGTGTGAGTGGGAAAAGAAGAGGAAAAAGTTCTTTTTTTTCTCTCGCTTTATCGAGGGCGTAAGAAAACAAAAAAAAAAGAAAAAAAATTAGAGAAAGTGGCAGCAACAAAGATGCTTTAAAATATATAATTAAATGAGAAAATGCTTAATTCAATAAATATTACGATAGGGAACACCCCCACCCCCCACCCCCTACTCCTCGCCCCTCTCTCGCTCCCTCAAGGGGCTTAAATGAGAAATAAAAAAAAAAAAAAAACGAAGAAGCGTTTCTTAATAAGGAAACGAAAATAAATAAGCTGACGTGTTCTTGATGTGGCCATCCACTTTGACTTTACCTTACAACCTGGCCCCTCACTTATCTTATCTTATTATATTAAACGAGCAAAAATTATATATATATATATATATCCGGTCGGGTTCTCGAAAACGGCTCTAACGATTTGGATGAAATTCACGGGTTAGGATGGTTTTGTGTTGGACATTCGATCTGTCACGGTCTCATCTTCGGCTAAGTTGTTTTTGATGGGTTTTTTGTTAATTGAAATAAGTATTCACAGGTGGTTGTCTCGATAAAAATGTTTATTTACATTTTTATTCAATTTTCTTTTAATAAATAATTGGCTTTTTAATTTTATATCCCACAATAAGATCATTATAATTATTATTATATATTAAAAATTGGCTAATTTAATTGATTAAAAATCGAGTTTTAAATCCCATAAATATTAATTTTACAATTTAATTGATGACCTCAAAATATGTTATTTAATTAAAAGAAATAATTATACCGTATTTATATATATACATAATCTGTGGGCCACTTAAGGCTAGAAATGCAAAAACAGGTTGCGTGGGCGGGGGTGGGGCGTAGATGTGGGAGTGCAGGAGGTGGGTTGCAAAGTAGGCGGTTCGGGGGAGGTACGGGGTTTCGGTAATGGGGGTGTAGGTGGGGGTGGGTAGGGTTGGAGGGTGTAGGAGGTGGGGTGAAATGGTGTCGTCCAGGTGGGCGAGGGGTGTTTCGGGGATTAATTAATATATATCTATTAACTGAAACAAAAAGTTACCGAACATTACTCGGTGGCCTGGTACTATTTAATATTTAATAAAATTATTTATAATCATGTAGGGGAGGGGTTAGTTTTTGGATTTTTAGTCTCCTGGGGTCCCACTGATTATGTATACAAAATTTGGTTGAGTTTGCTCAAATGTCTTAGATTTTTAATTTTTAACACCCCTCCCCCTTCAACCCCCTTAATTTGTGGTCGATATGCACCAAAATCTAATCAGCTCTTAATTTCAATGGACCAAAACTACGTGTGAAATTTGGTTTTGATATTCAGACTAGTTTTTGAGCTAGCTCGTCCACAAACATTTGGTAACACGCAGACAAACAGACTGACAGACATTTTGATAAAATAATTATTTTCTCGAAAAATATACTTTTTCGATGTTCAGTTATAAGAGCTTTTTTGTAGAGCGAAATACCATGGTTTTGCTCAATTTTTTTAATCAAAATAATTTCACCGTTTTTGAGATATTTTGAATAAAAGAAGGATAAAACACTTTTTTCATGACACGATTATAATACTTGACCATACCCTGTATGGTAAAGTAAAAAGTGAACATTTTTTATTAAAACTATTTTTTTATACGACATCAAATAAACAAAATATATGAATTAATTAGAACTCAAAATAAAAAAATCCTAATAATTATTTTTAACAATCATTTCAACTTCATTATCAAATAATAATGATCAAATATTTAATTATTAAATAAATAATTTAATAATAATTAATAATTTAATAAGCAGGTTATAATGAAAGGCAGAGTCAATAAATTATTTAAATTTTATTCAATTTCCGACATTTTCGAGACTTTTTTCCTCTCCTTCACAGTTTTTGAATAGTTAGGAAGGAGATGAAAAATGTCTCTGAAACGTCGGAAATTGAATAAAATTTAAATAATTTATTGACTCTGACTTTCATTATAACCTACTTATTAAATTATTAATTATTATTAAATTATTTATTTAATAATTAAATATTTTGATCATTATTATTTGATAATTAAGTTGATTGATTGTTAAAAATAATTATTAGGATTTTTTTATTTTGAGATCTAATTGATTTAATATTTTTTATTATTTGATGTCGTATAAAAGGATATTTCTAATAAAAGTTGTTCAGTTTTTTGTGTAGATTAAGAATATGTACAAAAAATATAGGGTTCTATTTAAAAAACAGAACTTGACATTGAAATACCCTTGAAAGCTTGTTTTACGTTTAGAAACAATAGTGTAGTTTAGTTTCCACTCTGATATAAATAAACTTTTATTTGAAACTTTTTTTCTTATAACGCACTATTTTTGAGTTATAAGACTGTCTCAAGATAAAAAGTATAAAATGGTAACAACCCATTTTCGCACATTGTTGAACAAAGAATCAAATTTAGAAGTATGTTTTTTTATGCATAGTAGAGTTAATAAATCTTAAATCTGAACTTTTTCATAATTTATTAATTTAATACCTTAAAAATAGGAAAGAGATTAACCAGACAAGCCAAATATAGAATAAATTTCGTAAAAATTAGTTTATTTTTCATATTTAAAGAGAAGCTGGCCTAATCCGGGATTATCTAAAGTCATTCGTGGTATATGAGCTTTAAGGCCCAGTTCTGAATACAGTCAGGGGAGTGAGATTGGACAGGGTTCAAACACCCTCATTTAACAAAATAGAACATTATGATTGGCGATGTCCCTTAGAAGGGGTAGAAAACTAAGAATCGTATAAAACATAGCCTCCACCCACCGAGGAGACACGATTGAAAATGCATAAAAGGACCAACACGAAGAAATAGTAGCTCTCTATATTATTCTCTCCATATTACGCTCTCTATTACTTTATCCAGCTCTTATATTACATTCCCTATATTATACACGCTCTCTCTATCACTCTTCTCTATCATTCCCTCTATACTCCATTATACTACAACGCTCTTATCATTGAAATTATCGCTCCGCATCTCTACACCACATTTACCTCGCTATTCTTCCAATATTCACGGCGCCTACATCAACTCGATATCACGAGTATATTTCTTCTTCCTGGAGCCGTTTTTGCGGGCATTTGCATTCATCCACTTGCTAGCCCTTCCATTGGCACTTATATCATTAGCACGATAGCTAATTAAACCGCACGGGCAAGAATATCTGTCCGGCTCTCGTGAAGACACCACGGAAGCTTATCAAAAAGGCGAGACTCCAGGCACGTTACGTACTCTTCGACGTGGCAGTCTACGGAACCTGAGCGAGAGGTGGACACGGCACAGCTAGCGCTGTTTGAATTATTTGAACCGGTCAGCGCCTTCGAGAGCAAACGTAAATAATCACAATTTCTTTGAACGATCTCCGTTCACCCCTTAAAGCCATCAAATTATTTAATTCTTTCTGACTGTTAAATTCACAAAGGACCTTAATAAATCATATATTGTAAATTATATTCTTGATTATCTTTTACTGTTAAGAAAATTTCCCCATTCTCCTTTGCAGCTAGAATTCAGTCAATTATTTTTATTTTGTTTGCCTATTTAAAATTGTTTTTTTTTATTATTTTTTTTGTAAATTCATTGCATCAGATTAACTTCAGTAACGTAGAATTTGAAACATAAGAGTAAATTCAGTAGTTTATCAAACTAGTACAACGAGATACACTGAGTTACACACCACCACCACGTCTATAAAGGTTAGTATTCTCACACTCAGGAATATTCCCCTTAAAAGTACCCTTTCAAGACTAATTTCCATACCCCTCCAACCACCTACCCTCCCTAACCCCATTGCAAGTATATTTTTAATTTTAGGTCCTAGGAGTGCATATTTAAAAATAAAAGATGGGTTGAGCGGGCTGTTAGTAATAATATTAATAATAATAATAATGTAGAACTTTTAAAAGATTCTCTCCAGTGATTTTGCACAACCCCGAAATGGCATTCTCATTTTTGGAAGAATTGTTTTTTATTTGTCGTCAAAGCGTCACAGTGGAAAGCTCTTAAATGACCACTAAAACCATGGGTGAAGGGGGGGGGGGTAGAAGAATAAAAACAACAACAACAACAAAATGAAGAAAACGCAAAAAGAATTCAATTTCAGACAGAAAGTATTTATAAAAGAAAAATAAAGAAATAGTGGGGGAAAGAATTAAAAAATTATTAAAAAAAAAATAATAAACTCTAACGGATTAAAGTAATTTGAAATATTAATATGTTTATTCGTTTATTATTAATCAGATATCACTTGCTATTTGAAGTCCATGTGGACTATAAATTCAAAAAAATTGTCAAGGTCCAGACCTAGCCAGATCATCCTCAAAACTTGTTAATAGAATTTGTTTCATCAAAATCGGTAGAGCCGTATATACAAACAAATAAATAAACGTGTAAACAAACAATTTTTGCTCGTTTAATAAGAGTAGATAGATAGATTTGTTGAATTTAATTTTTTTGAAGTCGGTTTTTGTTTTCTTAAAATTATTACTGCATTTTTATCGGGTCTCTAATTATCACCGTTTGGCCCCTCCAGGGCCCCTTTTCTCATCCACCCTGCTGAGATTAGCTCGTGAATATATGTTATTTATCAGGGTGGCTGGATGGCTTCGAGGAGGGAAACTTAGCAAGATAAGGGCAAGGGAGGTGTGACGTAAGCAAACGGAAGAGGAAACATGCTAAGGTTTAGGGGATGCAAGCAAGGGTAGTGCAATTAAACGCCACGCATCGTTAAGCAGCTTGGCTGGTTTAGGGGGTGGATGGGGGGGGGGGTGGGCTCTGATGGGGATGTAAACACCTGCAAGGAACCCTCGGCCGACGCCACCTAGTGGGCCAAGATCTCATTAGACCGTTCCTAGAAAGTTATTCTCTTTAAAGGGGCATCACTTGCCCCTTAGTGGCGCACGCAAAGTACTTTGTCAAATTGGCCAAATCCAGGACACCTGTCTGGATCAAGTCCTCGGGGCTGTCTCACATGTCTAAAACCGGGATATCTATAATTTTTACTTTACCATACAGGGTATGATCAATTATTGTAATCGTGCATGAAAAAAGTGTGTGGGGGGGGGGGGGGGGTTTGCTTCTTTTTTTCGAAATATCTCAAAAATGGCTGAAACTATTTTGATTAAAAAAAATTGGAAGTTTTTTGTCAAAATGTCTGTTAGTTAGTCTCTGCGTTACCAAATTTTTGTGGACTAGCTTGCTCAAAAACCGAAGGGTGAACCGCGACCTAATATGCTGTACACCTACTTCTACATGTACTTCCAAATATTTCTAAGCGATTCCACATATTCCCAAATACTTTCAAATATTTCCAAGTACTTCCAAAATACTTCCAAAGAGGTGTACACCTACTTCCAATCGCGGATCACCTCTCGAGAGTATCTAATGAATTCCAAAGTTATTTCAAATAATTCCAAAAACAGTCTACATCTAATTCCAATCACGGTTTACCCCTCGTCAAAAACTATAGTGAATATCAAAACCAAATTTCAGACGTAGTTTTGGTGCATATCGACCCAATATTAAGGAGGGTTGGATGGGGGGGGGGGGTTAAAAATTAAAAATCTAGACCATTTGAGCAAACTCAACCAAATTTTGTATACACAATTAGTGGACCCCCAGAAGTGTAAAAATGTAAAAAACAACCACCCAAAATGGGGTAGGGGTAGGGGGGGGTGTAAGGTCAAAATAATTAAAAAACTAGACCCTTGTACCAAACTCAACTAAATTTTGAATATAATACGTGGGCCGATAGAGTCTAAAAATGCATAAAAAAACAGCCCTAAATGAGGGGGGGGTCAAAAATGAAAATATAGCCCCTTATACCAAACTCAACCAAATTTTGTATACACAATTGGTGGACCCCCCAAAAGTATAAAAATGTAAAAAACAACCACCCAAAATGGGGGACTCAGAAGGGGGACTGTAAGGTCAAAAAATTAAAAAACTAGACCCTTGTACCAAACTCAACTAAATTTTGTATATATAATACGTGGCCCGATAGGAGTCTAAAATGCAAAAACAAACAGCCCTAAATGAGGGGGGGTCAAAAATGAAAATATAGCCCCTTATACCAAACTCAACCAAATTTTGTATACACAATTAGTGGACCCCCAGAAGTATAAAAATGTAAAAAACAACCACCCAAAATGGGGTAGGGGTAGGGGGTGTAAGGTCAAAATAATTAAAAAACTAGACCCTTGTACCAAACTCAACTAAATTTTGAATATAATACATTGGGCCGATAGGAGTCTAAAAATGCATAAAAAAACAGCCCTAAATGAGGGGGGGTCAAAAATGAAAATATAGCCCTTATACCAAACTCAACCAAATTTTGTATACACAATTAGTGGACCCCCCAAAAGTATAAAAATGTAAAAAACAACCACCCAAAATGGGGGAGGCAGAAGGGGGGACTGTAAGGTCAAAAAATTAAAAAACTAGACCCTTGTACCAAACTCAACTAAATTTTGTATATATAATACGTGGCCCGATAGGAGTCTAAAAATGCAAAAAAAACAGCCCTAAATGAGGGGGGGTCAAAAATGAAAATATAGCCCCTTATACCAAACTCAACCAAATTTTGTATACACAATTAGTGGACCCCCAGAAGTGCAAAAATGTAAAAAACAACCACCCAAAATGGGGTAGGGGTAGGGGGGTGTAAGGTCAAAATAATTAAAAAACTAGACCCTTGTACCAAACTCAACTAAATTTTGTATATATAATACGTGGGCCGATAGGAGTCTAAAAATGCAAAAACAAACAGCCCTAAATGAGGGGGGGGTCAAAAATGAAAATATAGCCCCTTATACCAAACTCAACCAAATTTTGTATACACAATTAGTGGACCCCCAGAAGTGTAAAAATGTAAAAAACAACCACCCAAAATGGGGTAGGGGTAGGGGGGGTGTAAGGTCAAAATAATTAAAAAACTAGACCCTTGTACCAAACTCAACTAAATTTTGAATATATAATACGTGGGCCGATAGGAGTCTAAAAATGCAAAAAAAAACAGCCCTAAATGAGGGGGGGGGGTCAAAAATGAAAATATAGCCCCTTATACCAAACTCAACCAAATTTTGTATACACAATTAGTGGACCCCCAGAAGTGCAAAAATGTAAAAAACAACCACCCAAAATGGGGTAGGGGTAGGGAAGTGTAAGGTCAAAATAATTAAAAAACTAGACCCTTGTACCAAACTCAACTAAATTTTGAATTTATAATACGTGGCCCGATAGGAGTCTAAAAATGCAAAAAAAAACAGCCCTAAATGAGGGGGGGGGTCAAAAATGAAAATATAGCCCCTTATACCAAACTCAACCAAATTTTGTATACACAATTAGTGGACCCCCCAAAAGTATAAAAATGTAAACAACAACCACCCAAAATGGAGGACTCAGAAGGGGGGACTGTAAGGTCAAAAAATTAAAAATCTAGACCCTTGTACCAAACTCAACTAAATTTTGAATATATAATACGTGGCCGATAGGAGTCTAAAAATGCAAAAACAAACAGCCCTAAATGAGGGGGGGGGTCAAAAATGAAAATATAGCCCCTTATACCAAACTCAACCAAATTCTGTATACACAATTAGTGGACCCCCCAAAAGTATAAAAATGTAAAAAACAACCACCCAAAATGGAGGACTCAGAAGGGGGGACTGTAAGGTCAAAAAATTAAAAATCTAGACCCTTGTACCAAACTCAACTAAACTTTGAATATATAATACGTGGCCCGATAGGAGTCTAAAAATGCAAAAACAAACAGCCCTAAATGAGGGGGGGGTCAAAAATGAAAATATAGCCCCTTATACCAAACTCAACCAAATTTTGTATACACAATTAGTGGACCCCCCAAAAGTATAAAAATGTAAACAACAACCACCCAAAATGGAGGACTCAGAAGGGGGACTGTAAGGTCAAAAAAATTAAAAATCTGAACCCTTGTACCAAACTCAACTAAATTTTGAATATATAATACGTGGCCCGATAGGAGTCTAAAAATGCAAAAACAAACAGCCCTAAATGAGGGGGGGGGGTCAAAAATGAAAATATAGCCCCTTATACCAAACTCAGCAAATTCTGTATACACAATTAGTGGACCCCCCAAAAGTATAAAAATGTAAAAAACAACCACCCAAAATGGAGGACTCAGAAGGGGGGACTGTAAGGTCAAAAAATTAAAAATCTAGACCCTTGTACCAAACTCAACTAAATTTTGAATATATAATACGTTGGCCCGATAGGAGTCTAAAAATGCAAAAACAAACAGCCCTAAATGAGGGAGGGGGGTCAAAAATGAAAATATAGCCCCTTATACAAACTCAACCAAATTCTGTATACACAATTAGTGGACCCCCCAAAAGTATAAAAATGTAAACAACAACCACCCAAAATGGAGGACTCAGAAGGGGGGACTGTAAGGTCAAAAAATTAAAAATCTAGACCCTTGTACCAAACTCAACTAAATTTTGAATATATAATACGTGGCCCGATAGGAGTCTAAAAATGCAAAAACAAACAGCCCTAAATGAGAGGGGGTCAAAAATGAAAATATAGCCCCTTATACCAAACTCAGCCAAATTCTGTATACACAATTAGTGGACCCCCCAAAAAGTATAAAAATGTAAAAAACAACCACCCAAAATGGGGGACTCAGAAGGGGGGACTGTAAGGTCAAAAAATTAAAAAACTAGACCCTTGTACCAAACTCAACTAAATTTTGAATATATAATACGTGGCCCGATAGGAGTCTAAAAATGCAAAAACAAACAGCCCTAAATGAGGGGGGGGTCAAAAATGAAAATATAGCCCCTTATACCAAACTACAACCAAATTTTGTATACACAATTAGTGGACCCCCCAAAAGTATAAAAATGTAAAAAACAACCACCCAAAATGGGGGACTCAGAAGGGGGGACTGTAAGGTCAAAAAATTAAAAAACTAGACCCTTGTACCAAACTCAACTAAATTTTGTATATATAATACGTGGCCCGATAGGAGTCTAAAAATGCAAAAACAAACAGCTCTAAATGGGGGGGGGGTCAAAAATGCAAACATAGGGCCTTATACCAAACTCAACCAAATTTTGTATACATAATCAGTGGACCCAAGAAAACTGAAAATGCAAAAACTAACCGCCCAAAATGGGGGTGGGGATGAAATTCTATACCCTTGTAACAAACTCAACCAAATTTTGTATACATATTCCGTGGGCCTGTATTAAGAAACTAATGCTGGGAAGTAAATTATACTGTTGTTAGTAGACTGATTTGTAATTTAATATGTATTTTGATAATATGTAAAAGGACTTGTTCCGTTCGAATAAATAAATAAATAATCAGTGGGCACCATGAAAAAACTAACCGTGTATGAAAAAAGTGGTCTTTTTTCCTTCTTTTTTTTCGAAATATCTCAAAAATTGCTCAAAGTATTTTGATTAAAAAAATTGAGCAAAACCATGGCATTCCGGTCTACAAAAAAGCCCTAATAAGTGAACATCAAAAAAATAATATTTTTCGAGATAATAATTGTTTTGTCAAAATGTCTGTTAGTCTGTGCGTTACCAAATTTTTGTGGAGAAGCTAGCTCAAAAATTAGTGGGAAAATCGAAACCAAATTTCACACGTAGTTATGGTCCGTTGATTTTATATAAATAAATAAATAATAAATATAAATTTATTTACAAACTTTTCACACTTTCAGCTTCAGAATAAATTAATTCAGATCCAGAGCGGGTGGCCGAAAGAGCCAGGATTAATCCTGATGACTCACATTTCACATTTCTTATGTATTTTTACTTTATCCAATGCGAAGCATGGGAGAAAGTATTGGAATCGCTCTCGCGGCAATCGCGACTTCAAGGGTCCTCAGGTAAAGACTACGGAACCCATGGACTCAATTAAGGTCACAAATTGAAGTATTCAATGAGATTGAATTTTAGCACGTGACGGTTTTGCCAAAAATTACATGGGGTCTCGTCGAGAGGCCAAAAAGTGCGATATTTTCATTTAGTGCGTGCGGATGGATGGATGGATGTATGGATGGATGGATGTATGTTATCGTTTTTGGCCCACGATTTTTTCCACACCGTTGCACCGATTGAAATGAAATTAAAAACCTAGCATTATTTTAACAAAATGAAGCGCTGATTAGTTTGGTACATATCGGTCCACAAACATTAGTACTTTATTTCAGTACTTTTTTAGTTTTTTCTAAATATCTTTAAAATGACTTAACCAATTTTGATGAAATTTATATATCCTAATTAAGTACCTTGGGGACCACAAAAAAGGTTAAATAAAGTTTTTAGTAAAATTATATTTTAAAGTACTTTACTCTAGAACATATTAATATTTCAAATGAATTTGGATAAAGTTTAGCAACGATCCGTTGCAGTTTATTTTTTTTTGTATTTACAAAAAAATAATCATACGCCACCCGCTCTATATGTTCTCCTGCTGAAAGTGTAAACAATTAAGGCCCTATATGTCAAATCGTTTATTGTTTTTTGGAATATACCCAGGGCGATGAGGGACTCCACCGCTTTATGCCACCACCTCCACACTCCCTTCCACGAGAGTGTGATGGCCTCGACCCTGACCGAGCCCGCCCCGACGCCAAATCGCTCCGCAATATTATCCACCAGACTGGAGTTGCCCCTATATTTTTCTATTTTGTTTCGGTGGGCAACACGCAGTACAACAGCGTCATGTCTCTTAACCCGCCCATCCGCGGTCCTATCACAACACGCCGTTGTCTCAGTTCGTCTGCACCCAGCCCGGCACATCGGGGGCCCCTCCGGCCGTCTTCCCCTGCTGGTTCTTACGGCTGAAGGAAGGGACCCCCATCTAATCCTACAAAATTCTATAAATATGTTGTTCTTAATAACTCCTGAGCGCAGCATCCAATTATAAGAGCTCTTTGCTCACGCGCATATCTCTAAATCTCAGCCATCGACTCTACCGTATAGGTTCTCGCGCCAGTAAGTACTGATTAGATTTTGGTGTATATCGACCCAAAATTAAGGGGGGTGGAGGGGAGAAGGGGGTTAAATTATTTAACTTAATTATCAAATGATAATGATTAAATATTTAATTACTAAATAAATATTTATTTAATCAAAATGTCACAACAATGAAAATAAGTGTTTATAATGATCTTAAAACTTTGTAATACTCAAATTTAAGAGACTGTTTTCTACTTAATAGAACTAGTTAAAATTCTTGAGTAAATCCAGTAGATAGTTATATTGCATTACCATAATATAAATGGAGCATTTTTTGTTGAAGTCAGAATTGAAATGGTCTTAAGTTATGCAGTGAAAGTGGAAGAAGTGTTATGTGGTTGCCATTGAAATGGATGCCGAGAGTTTTCCTTATAAGAATACGCCCTCACAAGCTTCATTTCATTAACCGACTTCAAAAAAGGAGGAGGTTCTCTATTCGACTGAATTTTTTTTTTTTTTTGTGCCTCTGTTACCTCATATCTCCGCCAATTTGTAAACCGATTTTGAAAATTTTTTTGCATCGGGTCCAGTCTATCTTCCGATTGGTCCCATTTTTTTCGTTTTTTTCATAGGTATTAGACCTTTTTTATTAGGTTTGTTTAGACCTAACCTCTTTGTTTATTAACCGATTTCGATGGTTCTTTTTTATCCGAAAGGGGGTGTCTTAGGGATGGTGTCATATTAATTTGGTCAAGTTCTGATGATATGATCACTATTAATGACATCACTAAAAAGAGAAAAATAAAAATAATTTTTAAGAAAAAATTAAAAACCGACTTCAAAAATTAAATGCAACAAATAAAATACACTAAAAGGTATAAAATAATTATTATCTTATTTAGTTACAACTAAACGACGAAATATTAACATGAAATTACTTTTTGAAGTCGGTGCCAAACATATACATTTTATGAATCGCACTCGACGGATCTTACTTAGTACGTTTGGAGGGTACGCTCGCTTATAGGTATAGTTTGTTTGGCACCGACTTCAAAAAGTAATTTCATGTTAATATTTCGTCGTTTAGTTGTAACTAAATAAGATAATAATTATTTTATACCTTTTAGTGTATTTTATTTGTTGCATTTAATTTTTGAAGTCGGTTTTTATTTTTTCTTAAAAATTATTTTTCGTGTTGTAAATCTGTTAAAAAAAAACAGGAAATGTAAAGGTTACGAAGAAACTGAAACAGACCAAAATAACGAAATTGGAACTGGAATTCATCCAGAAGACCGAACACTGTCAAAAAATTATTAAATTATTTATTTAATTATTAAATATTTGAAAATTATTATTTGATAATTAAGTTGAATGATTGTTAAAAATAATTATTAGAAATTTTTTTTTGCGATATAATCGATGTAAATATTCTATATTATTTGATGTTGTATAAAAAAATAGTTCTAATAAAAGTTGTTCAGTTTTTTTTGTAGATTCAGTATATGTACAGAAACATATAGGTTTCTATTTAAAATAACAGAAGTTGGCCTCGAAATACCCTTGAAAGCTTGTTCTAAGTCAACAAACAATAGCGTAGTTTAGTTTCCCCCCTCGATATAAATAAACTTTTATTTGAAACTTTTTTCATATAATGCACTATTTTTGAGTTATAATACTGTCTCAGGATAAAACACTCACCCATTATATATTTTTTTTTATTTCCCTTAAATGTCTACCAGTATACCCGGCGGTATGTGTGGTACGTGTCCAACGGAATGACTTAAGCCTACATTTTATCCCTTATCCCTCCACCCCCACACCAACTCTCTCTATCTGGTAATATTGATCTCTCATAGTAAAACAAAAAAAAAAATTACCCCCCACTATTCCTCCCGCCCTGTCCCTTTTCTTCCATTCTATTCCCTAAGGGTCATTTTTAGACAACTTTTTTGAAGCACTTAAGGGAATCGAAGCGCCCTCTACACCCCACCCACTTTCTTTTTTTCTTCTTAAACATTTAAATAACAAAAAAAAAAATAAGAGCATGACCAGCATTTCAAAATAATACAACAACAACACTTTTGAAGGTGTAACACAACAACAACAACAACAAAACGACCCGCTTGCAAATTGTTCTCAATTTCTTCCTCATTTATTGGGTAACTGCTGAATAATACAACCATAAAATACAACAACAAATACATATTTTAAAATTTATCAGACTGAACTCAACACCTAGCATATAACGGTAACGGCAGCATTAGATTGGCCGTGCACCAGTAGTTGACCATTTCGACATAAATCTTTAATTAATAATGATCCAGATGGAAGGATTCCCTTGAAAAAAATGTCTGGACACTAGACAGCATGAACTGTCCATGGATTTTTTGAAGGGAATCCTTCCATCTGGATCCTTATTAATTAGTTTTATGTCGAAATGGTCAACTACTGGTGCTGTTACTTTATATACCGGGAGAGTTTTTTTTTATCTTGAGACAGTCTTTTACCACAAGTATTTACTTTGCGACATACAACCGGCCCTTAATAACTCAAAAAGAGTGCATTATATGAAAAAAAGTTTATTTATACCAGAAGGGAAACTAAACTACACTATTGTTTGTCGACCTAGAACAGACATTCAAGGATATTTCAAGGTCAAGTTATGTTTTTTTTTAATAGAAACCTTTGTTTTACTTAACATAGCCTAAATCTACAAAAAAAAAAAAAAAAAAAAAAAAACTGAACTATTTTTACTTTAGCATACAGGGTATGGTCAAGTATTGTAATAGTGCATGATCTTTTTTTCGAAATATCTCAAAAACGGCTGAAACTATTTAAATTAAAAAAAAAATTGAGCGAAACCATGGTATTTCGCTCTACAAAAAAGCTTTAATAAGTGAACATCGAAAAAATTATATTTTCGGAGATAATAATTGTTTTGTCAAAATGTCTGGTTTTTAGTCTGTACGTTACCAAATTTTGGTGGACGAGCTAGCTCAAAAACTAGTGTGAATATCAAAACCAAATTTCACACTTAGCATTGGCCCATTGAGATTAAGAGCTGATTAGATTTTGGTGCATATCGACCCAAAATTGGGGTGGGAGTAAAAATTAAAAATCTAGGCCTTTGGAGTAAACTCAACCAAATTTTGTATACATATTAAGAATAACTATTTTTTTATCCGACATCAAATTAATAAATGATTTAATCAATTATATCTCAAAAAAAAATTTAATAATTATTTTTAACAATTAATTAACTTAATTATCAAATAATAATGATTAAATAATTAATTATTAAATAAATATTTATTAAATCGAAAAGTCACAACAATGAAAATAAGTGTTTATAATGATATTAAAACTTCGTTATAGGCAGATTTAAGAGATTATTTTCTACTTATTAGAACAACTTAAAATTCTTGAGTTTAAAAAAGTTTATTTCTCCTGTCAATCCTGTAGATAGTTATATTGTATTACCATAATAAAAATGGAGCATTTTTTGTTGAAGACAGAATTAAAATGGTCTTAATTTATGGGGAATGTGGAAGAAGTGTAATGGGGCTGCAAGTGAAATGACAAATGGATACACCCTTACGAGCTTCATTTTATTCTGTTGTAAATCTGTTAAAAAATAAACTGCAACGGATCGTTGCTAAACTTTATCCAAATTCATTTGAAATATTAATATGTTCTAGAGTAAAGTACTTTAAAATATAATTTTACTAAAAACTTTATTTAACCTTTTTTGTGGTCCCCAAGGTACTTAATTAGGATATTAAATTTCATCAAAATTGGTTAAGTCATTTTCAAGATATTTAGAAAAAACTAAAAAAGTACTGAAATAAAGTACTAATGTTTGTGGACCGATATGTACCAAAAACTAATCAGCGCTTCATTTTGTTAAAAGAATGCTAGGTTTTTAATTTCATTTCAATCGGTGCAACGGTGTGGAAAAAATCGTGGGCCAAAAAAACGATAACATCCATCCATCCATACATCCATCCATCCATCCACACGCACTAAATGAAAAAATCGCACTTTTTGGCCTCTCGACGAGACCCCATGTAATTTTTGGCAAAACCGTCACGTGCTAAAATTCAACCTAATTGAATACTACAATTTGTGACTTTAATTGAGTCCATGGGTTCCGTAGTTTTTACCTGAGGACCCTTTGAAGCCACGCTTGCCCCGAGAGCGATTACAATACTTTACCCATGCTTTGCATTGGATAAAGTAAAAACAGAAAGTGTAAAGGCTACGAAGAAACTACAACAGGCCAAAATAAGGAAATTGGAATTGGAATTCATCCAGAAGAATTGCAATACACTCTGGAATGTCACAGAACAGTGTCGAAAAATTATTAAATTATTAAATTATTAATTATTATTAAATTATTTATTTATTAATTAAATATCTGATCATTATTTTTTCATAATTAAGTTGAATAATTGTTAAAAATAATTATTAGAATTTTTTTTTGAAATCTAATTGATTTAATCATTTGTTTATTTGATGTCGTATAAAAAAATAGTTCTTATGAAAGTTGTTTAGTTTTTGTTGAAGATTAAGGATCCGTAAAGAAATATATAGGTTTTTATTTAAAAAACAGAAGTTGATCTCGAAATACCCTTGAAAGCTTGTTCTAGTTCAACAAACAATAGCGGACTTTAGTTTCCCCCTTTGATATAAATAAACTTTTATTTAACTTTTTTTCATATAATGCATTGTTTTTGAGTTATAAGACTGTATCAAGATAAACAAAAAACTCCCCCGGTATATACTACTGTGGGCAATAAATAGTAAGACTTTTTAATTTAAATTTCGCGCGGAAACCTATTCGTCGAAATATATTTTTTCTAGGTTGGTATGACTGTCAGTGATATCTGTGCCAAATGTCACATCAAAATAATCATTGGTGCTTGTCTTTCTGAAGTACAAAAAGTACATTCGGCGATTTTTACAATGAGTGAAATTATTCAACAAAGAAGTTCCATTAAATTGTGTGTGCGGAATCAAATTTCTGGTGCCGAAACGTTCAGAATGTTGCAAAAGCCCTTCGGTGATAATTGTATGTCGCGAGCAAGTGTTTTTGATTGGTAGAAACTGTTCAAAAGTGCGTCGAGAACACGTTGACGACGATCAAGTCAAAAATCAAGATCCTGTTGACAGTTTGCTTCGATTATCGAGGTGTGGTGCACTCCGAATTCCTTCCGACTGGCCAAACTGTCAACAAGGAATACTATTTGAGTGTTATGTGTCGTTTGCGCGAAGCTATTCGTAAAAATTATGGGCCGACAACTCTTGGTTTTTGCACCTTCGCATACTGCATTGATTATTCGTGAGTTTTTCGCCAAAAATTCAATCAATATCGTTCCACAACCACCGTATTCGCCTGATTTAGCTCCTTGTGACTTCTGGCTGTTCAGCAAACTCAAACGACCGCTCCGGGGAAACCGTTTTGAGTCAATTGAAGATATTAAACGCGAATCGCTACGCGCATTGAAGGCTATTCCGGAAATTGGCTTTAACAACTGTTTCGAGGATTGGAAAAAACGTTGGCGCAAGTGTATTGAGGCCGGGGGGATTACTTTGAGGGGGACGAAATAGATTTGGAAGAATAAATAAAGAATTTTAAAATTAAGAACAAAGTCTTACTATTTATTGCCCACAGTAGTATATCCAATTTTTGCTCGCTTAATAAGCTTAGATAGATAGATATGTAGCGGCCCGTTCTTGCTCATGTGCCTCGAGCCTTGAGACACGGCCGCTAGATGACTCAGTCGGATCGTTGTGTCGTTTAGCATGAGTGAAATATTATCACCCATGCTATATTAAAGCGACTCGATTCGACTGGGGTAGAGAACGGATTCGGACACGCGAATCTGGAGGGGCCAAATGCCAACCAGCAGCCCCTCCCCTGCACACACCCTATATGAACACGCAACCTACAACCTGCACTCAACAGATTGTTAGGACCCCATCGACTTGATGGGGGGCGCACAAAGCACCACACAGCACTCACCTCACGAGAGCCCTAACAATATCTGGTGACCCCGACGTGATTGCAAAGCAAGCAGCCTCTTGACCCGCCAGCTAGGTGGATAGAGCCTTGCCCGGCTGACTTAGTCGGTAATCGGCAATCATCACACAAGAAACAAAGGGTGTGGTGTAGCGGCCCGTTCTTGCTCATGTGCCTCGAGCCTTGAGACACGGCCGCTAGATGACTCAGTCGGATCGTTGTGTCGTTTAGCATAAGTGAAATATTATCACGCATGCTATATTAAAGCGACTCGATTCGACTGGAGTAGAGAACGGATTCGGACAAGCGAATCTGGAGGGGCCAAATGCCAACCAGCAGCCCCTCCCCTGCAGATATAAATGATAAATTTGAGACAAAAGAAAATATTCAAATTCACAAATTTAATATCTCTCTAAATTCAAGTTAAACTCAATACAAATTAATTTGAATTATTATTTTGCTTGTTGTTGTTGTTGTTGTTGTTGTTTTTATAAATAAATTGTAAATCAAGTTTCGAACAAAGTTTTCATTTGAGGTGCATCCTATATATATATATAGAATAAATTTCATTTGTCATCTAACTGACTAATTTATTTGTAATTGTACGTGTGTAGTTAATTTTACTAGAGAAGTGATTTATTGAAAAGCAAATTGAATCTCTGTTGAGAAGTTTCTGAAAAGGGAGTTGAAAAGTGGGAGGTGGGGGTGGGGGGTTGTGAGACAATTTGTCCCAAAAAGGGGGAGGAAATTTAAACAAAACGCAACGGTATAATTATCCTCATTTATATCACGTATAATAGAAATCTGGATATATTATAATTAAGCTGACGTGTTCTGATGTGGCCATCCACTTTACTTTACCATACAACGTGGCCCCTCAATTATATTTAATATTTAATAAAATTATTCATAATCATGTAGGGGGGGGGGGTTTAATTTTTGCATTTTAGACTTCTGGGTGCCCACTGATTATGTATACAAAATTTGGTTGAGTTTGCTCAAACGGCCTAGATTTTTAATTTTTAACCCCCCTCCACCCCCTTGGTCGATATGCACCAAAATCTAATCTACTCTTATTAAA
Organism: Forficula auricularia; assembly: GCA_024734495.1. Lineage (NCBI taxonomy): Eukaryota > Metazoa > Arthropoda > Insecta > Dermaptera > Forficulidae > Forficula > Forficula auricularia. The sequence continues at coordinate 3,888,508 of JALMQS010000120.1, read as the reverse complement.
CGAGCAAAAATTGTATATTTATTTATATGTATATTTGTATCTTGGTTCTATTTTGAAAACGACTCTACCGATTTTGATGAAATTCACGGGTTAAGGGGTTTTTGGGATGACAATTCGATCTGTCACGGTCTCATCTTTGACAAAATTGTTTTTGAAGGGTTTTTTCGTAATCAAATTAATTATTCTCAGGTAGACAAATCCCAATCTTGGAGATTAAAAAAGGTTTCTCTTTTATTTACTTTTGTACCCAGACAGACAATGGGTTGGGTTAATCCTTTATTCTCAAAGGCCTTGAAGAAGTATTGTGATTGTGGATTTTAACATATTTTGTTCTCCCTAAACGTTAGAAATATTAATAAACGTTTTATAATTGTTTTTATAAAGAATTTTATTTATTTAATTGAATAAAAAATAATCAATAATTTATTTAAAAATATATTTCGCATAAGCAGGTCTCAATTTTTCTGAAAATCAACACATTTTGGTTTTATTTATTAACAATTGGATGAATAAAAATGAATCATGTGGTTGAATCAAAACAAAATAATTAGCTGTTCAAATAATCATTAACTAAACCCGAGCGAAGCTCTGTGGCTCTAGGTACTCAGCTCTTAATCAAACTACATGTGAAATTTGGTTTCGATATTCACACTAGTTTTTGAGCTAGCTCGCCCACAAAAATTTGGTAACGCATAAGACTAACTAACAGAAATTTTGACAAAACGAATTATTATCTCAAAAAATATAATTTTTTCGATGTTCACTTATTAGAGCTTTTTTGTAGAGCGAAATGCTATGGTTTCGCTCAATTTTTTTAATTAAAATAGTTCAAGCCGTTTTTAGAGATAAATCGAAAAAAAGAAAGAAAAAACTATAAAAGAACTAAACCTATAAGCGAGCGTACCCGCCAAACGTGCGATTCATAAAATGTATACGATGGCACCGACTTCAAAAAGTAATTTCATGTTAATATTTTGTCGTTTAATTGTAATTAAAATTTTATACCTTTTAGTGTATTTTATTTTATTTTTAAATTATTATTATTTTATTTGTTGCATTTAATTTTTACTTTACCATACAGGGGGGTATGGTCAAGTATTGTAATCGTGCATGAAAAAAAGTGTTTTTTTTTCCTTTTTTTTTCGATATATCTCAAAAACAGCTGAAACTATTTCGATTAAAAAAATTGAGCGAAACCATGGCATTTCGCTCTACAAAAGAGCCCAAATAAGTGAACAACGAAAGAATTATATTTTTTGAGATAATAATTTTTTTGACGTGACAACGTCTTATTCGATGGGGCGGCTGCGCACGAAAAAAACATGACTCATGCGTCGGTACCTCGCTCTGGGAGCGTTCCATTTAAGGCTTGAAGTGCAAGCGAGAGCGCGGAGACAAGCGACAAAGATAATGGCCATTCCATCGAGTATTTTTCTTATAACGCTGTCACGTTCAACTATCGTCAGTAAACCGACTTTACAGACAACCGATTTTTTGTCAAAATGTCTGTTAGTCTGTTAGAGTCTGTGCGTTACCAAATTTTGTGGACGAGCTAGCTCAAAAACTAGAATGAATATCAAAACCAAATTTCACACGTAGTTTTGGTCCATTGAGATTAAGAGCTGATAGAGATTTTGGTGCATATCAGACCATAATTAAGGGGCGGAGGGGGGGGGGTAAAAATTAAAAATCTAGGTCGTTTGAGCAAACTCAACCAAATTTTGTATACATAAACAGTGGGCCCCCAGGTGTCTAAAAATGCCAAATCTAATCTCCCAAAATGGGGGGGGGTCCAAAAAATGAAAATCTTGGGCATTTACCAAACTCAAGCAAATTTTGTATACATAATCAGTGGGCACCCAGAAGTCTAAAAATAGAAAAACTAACCTCGCGAAACGGGGGGGGGGGGTCAAAAAAATGAAAATCTCGGACATTTATCAAACTCAAGCAAATTTGTATACATAACCGTGGGACGGAGTCTAAAACAAAATTAACCCCCCTACGCGATTATAAATAATTTTATTAAATATTAAATATAAGTGAGGGGCCAGGTTGTATGGTAAAGTCAAGTGGATGGCCACATCAGAACACGTCAGCTTATTTTAAAGTCTGTTTTATTTTTTTTCTAAAAATTATTTTTTTTTTTCTCTTTTTAGTGATGTTATTAATAGTGACTTAATATAATACCTTGCATGCACCTGGTACGAGAAAGCGTCGGGCTAATGAATAAGTAAATGATAATAAAATTCAATACATAAATATAGAAATTATCTCGAAATGTTAGCGGGTTTTAAATGAACGTTTTAAGATTGTTTTTTTTTTATAAAAGATTTTATATATTATAATTTCGATTATTTGCTCATAATAATTGGAGATTTCCGTTCCATTTTTGTCATTGATTATATTACTAAATTAATATAGTACCAGCTGTAAAGTACCCTCTTTCCAATAAAAAAAGAATTATCAAAATCGGTCCATAAACAAAGAAGTTATGCCTGAACATACATAACAAAACAGGTCGGATGCCAAAGAAATTTATACAGGACCAATCGGAAATTATTCTGAAACCAATGCAAAAAATCATCGAAATCGGTCCACATGGTAAAGAAAAATCGACGACGTTTTAACTTTCAAGTTCATCTAGTTAACATATATATATATATATATAATTTTTTTTGCTCCTTTAATAAGAGTAGATTTGTTTGGAACCGACTTCAAAAAATAATTTCATGTTAATATTTCGTCGTTTAGTTGTTTCAAAATTAGAGAATTATTTTATACCTTTTAGTGCATTTTATTTTATTTTTGAGTTCTTATTATTTTATTTCTTGCATTTAATTTTTTTGAAGTCGGTATTATTTTTTATTTTTTTTATAAAATTATTTTTATTTTTCTCTTTTTTTTTAGTGATGTTATTAATAGTGACTTAATATAATACCTTGCATGCATCTCGTAAGAGAAATCGTAAGGCGAATGAATCACAAAATGATAATAAAATTCAAATAATAAATATAGAAATTCTCTCAAAAAGTTAGCGGGTTTTAAATAAATATTTTAAGATTTTTTTTTATAAAAGATTTTCTTAATTATAATTCTGATTATTTGCTCATAAGAATTGGAAATTTGGGTTAATTTTTCATTGATCCTATACTTGACCAAATTAATATGGGATCACCGCTAAGGTACCCAGTTTCCAATAAAAGTAGAATCATATAAATCGGTCAATAAACAAAGAAGTTATGCGTGAACATACATAACAAAAAAAGGCCTAACACCAATGAAAAAAAAAACAGGACCAATCTACTAGACTGAACCCAAGTCAATAAAAATCATCAAAATCGGTCCACATGGTAAAGAGAAGTAAATGTTCAAAAAAATCAGACATTCCGTTGAATTGATAACCTCCTCTTTTTTCAAAATCGGTTAAAAAATTAGTTTCATCTGTACACATAATTTTAACCTTGGTTTATTTTCGGCCCTTGTTATCATTTGAGTTTGGCATGCTTAATCTAGATGGTAAATTCATCATAGATGAATATTTATTTATTCATTTTGATCGTGGTCGAATTAGAAATGTTCAAGTGTTTTCATAATAAGTATGGTAGTTCGAACTCCACTTGAATTCGAGTACTTGTGGAAACCCCATCTAGGGGCAGGCAAGCAAACTAACTAACTACCAAAGGTGTTCGAGTGTTTTCGATTCCATATCCTCGCATGTTTATTCATATTTACCATCTCTCTACCCTGAATAAAATACAGGCTGTTCTACATATACTAGTTCCAATACCTTCATCATCAGTCGGTTTCATCTATTGGTCGCGCAGTTATCCAAATATTATTCTACCAACTGTGAAGACCACCTGTATTGTGGTTTAAATTAATTTTTTTACTTTAGGTTATAATGAAAGTCAGAGTCAATAAATTATTTAAATTTTATTCAATTTCCGACATTTCAGAGACATTTTTCATCTCCTTCTAACTATTCAAAACTGTGAAGGAGAGGAAAAAAGTCTCCGAAATGTCGGAAATTGATAAATTAAATAATTTATGACTCTGCACTTATTATAACCTGCTTATTAAATTATTAATTATTATTAAATTATTTATTTAATAATTAAATATTTGATCATTATTATTTGATAATTAAGTAGAATGATTGTTAAAAATAATTATTAGGATTTTTTATTTTGAGATTTAATTGATTTAATATTTTGTTTATTTGATAACGTAAAAAAAAATAGTTTTAATAAAATTTGTTCAGATTTTTACTTTACCATACAGGGTATGGTCAAGTATTGTAATCGTGCATGAAAAAAGTGGTTTTTTTCCTTCTTTTTTTTCAAAATATCTAAAAAACGGCTGAAAGTTTTTCGATTAAAAAAATTGAACGAAACCCTGGTATTTGTCTCTACAAAAAAGCTCTAATAAGTGAACATCGAAAAAATTATATTTTTCGAGATAATAATTGTTTTGTCAAAATGTCTGTTAGTTAGCTAGTCTAGTTTGTTACCAAATTTGTGTACGAGCTAGCTCAAAAACTAGAGTGAATATCGAAACCAAATTTCACACGTAGTTTTGGTCCATTGAGATTAAGAGCTGATTAGATTTTGGTGCATATCAACCCAAAATTAAGGGGGTCGAGGGGGGGGGTTAAAAATTAAGAATCTAGCTCGTTTGTTGAGTAAATTCAACCAAATTTTGTATACAAGTTAACTTTCCCACGATTCACCTGCCTCCGGCTTCCTGGAGTCACCACCTTTTTGCTAGCTCAACGGAATCTCCAAGCAGAACATATTCTCACGCTGATGGCTGATTCCATACCGCCTACACAATCACCCGCGCGCCTACTGAATAGTACGAATTCAGCATTTTCAATTTATATAAAAAAGCCGTTTTTGCCAGGCTTAAAATCAGTCTTAACTCACTATCGGCAACGAGGTTCACCTGCCCTCTTTTTCCAAGCAGTTCGCAGTACCAGAGGTAACTACCACCAAGTTCCTAACATAAATTCGGTCACTCAAGACCAAGTGCCCTTCCTCTGTCTCAGAGCTAGTAAAGGAACCCAAGGACTCTCAAGGTAACCCATAATAAAAATTGACAATTGACCTTGGTCGCTGTATCATCGCGTAACCAAGGCGAACGGTAATAACCCGTGCGAAATTTTCATCTTATTATATCAATTGTTACACGAGTATAAAACTCCCGGGTAGATAAACATTTTTTGACTTTCGGACATAAGACCCCGGTTATCCAAATTCTCCCTTTGTGTGTGTTCTCATCATAATTCACGAATGTAATGTAAAATCATGAATGTAAATTTACGTATGTAACGAACATAAAACTTTGATTATAAAACTTTGAATATAACCTTTGATCGTAAACTTATGATTATAATAAATATTAAAACATAAATATAATAAATATTATATAATAAAAATAAATAAAAACTTATCAATCTGTAAAACAATATATAAATAAATAATAAACATTATACATTCATGTAACAAATAACTTTATAACATTGTAAAATCAATTTTTGAATTATAAATAAAATAAAAATAAAAAATATTAAAAAGATTGATTTCAATACTAAAACCGTTCTTTCCCAAAAAATTACAAAATCATTAGATAAAAGTCAAAATTAAATAAATCACTTGCTATCCAGGAACATTAGTAAATTGAATATTAGTAAATTCAATATTAGTAAATTCACCCCAGCTCTACTCAAAAATAAATATAGTCCTCAAAGACCCAAAAGAAAAATCAATCTTTTTAAAAAGACATTTTTCGGGCTTAAGGTTATAACTTACATAATCAGTGGGTCCCCAGAAGTCTAAATAATGCAAAATCTAACCACCAAAAAAAGGGGGGGGGTGCGGAGGGTCAAAAAATGAAAATCTTGGCCATTTACCAAACTCAATCAAATTTTGTATACATAATCAGTGGGTCCCCAGAAGTCTAAAAATTCAAAAACTAACCGCCCGAAATGGGGGGGGGGGGGTCAAAAAATGAAAATCTTGGCCATTTACCAAACAAAACCAAATTTTGTATACATAATCAGTGGACCCCCAGAAGTCTAAAAATGCAAAACCTAACCGCCAAAAATGGGGGGGGGGTGCGGAGGGTCAAAAAATGAAAATCTTGGCCATTTACCAAACTCAATCAAATTTTGTATACATAATCAGTGGGTCCCCAGAAGTCTAAAAATTCAAAAACTAACCGCCCAAAATGGGGAGGGGGGAGGGGGCGGAGGGTCAAAAAATGAAAATCTTTGCCATTTACAAAAATCAACCAAATTTTGTATACTTACATAATCAGTGGGTCCCAGGAGTCTAAAACTGCAAAAACTAACCCCCTCTCCCCTACATGATTATAAATAATTTTATTAAATATTAAATATAAGGAGAGGGATCAAGTTGTATGGTAAAGTCAAGAGGATGGCCACATCAGAACATGTCAGCTTATTTTTTTAAATTTTATTGAACCAATTATTTTACATGAATTAATGTATACATTCGACTTCGGAGATTGCTTCTCCACCATCGACTGTCCTTGATCATCTTTTTGGTCTTTGTTTTTAATAAGAAGAAAAAACTAATTAAATAAAAAAAAACAACCTTTTTTCCGATAATTAATCATCTCCCATAATCGTCTGGTCTAGATTCATTTTTTTATAAATTTTATTAAACCAATTATTTTACATTAATTAATGTATACATTGTATTTTTGCTTCGATTCCGGAGATTACTTCTCCACCATCGAGTGTCCTTATTCATCTTTAGTCCTTGTTTTTAATAAGAGGAAAAATCTAATTAGATAAAAAACCTCTTTTCCGATAATTATTTCAATTCCATTATTCCCCAATCAAGTCGATTGGTTTCCAATCCTCCAACGTCTCTAGATTCATTTAAATTTACTAATTTTAATAAGATTTATTTGTCATGATTTATTAACGGGTTTTGAAATAGTAATTTAAATTTATTAATTTTAATAAATTTTATTTGTCATGATCTATTAGCAGGTTTTAAAATAAGATTTAAATTTCTTATTATATTAAACGAGCAATTCTTGTATGTATATTCAATCATTTTCTCGAAAACGGCTCTAACGATTTGGATGAAATTCACGGTTTAGGAGGGTTTTGTGTTGACGATTCAACCTATCACGGTCTCATCTTCGGCTAAGTTGTTTTTGATGGGTTTTTTGTTAATTGAATTAATTATTCACAGGTGGTTGTCTCGATAAAAATGTATACATATTTACATTTTTATTCAATTTCCTTTTAATTATTAATTGTTTTTTTAATTTTAAATTCCACTAATAGATCATACAAATATTATTATATATATTAAAAGTTACACAATTTAATTGATTGGGTGAAAGGTGAGATGATGGGGGAGAAGGAAAACCAATCGACTTGATTGAGGAATAATGGAATTGAAATAATTATCGGAAAAGAGGTTTTTTTATCTAATTAGTTTTTCCTCTTATTAAAAACAAGGACTAAAGATGAATAAGGACACTCGATGGTGGAGAAGTAATCTCCGGAATCGAAGCAAAAATACTATGTATACATTAATTAATGAAAAATAATTGGTTTAATAAATTTATAAGAATTTTATGTGGGGAATGGGAGATGGAGGGAGAAAGGATGGATGAATGATTACCAATCGACTTGATTGGGGAATAATGGAATTGAAATAATTATCGGAAAAGAGGTTTTTTTATCTAATTAGTTTTTTCCTCTTATTAAAAACAAGGACTAAAGATGAATAAGGACACTCGATGGTGGAGAAGTAATCTCCGGAATTGAAGCAAAAATACAATGTATACATTAATTAATGTAAAATAATTGGTTTAATAAATTTATAAGAATTTTTTGTGAGGAATGGGAGATGGAGGGGAGAAAGGATGGATGAATGATTACCAATCGACTTGATTGGGGAATAATGGAATTGAAATAATTATCGGAAAAGAGGTTTTTTTATCTAATTAGATTTTTCCTCTTATTAAAAACAAGGACTAAAGATCAATAAGGACACTCGATGGTGGAGAAGTAATCTCCGGAATCGAAGCAAAAATACAATGTATACATTAATTAATGTAAAATAATTGATTTAATAAGAATTTTTTGTGAATTGATCGGAAAAGAGGTTTTTTTTTTTTATTTAATTAGTTTTTCCTCTTATTAAAAACAAGGCCTAAAAAGATGATCATTGACAGTCGATGGTGGAGAAGTAATCTCCGAAGTCGAAGCTCAAATACAATGTATACATTAATTAATGCAAAAATTTTTTTTTGTTTTTAATTAACAGGTGTCTAAATCATAACAAAACAGGTGTGTTTACAAATAAAGTGTTTGAAGTGGCTTTTTTTTTATATAACTTGGAAACAAATCTTATTTAATTTTATGTTTTTATTTCAGATCCTATAAGATTATTTTTTATTATTATTATTATTTTCCTATTTATTTTTTTATAATGTTTATCAATATGAACGAATGTGGGCAAATTGGTGTACGAGTAAACAAATAGACACATAATATATGGACCATTTAAAAGCTAGAAATTCAAAAACTGGGTGCGGGGTTGGGTGATGTGGGAAGTGCAGAAGGTGGGGTGCAGTTGTAGGGGATCCGGGGGGTGCAGTGGTGGGGGACAGGTGTGTGGTTTCGGGAGGGGGGAAGATCAGGGGTTACCCTGCATCGCTCGATGGCTCCAGCTACTAATAGTAATGGAAATAAAAAAAAGAATTTATTTTCTTGTTTTAATACTTTTAACTTTTTCATTTAATTATTTATTAAAAAAATAATAATAAAAATAATAATGAAATTATCATGATGTGTAGTTAGTGGTAAACCCAGCCAGGAATATTATATATGATCTGCAGATAGACAGAGAGAGAGAGAGAATGAGAGAGTAGGGATTATTATTAGCAGTATGAGTAGAGGGATTTACTTGACTAGAATTTCGGGTTCCGGTGGGATTAGACTCGGGGACCAGCCGCCAGTAGCGCTAGCATCGCTACTCTCGAACCCATCAAATCCACCGGGGAAACAAAGTGAGATGGGGTTAAAAAAAAAAAAAAAAAATACCACCAGCCCTCTCTATAGATTAAAGTGTACTCGTGATCGGGTTGCCAACATGACAAAAAATAATTAAAAAATAATAAAGAAAAGTTTTTTTTTTTTTTAATTAAAATATGATATGGTTTCTCCCCCCACCCCCTCCCCCAGATGTCTTTTTCCCAAAGGAAAAACTAACCCTCGATGATGGTCTTTTTTTTTTGTTTATTTTTAAATAAAAATCCAAAAGGTTTTACTTTTCATTATTTCTCAATTTGAACAAGTGATTATCTGTATTATCGGAATTTGATAAAATAAAAAATATAATAAAAAGATAATAATAAATAAATTCGGAATTGAATTGAGTATGAAGAAAAATTCGGGCTCCGATTAATTATTATTATTAAGATTAAACGAGCAAAAATTAACCTATAAAACTAGCCTAATGACCATTGGTCCTGTTTAGGAACATTGGGAAATATTTGGTTTGGGAAATTGTGATAAAGAAATATATAATAAACTAGCTGACGCCCGGGCCTTCGGCGTCGTCTAACCCCTGGCGGGGAGCGTCTCGTTTTATGGTAAAAATTTATATAGATAATAGCTGACCCGACCACGCGTGACTAACTTTTATGCTTTAAAAAATAATAATAGTTTTGAAAATAAATTGAAAATGCAAATAATTATAGAATAGTTATTAAAACAGTAAATGAATTATATATTACTTGTCAAAATTATTCCCTTAACCAAAAATAATATTGACAGTTGAAAGATTTCCAAAAAGCTATTTTGTTTGTTTGCTTTTACCCCTCAGAGAGGCGCTGGCGTTGTTTCCTCGAAAAAATATTGTTTACATGCCACAGGTGTGATATCTATAAAAACACTATATATAAAAACACTCGTATATTTGATGGAATGTTGTGTGAAAATTTCAAAAAAAATAGGTAAAGAACTTTCGGAGATCCTTCAACGTATCACTTAAGCGTAACAGTACATTTTTATTTATATAGATTAATATTAACTCTCGGTCCTTATTTTTTTTAATTTTTGCGGTCTCATTGGTTAAAAAAATGTTAATGCTGTGGCGACATCTGTGGCTTGAATTGTTACGAGATCAAGACACAGATCCCAATCGTGACGATTGGCGACCGTTGCCACTGAAGTTTGGCGACCGTTGCCATTGAAGATTGGCGACCGTTGCCACTGAAGATTGGCGACCGTTGCCACTGACGATTGGCGACCGTTACAGCTCAACCTCATTTACTTCCAAGTACAATAAAAAGTGTTCAAGCCGTTCCAAAAGAAGTTATCACTTCAAAAAAGTACATTTTGAAATACCTTACTTTTGACAAAATATCCGCTAAAAATTCACAAAGCTGTGTGTGTGGGGGGGGGGGTGTAATTTTAATGATTTTTTAAAATTATTTGTTTAATAATGGCGGAGGATTATTTGTCAATATGTTCGAGGGACGACAGATAATCTTCAATATTTGCATAGTCTTTCATTCTAGCCAGACCTAATGCGGTTTTATTGTCATAATCTGTTAAGTTGTAATCGGCCCCTCTGTCTATCAAGAGCTTGACCATGGCCAATTTATTGCCATGCACCGCCCAATGCAGCGCCGTCTGTTTGCCAACATCTCGATAATTGATGTTGGCGCCCATATCCAGTAATTTTACCACCACAGGCAGATGAGCTTTGTACGAGGCCCATATTAACGCTGTTGTATTATCAGAATCCCCCGCATTCACATCCACCCCTTTGGGCAATAAAAACTTTACAATCTGTAAATGTCCTCTTTCAGATGCATAATGTAGGGGGGTCCAATTAAAATCATTTTCATTCTTTTTATGAATAGAGGAGGGGTCTCTGCGGTACCAATATTCCACACCTTTAATGGACCCTTTATCTGATGCATCGAAAATATTTCGAGTTCCATCTTGATCCTCAAATTCTTGAATCTAAAATTAAATAAAAAAAAAAAAAAACAAGATAATTAAATAATTAAAATATCTACTCTAATTAAATGAGCAAAAATTGTTTATATATTTATATAATATTTGTTTCTATCTTAGTTCTATTTTGAAAACCGCTCTACCGATTTTGATGAACGAATTCTAATATCAATTTTTGAGGTTGAGAAATCGATCTGGCTAGGTCTGGACCTCGACAAATTTCATCTTAATTGATCTTTTCTTAATTAAAGTAATTATTGATAGATGAAAATCTCAATAAAATAGTTTGTTTACATTTTTTTTTAATTTTAAAACCCACTAATAGGTTATAGAAAATTTATTATATATATATATTAAAATTAAGAATTTGTTGTTTGTTTTTAATTAATAGGTGTCTAAATCATAACATTACAGGTGTGTTTACAAATAAAGTGGTTGAAGTGGCTTTTTTTTAATATCTTGGAAACAAATCTTATTTAATTTTATGTTTTTATTTCAGATCCTATACGATTATTTTTTTATTATTATTTTCCTATTTTTTTTTTTTTTTTATAATATTTATCTATATGAACGAATGTGGGCAACTTGGTGTACGAGTAAACAAATATACACATAATATGTGGACCACTAGAAAGCTAGAAATGCAAAAACTGGGTGCGGGGTGGGTAGGAGAATGTGGGAGGTGGGGTGCAGACGTGAGGATCCGGGGGTGGAAGGAGCGGTTGGGGTGGGATGTAGTGGAGTGGGGGTCCAGTGGTGGTAGCGAGGTGTGTATTTTCGGGGGAGGGGGGCAGGGGTTACCGTGCATCGCTCGGTGGCTCCAGGTATTATTATATAAAATGGAAAATAAAGTATTTAAGTAAGTAGGATCCAAACGATCAGGCCCCCCTTTTACTTTGTAAAAAAAATTCACTTGGAGTTCTCTTATTAGAACTTAAAGTTTCTCCTGGAACTAAAAGTTCACTTTTGATGATTCACACCGCTTACTTGACCCCCTAGGAGTCTATGTTTCAAATTTCAATTCATTCAGTCAAGCAGTTTAAAGTAGCGGTCGGTGAACATAGAGATATAGAATCCTAAAACTATTATATTGTGTTAACAAATAAATAAATTTTCAATTTCCCATCGGGGTTAACTCATAATTATGGTTCATGTTTGCATTCGTAATTTAATATTCTCTGTTTATTTTTTATGGGTTAAATCATTTTACATATAAAGAATTAGGGTGGTCCTTATTTTGAGGCTCGAAATAAATAAAAAAAAAAGCAATTTGAAGCCCAATTCATTCAATTTTGCCATCGTTTTCATCGATCTGTGACAGGGTGCATTGTCTTGGTGAAACAACACTTTTTTCTTTTTCAAATGTGGCTGTTTCTTTATGATTTCAATCGATCCAAAAGTGCACAGTAATAGTCGCTGTTGATGGTGGTTCCTTTTTGCAGATAGTCAATGAATATTATTCCGTCGCATCCCGAAATACAGACTCCATCACCTTACCGGCCGACTGCAACAGTTGCAACAGTTGCGTCTTTGATCGCTTTGGATTCGGTTCGTCGACTGCTGTCCACTCAGCTGACTGTCTTTTGGATTATGGTGTGCAATAGTGAAGCCATGTCTCATCCATTGTCACATATCGACGATAGAATTCCATTTTATTGCTGTTTAACAGCGCCAAACAATCCTCCGAAGCATCGATTCGTTGTTGTTTTTGGTCGACTGTGAGCTCACGCTTTAGCCACTTTGCACAGAGCTTTCGCATACCCAAATGTTCGTGTAAAATGGTAAAAACACTACCATCTGATATCTTTACAATGCCAGCTAGCTCGTGCACCTTCAATTTGCGATCGTTTATAACCAATTTGTGGATTTTTTTATGTTTTCTGGAATAACCACCAGCCTCATTTGGGCGTCCACTGCGCTCTCCATCATTTGTGCTGGTACGACCACGTTTAAATTCATCAATCCACTTCTCTATCATTTGTCTCGATAGAGCAGAGTTCGGATAATGTTTATCAAGCCATTGTTTGCTTTCCACTGTATTTTTTTTCATCAAAAAGCAATGCTTTATTAAAACTCGAAATTCACTTTTTCCATTTTTTTTTCAATAACAAAAGTTGCTTCACACAAAATGCTATAACTCACGAATCAATAGTCAGATTGCTGTCAAATTTATGCACTTATCGTTTGAAGGATAGTACTAAATAAAAATCATATGGAAAAAAGTCTAGTAACCCCATCTATGTGTCATCCTATGGACTATTTGAATGGACTGTTATATCTCTATGTTCACCGACCTATAGTTTAAACGGCTTGACTGATTGATTTGAAATTTGAAACATGAACTCCTGGGGGTCAATTAAGCCGTGTGATTCATCAAAAGTGAACTTTTAGTACCAGAAGGAACTTTAGCATTTTTTTCTATTTCAAGTTCTAATAAGCAAACTTTAAATGAATTTTTTCTAAAAAGTTAAATTTAATTTTTTACAGATAAATCCCACATACAGTTTAATATAATACAATTTATTAAATCTCAATTTCTAATTAGAATAAATAGATTGATATGGATTGATTGAAGATTGATCACTAATTGATCAAAAAATAATAATGGATCCTTAAATTATTACAATTAAATAAATAAATAAACCTACCATTTCCTTTAATTTTTGATTTTCTTCATTTAATTGATTTATTAGCGTTTTCTCATCAGTCCCCTAAACAAACAAACAAATAAATATATAAACAATATATTTCCGAGAATAAGTAAATAAATAAATAAATTTGTACATTTACCTGTAATTTTAAAAATTCATCATTTAAATGAATTATTTTGGTTTTTTCATCACTCACCTAAGCAAACAAAAAAATAAATATATAAATAATTATTTTTCTTAAAATAATTAAATAAATAAATAAACTCACATTTTCTTTTAATATTTTAAATTCCTCATTCAAGTGATTTATTTTATTTTTCTCTTCTATCAGCTAAATAAGAATAAAAAAAAAAACAAAAAAAAAAACGAACAAACAAATAAATAATAATTTCCAAAAATAAATAAATAAATAAACTCACATTTTCCTTTAATTTTTTATTTTCATCATTTAATTGATTGTTTTTATTTTTCTCTTCTGTCACCTAAATAAGTAAATAAATAAATAATAATTTCCCAAAATAAATAAATAAATAAATAAACTCACATTTTCCTTTAATTTTTTATTTTCATCATTTAATTCATTGTTTTTATTTTTCTCTTCTGTCACCTAAATAAGTAAATAAAAATATAATTATTTTACGAAAATAAATAAATAAATAAATAAACTCACATTTTCCTTTAATTTTTTATTTTCATCATTTAATTCATTGTATTTATTTTTCTCTTCTTTCACCTAAATAAGACAATAAAAATATAATAATTTCCAATAAATAAATAAATAAACTTACATTTTCTTTTAATTTTTTATTTTCATCATTTAATTGTTTTATTTTGGTTTTCTCTTCAGTCTCCTAAGCAAGCAAAGAAATAAATAAATTTAAATTATAATATTATTACAAATAATAAATAAATATACAAGATTGGTAATACATCTATTCCAAATAAGAATAATTTCAAAGTTTCGGTAAATTTATTTTCTCCGTTTAAATGATCATTATTCAAAAATTCTATTTAGAAATTTAAAAACCGAATTCTTCGAAACGTTGACATTTTAATGTTATTATAATTTTTATAAAAAAAATAAAACCGAGACTTCAAAAATTAAATTCATCAAATAAAATAATAACTTAAAAATAAAATAAAATGCACTAAAAGGTATAAAATAATTATTATCTTATTTAGTTACAACTAAACGATGAAATATTAACATGAAATTACTTGTTGAAGTCGGTGCCATACCTTTTTTGAATCTAACTCGACGGATCTTACCATAGAGTATATAGAGAGGAAGGCTCCATAAGGGCCCTATGTATTTTAGCGTATACGAGTTACAGAGCTCTCTGGCGGTTCGTATACTGAATCAAAATGGCGGGAACCGCTCTCATCGAGGCAAATTTTGGTGACGTCACACAGCGGATGATTCAAAATAATTTATCATGAGTAAAAAATGTCGAGGTAGGCAGAAGCGCGCTCAATTTGATTTTGTTGTAGACGGGAATATTAAAAATAAATAAGTGGATGAATTAAAAAAAAATCGGGCTTGGTGAAATGTTTTTTTTTTTTTTTGGCTTTATCGGATTCAACCATTAGCGATACTATATATTTTAGTTTATTTTCAAATATGTAAGGATCAGACTAAAATAGGATTGCCGAGAATGGGGCTTGAACCCGGACTAGCTTGATTACGAGGCATGTACTTTAACCACTCGACTATTAGTGAAATATGAATAAATATATGAGATTTGATAATAACATCTAATATGTCTTCGGATGCCTCAAGAAATACTTTATATAACACAAAATTATTTACAATTGCTATAAATTTATATTGAAATGAAAATTTAATATTCAATTCAATTAAGTTTGATTTTTCTAAACATGAGATGAAAAACTTAATTATATCTATCTATCTATGTACTCTTATTAAACGAGCACAAATTGTATATATATATATTTGTTTATTATATATATTTAGTACCTGGCCACCGAGCGATGCTCATTTAATAATATAAGATTTATATATTTGTATGTTTGTTCTATTTTCAAAACGGTTCTACCGATTTTGATGAAACAAACTCTATTAACAAGTTTTGAGAATTAGAAAGCGATCTGGCTAGGTCTGGACCTCGAGAAATATCATCTTAATTGATCTTTTCTTAATTAAAGTAATTATTGATAGATGAAAATCTCAATAAAAAAGTTTGTTTACATTTTTTTCAATTATCTTTTATTTATTAATAGGTTTTTTAATTTTAAAATTAAATTATTATTTATTATTTATTTAATTTATTAAAAAACTCGAGAGATTGTAATTTAATTTAAAAAAAATTAATGGTGGCCAGTGAGGAGTGAACACCCCCTGGAATGGCTCTTAAGGACTAAGAGTTTGGGTATGACCCGCTAGAGAGCGCTTTTTCAATATACGCAAGTTTTCCTCTCTATATACTCTATGCTTTTGTCTATGAGTGTGGGTGGAAGGGGTAAGGCTAATGAACCAGGGAGGTAGGGAGGGAAGGCTAGCTCGAGAGAGTGTTCCACCTGACGTCACCAGCCGCCCGTCACAAGATGGCGGCTGGAGAAATGCCTGTCCCAGGGAGGTAGGGAGGGAAGGCTAGCAGGAGAAAGTGTCTCCACATGACGTCTCCCAGCCCCTCAGCCGCCATCTTGCGACTGGCGGCTGGAGGAAATGCCTGCAGGCTGGAGACACCCCCACTCCTGCTTTTCTAGCCTAGCTGTTCCTCCTTATCTCCTTGATTCATTTCGATTCTAATTCTCTGTTAAGACACTAGGCTCCGGAACAAAACCGCGCCAAATTTATTTTGGTTACAATACACTTGTAAGCTTGCTTTAGGTCGACAAACAATAGCGTACTTTAGTTTCCCCTCTTATATAAATAAACTTTTATTTGAAACTTTTTTCATATAATACACTGTTATTGAATTATAAGACTGTCTCAAGATAAAAAACACACCCGGTATATAAAACAATTTTTGCTGGTTTAATAAGAGTAGATAAATACAAAATTATAAATAAATAAATAAACTTGAGAATGGATGGCCGATAGGAGTAGAGGTTAAATTTCAATGTAAATTACAACCGGTTCTTATTCAGACTACAATAGACCGGAAATAAAATAAATTATTTTTAATCACACGTCAGAAGGGCTGTTTTCACCTCACAGAAGAAAATCATTTTGAAAAAAGTTATTCCATATATTGCCAATCATATTTTGACAAATTTTTAAATTCGAAAAAATCAGCCATCTTTTTTTTCATGGCTATGTGTTCTAATTTAAAAAACCCTAGACCACGAAATTTCACAAATGAACATATTTAAATAGGAAAGATTTAGCGCGAAACAATTGTCCAAGGGAGGGATTCACCTCAGAGGGTAGCCAAATTAATTTTGGCACTTGGGTTCGATTCCCGATAGGGATGAAAACAAACATTCTGACATGTGATTAAAAATAATTTGCTCCATCTCAGAACTATACTTGATGGCAACAACCTCTTGTATATAAATTCTCTGTGGAAATAAATAAATAATAACTTGGCAAAAATAAATAATTAAACTCACAGATTCATCTAATTTCAAGATGTCAGCATTTGATAATCTTATTTTGCTTTTCTCTTCAGTCACCTAAAATAAATAAATAAATAAATAATAAACAATTAAAGAATAATAAATAAATAAATAAATAAACTTACAAATTTATAAACATAATCTAATTTTGGTTCCAGTTGATTCTTCATATAAAAATTTAAGTTATATACCTATAAATAAATAAATTTCAGAATGGATTAACAATTTTTTATATTACAATAAATATATAGCTAAATAAATTAGAATTTGAACATTATATATATAGAGGATGGGGCATAAAGATCTACCACATTTTGAACAGGTACTATAAAAAAAAAAAAAAAAAATTTAACTAGAAATAATTTTTATTAAAAAAAAAATAAAACCAACTTCAAAAAAAAAAAAATGCAACAAATAAAATAATAAGAGCTCAAAAATAAAATAAAATACACTAAAATGTATAAAATAATTATTATCTAATTTAGTTACAACTAAACGACGAAATATTTACATGAAATCACTTTTTGAAGTCGGTGCCAAACATATACATTTTACGAATCGCACTCGGCGGATTTTACTTAGTACGATTGGCGGGTAAGCTCGCTTATATAGTTTGTTTAGCACCGACTTCAAAAAGTAATTTCATCGTTAATTGTAACTAAATAAGATAATTATTTTATACCTTTTAGTGCATTTTATTTTTGAGTTATTATTATTTTATTTGTTGCGTTTAATTTTTTTGAAGTCTGTTTTATTTTTTTTTTTATAAAAATAATTTTTATTTTTCTCTTTTTAGTGATGTTATTAATAGTGACTTAAGATAATACGTTGCATTCATCTCGTAAGAAAAAGCGTCGGGCGAATGAATCAAGAAATTATAATAAATTTCAATTTATAAACATAGAAATTCTCTCGAAACGTTTGCGGGCTTTAAATGAACGTTTTAAGCAGTGATGTTCAAAGCAAGACTAAGACCAAGACTTTGCTTTGCTCATCACTATGTAAAGTCACTTATAAAGTTTTCTATAGGGTGTTTAGAAAGTCCTGATCACTTTTAAGAAAAATATTATTATTATTTTGAGTATTAATATTAGTGATGAGCAAAGCAAGACCAAGACCAAGACTATAAGACCAAGATTGCAAGACCAAGGCCAATTCTGCTCATCACTAATTAATATAGGCAGAGGGTGTGTTTGTAAAGTCTTCTATAGGGTGTTTAGAAAGTCCTGATCATTTTAAGAAAAATATTATTATTATTTTGATTTTGAGTATTAATATTAGTTAGTGATGAGCAAAGCAAAGAGTTGGTTTTGGTCTTGCTTTGCTCATCACTAGTTTTAAGTTTGTTTTTTATAAAAAAATTTATTTATTATAATTTCGACTATTTGCTCATAAGAATTGGAGATTTACGTTATTTCGTCATTGATATATCATCAGAACTTGACCAAATTAATATGGGACCACCCCGAAGGTACCCCCTTTCCAATAAAAAAAGAATTATCGAAATCGGTCCACGTGGAAAAAAGCTATTGCTGAACATACATACAATAAATTATTAGTTAGGTATCGTGAAAATCTTGGACCTATACTGATCTAAACGGAGAAAAAAATCATTAAAATCGGTTAATAAACAAAGAAGTTATCTCAAAACAAACATAACAAAAAAGGTCCAATAACAATGAAATTTATAGGAGACCAATCGGAAAGTATACTAAACCCAATGAAAAAAAAATCATCATAATCGGTTCACAATTGGCGAAGGTACATGCACGGATCCAGGGGGTGGGCGATGCGGGCAACCGCCCCCCCCCCCCCCCAATGCATTGGAGATCAACATTTTTTATGTTTATTTAATTTTTTTTATAACATTAAATTTTAAAATTGAAGAAAATAAAGTTCGCCCCCCCCAAATCAGAGGTCTGGATCCGCGCTTGGGTAACATAGACACACAATAAAAAATCAGTCGAATTGAGAACCTCCTCCTTTTTTGAAGTCGGTTAAAAAACTGAATATATTTTTGAAAATAAAAAATAAATTTTAATTTAAATATTATACAAGACAAAAAAGTGTGTGGGGTGAGGGGGAGGGGGGGTCAAAAAGGAAAATTCTAGTTCTTTCGACAAAACTCAGAGGGACATTTAGTAAATTTTAGGGCCGTAATTTGTTAATTGCGCTCTTTTATTGAATTAAATTCATATAAAAATAATAAAGTTTAAACTCACCGTCGATCTGACATCTTTAATTGCATCCAATATCTGAAGATGAGAAAAAAAAATGTTTAATCACTAAAAATAATACATTTATAGCTAGTAAGCAGGTGTATGCATATGAAATGAGCCTTTTTTCTTTACCATACAGGGTATGGTCAAGTATTGTAATCGTACATGAAAAAAGTGTTTTTTTTCCTTCTTTTATTCAAAATATCTCAAAAACGGCTTAAATTATTTTGATTAAAAAAATTGAGCGAAACCAGGCATTTTGCTCTACAAAAAAGCTCTTATAAGTGAACATCGAAAAAATTATATTTTTCGAGATAATAATTGTTTTGTCAAAATGTCTGTTAGTCTGTGCGTTACCAAATTTTTGTGGACGAGCTAGCTCAAAAACTAGTGTGAATATCAAAACCATATTTCACGCGTACTTTTGGTTCATTGATTTTTTCGTTTATTGGGCCACGCAGGTGGGGGCCTCCACTAACAAGAAATATTTACATAGTCGGGTGAATTTAATTATAGGAACATTTACATAATATATTTACAAACAATTTTTTTTTCTTTATAGAATTTCAAGCGCATGGTGATTTCCCTACAAGTTCTCCTGTTGATGCTATAAAAATTCATCAAAGAACCCCTCATTGCCCTGAAGGTCATATCACATAAAGTTCTCTGGGAAATTCCCAGGGCGACAAGGAGAGGCACCGATTTATGCCACTACACTCCCTTCCACGAGAGTGTGATGGCTTCAACTCTCACAGAACCCGAGCCCACCCCAAACCTTGCTGCAAGGTTGCTCACCAGACTGGAGTTGCCCTTATAATAATTGATAATAGCTGATTAGATTTTGGTGCATATCGACCCAAAATTAAGGGGGTGGAGGGGGGGAGGAGCTAAAAATTAAAAATCTAGGCCGTTTGAGCAAACTTACTGTATACATAATCAGTGGGTCAAAAAATGAACATCTTGGCTATTTATCAAACTCAACCAAATTTTGTATACATACTCAGTGGGACACCAGAAGTATAAAAATTTAAAAATTAACCCCCCCCCTCTTACATGATTATAAATAATTTTAGGGGCCAGGTTGTATGGTAAAGTCAAGTGGATGGCCACATCAGAACACGTCAGCTTATTTTTTTATACTATAGCAAATATACTTTCATTTGCAAATATACATATTTTACTATACAAGAAATATGTTATTACTGACATGTAATAAAGCATTTTTTTCTTCATTAAAAAAACGTTACAAAAATATACATACCTATTTAAAAATGTTATGATAACTTCTGCTTTTTGATTTATTTATGAATTATCCTTACATTTCTGTTGTTTTTTTTTTTGTACGAGTAATTAAGAAGTACCTGGAGCCACCGAGCGATGCACGGTAACCCCTGACCCCCCCCCTTCCCGAAACCACACACCTCGCCCCCACCACTGCACCCCCGCCCCAACCGCGCCCCCACCCCCGGCTCATCCACAACTGCACCTCCCAAATTCACCCCACCCCGCACCCAGTTTTTGCATTTCTAGCTTTCTAATTTTCTACAAAATATTATGTATCTATTTGTTTACTTGTACACCAATTTGCCCACATTCGTTCAAAAAAAAAAATAGGAAAATAATAATAAAAAAATAATCGTATAGGATCTGAAATAAAAACATAAAAATAAATAAGATGTGTTTCCATGTTATATAAAAAAGATCCACTTCAACCACTTTATTTGTAAACACACCTGTAATGTTATGATTTAGACACCTGTTTTTTTTTTTTTTTTTTTTTTTTTTTTTTTTTTGGCTTTTCGGCCTTTCTAGCCATAAGCCATTTTACGATACTATATATTTTTAAAATTTGTCTCTACCCCCGGGGGTCAGATTTTGGCTGGCTGCCTCGAGTCGGATTCGAACCCGGGTCCCCTGGTTAGCTCGCTGTCACGCTACCGCCTAGCCTACCGACCCCCCTAGACACCTGTTAATTAAAAACAAACAAAAAATTTCTAATTTTAATATAATATATTAATATTTGTATTAACCTATTAGTGGGTTTTAAAATTAAAAAACCAATTAATTAATAAAAAAATAATTGAAAAAACTGTAAACAAACTTTTTTATTGAGAATTTTCATCTATCAATAATTACTTTAATTAAGAAAAGATCAATAGTTTTTAAGGAATTTGGTGTTGGTACTTGGTGAAACATTTTTTAAAATTATTGGATAAAAATACTTGGTAGGTTTCACATTAAGATATAAAAATCTCCTGAAGATGGGTTAGTCACCCGAAATATATATATCGAGATTAAAGATTCTCTAAAAATAAATTCGTTTTATTTTTTTATATCTTAATGTGAAACCTACCAAGTATTTTTATCCAATAATTTTAAGAAAAGATCAAATTGAAAGTTTTTGCCGAGAGTAGCAGAATTTTTATATATTGAAGGAGACAATAAAAGAGTGTGTCTTTAGCTGGAATTATAAATTTTATTTATTTATGATGAATAGGCAAAGCCCCCGAAACTATAGTCTCGTTATAAATAAATAAAATTTATAATTCCAGCAGAAGACACACTCTTTTATTGTCTCCTTCAAATAAGAAAAGATCAATTAAGATTAAATTTGTCGAGGTCCAGACCTAGCCAGATCGCTTTATCATCCTCAAAACTTGTTAATAGAATTTGATTAATCAAAATCGGTAGAGCCGTTTTCAAAATAGAACTAAGATACAAATATATAAATAAATAATTTTTGCTCATTTAATAAGAGTAGATATGTTACCTAATGGTGTGGTGGGGAGGGAAGGGGGTTCTTGCCGAAAAAATATTTTAAGGTGGCCGCCAATATACTTTCGGATTTTTTGGAGGCCGAGACTAATAAAAGGTTAAGAACCACTGGTCTAGATCAGTGGTTCCCAACCTGGAGACGGCCGACCCCAAGTTGGCGATTTGGGTCATCAGGGAGGCAATAAACAAGTGGGTGGCGATTATGGGGCGATGAGTATTGTAGGGGGGGGGATTGAAATAGTACTGTACAGTAGAAGTTGCCGGGTAAAATAAAACAATAACAATGTTTTCAAACTTTCTTTTATTTTTTCAAACTTTAACTTAGCCCAGTAAATAGAGGGGTTTCATCATACATTAAATCCGGGAAAAGATTTTTTTTAGAATCGTCTGGTTTTGTGTGACTATGCGAAATCTAAGTTTGCGACCTTGAAAGTGTGAGGGGACAACATTTGGTGGCTCAAAATTTTCGGACTTTTTCCAGTTTCCCGCTTATAACTCGAAAACAGTTAATATTTTGCAAATAACCGTGTTATAGTAAATTAAAGAGGTCAAAATTTCGCGTCGATTAAAAAAAATATCCAAAATTGGTTAACTATAGTTCGATTTTTAATGGGAATCCAAAAAACAGACACCCGGGATCACTTTTGAATATCCCAAAAACTATCAGTTTTTTCGATTTATCAAATTTTGACCATGAAGGAGCACGTTTTCGACAAAGATCACACCATACATTTTTAAACTATAATAAATTTACTACAATGTAAACAATGTTTCATCTTAATTGGATAATGGTAGCCCGAGGTTGAAATTTTGAAAAAAATGCAATTTTTTGCAAAAAATTGTAGTTTTTCCTTCATAAAATGAAAACTACTTATCCTAGAAAGTCGATTCTTATCTCATTCTGTAGGAAATTTTGTTTACTTGAACCACTTTTATGTTAAAAGTCTTAGATTTATATTTATACAGCATTTTCAATGACAGGAAATGATGCATTGTTTCTAAAAATTTCAGTTTTTCCTTTGTAAAATGAAAACCACTCATCCTAGAAACTTGATTTCTGTCTCATTTTCTACGAAATTTTATTTACTTGAACATTTACATGGACCACTTTTTTATAAATCTCGTAGATTTATAGATATCCTACATTTTACGGACAGGATATGATCCGAATTCTCAAAAGCGTCATGGAAAATGATGAATATCTATAAATAAAAGTGTTTTATCAAAAATGTGCTCCAAGTAAATGTTCAAGTCATCAAAATTTACTAGAGAATGAGACAGAAAACAAATTTTTAGGATGAGTGGTTTTCATTTTATGAAGAAAAAACTTTGATTTTTTACAAAATATTAAAGTTTTTCAAAACTTCAACCTCATTGCGGCACAGGTTACCATTATCCAATAAAGATGAAACTTTGTTTACATTGTAGTAAATTTATTCTAGTTTAAAAATGTACAGGATGATCTTTGTCCAAAACGTGCTCTTTTATGGTCAAAATGGGATAAAAGTCCGAGTTTATGGGATAGGTATTCAAAAGTCATCCGGATAGCATTTTTTTGAATCTTCATAAAAAATCGAACTACTGGACCAATTTTGCATATTTTTTTTTAATCGGTGCCAAATTTTATCCTCTTTAATTTATTATAAAGCGATTATTTGCAAAATATTGACCGTTTTTGAGTTATAAGCGAGAAACTGGCAAAAGTCGGAAAATTCTTGGTTTTTCTTCCACCAAAAGTTGTCCCCCACATTTTCGAGGTCGCAAACTTAGATTTGGCATACCCACAATATACCAAAAGCTCTTAGAAAAAAAAAATATTTTCCCGTAATTAATGTAAGATGAACCCATTTTTGGATCCTCTATTTACTAATTGTCAACTTTTTTAATTTTTCCAGATTCCAATTTAAAAATGGAAACATGTACTCCTATTTTGTAAATGTACGTCAATGTTCTTAGTTAATTATTTCACTTCTTTGTTCATAAAAAAAAATCTGTAAAAAAATGTACATTTTAATTTTCTTTCTATCTTATCTTATTATATCTTATTATATTAAACGAGCAAAGTTTGTATATATATATATATATATATATATCCGGTCGGGTTCTCGAAAACGGCTCTAACGATTTGGGTGAAATTCACGGGTTAGGAGGGTTTTGTGTTGGACATTCGATCTGTCACAGTCTCATCTTCGGCTAAGTTGTTTTTGATGGGTTTTTGTTAATTGAATTAATTATTCACAGGTGGTTGTCTCGATAAAAATGTTTATTTACATTTTTATTAAATTTCCTTTTAAAAATAATTGGTTTTTTAATTTTATATCCCACAATAAGATCATTATAATTACTATTATATATTAAAAATTGGGCAATTTAATTGATTGAGTTTTAAATCCCACAAATATTGATTTGACAATATAATTGATGAACTCAAAAATTGTTATTTAATTAAAAATAAACTGCAACGGATCGTTGCTAAACTTTATCCAAATTCATTTGAAATATTAATATGTTTGTTCCTTTATTATTAATCAGATATCACTTGCAATTTGTAGTTCATATTGATATTAATTCAAAAATAATTCTCATTTAATAGTCGAGGAATAACCATTCTACATTGGATTTTTGGCATTTCGGTTATTATTGTAACCATTGCTGAAGACATGGAGGAATCGACTTAAAATCAAAAATAGCCATCGATTCTCATCTAATACTTGAGGAATAACAATTCTACATTAGGTTTTTGACTTTTCGATTATTCTTGAGTTGTTTGCCATAAAAGAATTTAGTCTTTTTGATTTTAAGTCGATTCTTCCACATTTTCAGTAGAGGTTTCCATTAATAGTCAAAACATCAAAAATGGAATGCAATAAGGTTATTCCTCTAGTATTAGATAAGAATCGATCGTTATTTTTGATTTTAAGTCGATTCCTCCATGTCTTCAGCAATGGTTACCAATAATAATCGAAACGTCAAAAATCCAATATAGAATGATTATTCCTCAAGTACTAGATGAGAATAAATCGCTATTTTTGGTTTAAAATCGATTTCTCTATGTCTTCAGCAATGGTTACTAATAAAAACCGAAACGTCAAAAATCCAATATAGAATGATTATTCCTCAAGTACTAGATGAGAATCAATCGCTATTTTTGGTTTAAAATCGATTTCTCTATGTCTTCAGCAATAGTTACTAATAAAAACCGAAACGTCAAAAATCCAATATAGAATGATTATTCCTCAAGTACTAGATGAGAATAAATCGCTATTTTTGGTTTAAAATCGATTTCTCTATGTCTTCAGCAATGGTTACTAATAAAAACCGAAACGTCAAAAATCCAATATAGAATGATTATTCCTCAAGTACTAGATGAGAATCAATCGCTATTTTTGGTTTAAAATCGATTTCTCTATGTCTTCAGCAATGGTTACTAATAAAAACCGAAACGTCAAAAATCCAATATAGAATGATTATTCCTCAAGTACTAGATGAGAATCAATCGCTATTTTTGGTTTAATATCGATTCCTCCATGTCTTCAGCAATGGTTACTAATAAAAACCGAAACGTCAAAAATCCAATATAGAATGATTATTCCTCAAGTACTAGATGAGAATCAATCGCTATTTTTGGTTTAAAATCGATTTCTCTATGTGTTCAGCAAAGGTAACGGATAAGAAAACAACGCAGTTGCTATGGTTACTTATAAAAATTCCTCCCAAATTTTTAGCATTTCACAGAGAGAAGCCTATCCATTCTTACTTAAGCAAGGCTAAATGAGCTATATTAAAACTTTCAAATGAATAAATTTTAAAGAATTTAAAAAATTAAAAAAAGTACCATCTTACTCTAGAGTAAAGTACTTTAAAATATAATTTTACTAAAAACTTTATTTAACCTTTTTTGTGGTCCCCAAGGTACTTAATTAGGATATTACATTTCATCAAAATTGGTTAAGTCATTTTCAAGTTGTTTAGAAAAACTAAAAAAGTACTGAAATAAAGTACTAATGTTTGTGGGCCGATATGTACCAAAAACTAATCAGCGCTTCATTTTGTTAAACTAATGGTAGGTTTTCAATTTCATTTCAATCGGTGCAACGGTGTGGAAAAAATCGTGGGCCAAAAAAGCGATAACATCCATACATCCATACGCACGCACTAAATGAAAAAATCGCACTTTTTGGCCTCTCGACGAGACCCCATGTAATTTTTGGCAAAACCGCCACGTGCTAATATTCAACCTAATTGAATACTACAATTTGTGACTTTAATTGAGTCCATGGGTTCCGTAGTCTTTACCTGAGGACCCTTTGAAGCCACGCTTGCCCCGAGAGCGATTACAATACTTTACCCATGCTTTGCATTGGATAAAGTAAAAATAATTATACCGTATTTATTTATATACCTATATACACATAATCTATGGACTACTTAAGGCCAGAAATGAAAAAACTGGGTGCGTGGTCGGGGGTAGATATGGGGGTGCAGGAGGTGGAGTGCAGTGGCGGGGGGTCCGGGTGGGAGGTACTGGGTTTGTGGGGTGGAGTTGGAGGGGTGGGGTGGGGTCGGAGGGTGCAGGAGTTGGGGTGAAGTTATAGGGGTTCTGGGATTAATATATAGCTATTAACTGAAGCAAAAACTTACCGAGCATCGCTCGGTGGCCAGGTACTTTAATTTAAGTGTGACCGGATAAACCTGGTTTGGTTGGTAATAAAATTGTTTAAAATAATAAAACTGCTTTATTATTTACATTTTATTTCAAATTAAAATTAGGCATACTTTGAAAATTAAAAGGGGGCGATAGGTGTTAGTCAACTTCCAGAAAGGTGCGATGGGCCACAAAAAGTTGGGAACCACTGGTCTAGATCATATCTATACTACACGAATTTTTTAACCCATTTACTAAAATAATTAGTACATATGAATAATGCAGCAGCATTGGCAATGATAATGTGAAAATTTTTAATCGAAATGAAATTAATGGTTACCTTGGAATTAATGTCCAACTCTTTTTCGCCATCCAGATAATCATAAGCTCCGGTTTGCCCCCTTCTCCCTGTCGCCACAGCCAAGGAAGCCAATATGATAAATCCTTTAAGAAAATTCATATTGAGATTTTTAAGAATAATGCACTCTCTGACTTTCCATGAGGTTTAAATAGCCAAATCCCCTCCCCCTTCTTTTTGCCTTGACTGTTATTTCCGCATCCACTATGAGAGAATTGGCGTACGCTTTGACCTTCATGATAACCTCAACTATAAGCAAATTTTAACTTATCAATGGGTTTTTACAAGTGCGAGTATATCATTAAATGAATGTTTATTTATTTTTTAAATATAATAATATATTATTTTTTTGTTGATTTAACTAATTTTCTTACATTAAAACTAGATAGTGTATAATATATTTAAATAATTGAATCTCAAATCTAATCGTTTGACACTAATATATTTAATTAAAAACATATTAATATATGTTTGTTTTTTATTAAATAAATAAATAAATGCTTCAAATATGAAATGAGAGATGCTCGACCGATTTTTGACCTCTGTAGATATTAAGTATAATAACTAGATAGATAACATTTTTTTACTGTCCAGAGTTAAAAAAAATAAATAAATAACCAAGCAGATTAAAAAGAATTAAGTAACATTTTTCTTCTTGCTCGTAATAATCAATTGCGTCATTTTTACTCTACAATATACTCTTATTAAACCATCAAAAATTCTTTATAAATTATTTGTTTGTATCTTAAAACCCACTAATAGGTTATAGCAGATATTAATATAAATACCGGGTGAGTTTTTATTATCTTGAGACAGTCTTATAACTCAAAAACAGTGGATTATATGAAAAAAAGTTTCAAATAAAAGTTTATTTATATCGAGGGGGAAACTAAATTATGCTATTGTTTATCGAACTACAACAGGCTTTCAAGGGTATTTTAAGGTCAACTTCTGTTTTTTAAATGGATACCTATATATTTCTTTACTGATCCTTAATCTTCAAAAAAAACTGAACAACTTTCATGAGAACTATTTTTTTATCCGACATCAAATAAACATAATACATGAATCAATTAGACCTCAAAAAAAATTTCTAATAATTATTTTTAACAATTATTCAATTTAATTATCAAATAATAATGATTAAATAATTAATTATTAAATAAATAATTATTAAATCAAAAAGTCATAACAATAAAAATAATTGTTTATAATGATTTTAAAACATCGTTATACTCATATTTAAGAGATTATTTTACTACTTGATTGAACTACTTAAAATTCTTGAGTTTAAAAAAGTTTATTTCTCGTGTCAATCCAGTAATAGTTAGTTATATTGTATTTCCATAATAAAAATGGAGTATTTTTTGTTGAAGACAGAATTGAAATGCTCTTAATTTATGCGGGGAATGTGGAAGAAGTATTATGGGCCTGCCATTGAAATAGATGGCGAGCGTTTTCATGATAGGTATACACCCTCACAAGCTTCATTTTATCGTGTTGTTTTATCGTGTTGTAAATCTGTTAAAAAAACAGGAAGTGTAAAGACTACGAAGAACCTACAACAGTCCAAAATAAGGAAATTGGAACTGGAATTCATCCAGAAGACTTGCAATACACTCTGGAATGCCACAGAACAGTGTCGAAAAATTATTAAATTATTAATTATTATCAAATTATTAATTTAATAATTAAATATTTGATCATTGTTTTTTCATAATTAAGTTGAATAATTGTTAAAAATAATTATTAGAAATTTTTTTTGAGATCTATTTGATTTAATATTTTGTTTATTTGATGTCAGATAAAAAAATAGTTCCTATGAAAGTTGTTCAGTTTATCTTGAAGATTAAGGATCTGTAAAGAAATATATAGAGTTCTATTTAAAAAACAGAAGTTGACCTTGAAATTCCATTGAAAGCTTGTTCTCGGTCGTTAAACAATAGCATAGTTTAGTTTCCCCCTCGATATAAATAAACTTTTATTTGAAACTTTTTTTCATATAATGCACTGTTTTTGAGTTATAAGACTGTCTCAAGATAAAAAAACTCACCCGGTATATTAAAATTAAACAATTAAATAAATTCTAGTATTAAATCCCACAAAGAGAAAATAAGAAATATGATTATATATTAGAATTTGCCAATTTAATTGATTATTATAAAACTCGATAAATTGTTATTTAATTTAAAAAATAATTATACGGAATTTATTTATATACCTGCGGACCATAATTTCCGGTTTTATGTCCTAAATCCGGTTTCCAACTATTAAGGGCATCGATTCCTTCCACCTAGAAGTTTTAATTTAAAAAAGTACTTATGATTCATATATTATTTAATTAGAACAGGAACGAGGCTTGATTAAAAAAATAATTTTTAAGTTAAATGTTACACAATAAAATGTTTTAAATTGTTTAAAATGTTGTTCCAAATGATAATAAAAATAAATATTTAAAATAAATTTACCGTGAATTAGCATAATTTTATTTAAAAAGAAAAAATATTGGTGGGCCAATTGAAATGGGACGGGGCTCGTATATCTACTCTTATAAAACGAGCAAAAATTGTATATTTATTTATATATATATTTATTTATTTATATATTTGTAACTTGGTTCTATTTTGAAAACGGCCCTACCGATTTTGATGAAACAAAATCTATTAACAAGTTTTGAGGATGAAAAAACGATCTGGCTAGGTCTGGACCTCATCAAAATTCATCTTAATTGATTTTTCTTAATTAAAGTAATTATTGATAGATGAAAATCTCAATAAAAAAATTGATTCGGCGGAAGTCGTATTAGAGCCTGGGACCTCTTGCATCTGAGGCCCAATTTTCAATTTAAAATCTTTATTTACAATTATATACATTTTTTATAAATACATTATAATTCAAGTAGTACATACAATTATCTTACAATGTAGTTTATTTATTAATTTTTATTTATATACTTTGTTGTTCCTGCCTTAAAGGCTTACCATTACAATTTTAGTGTACATGCTGTCAGCTTTTGATATTTAATATAATTTTACAGTAAGCATATTTACGTTTTTATACTTACATCTATATATATTTGTTTATTTCATAGTTATATTTAGTAAAATCTGAGGCCCACATTATACCACTGGACTATATAACTATTTTAAAAATCTTTGCTTTTTACTTTTACTAAAATGAATATTTTTGAATTAGACTTTATTATAAGTGTGGAAATAATTGAATATATTATATATAGCTATGTATTTAATAAATAACTTTGTTTTTATTTCAGATCCTATACGATTATTTTTTTTATTATTATTTTCTTATGTATTTTTTATAATATTTATCAATATGAACGAATGTGGGCAAATTGGTGTACGAGTAAACAAATATACACATAATATGTGGACCATTAGAAAGATAGAAATGCAAAAACTGGGTCGGGGGTGGGGATGGATGTGGGGGGTGCAGGAGGTAGGGTGCAGTTGTGGGGGGTCCGGGGCGGGAGGGGCGGTTGGGGTGGGGTGGAGTGGGGGTGCAGTGTTGGGAGCGAGGTGTATGGTTTCGGGAGGGGTGTCTGGGGGTCCAGGTACTATATATTATACAAGAATTGTTCGTTTAATATAATAAGATAGGTATAGGTAGAGAAAGTAAAAAGCAATTAGACTTTCCTAATCAACGAAAATGTCAACGAAATCTGTTTCAAAATGAATTAAATAAATAAATTATTTTGAAACTTTTTATTATTATTATTATTTCTCAAATTTATTTTCGAATAGAGGGTGGGCAAGTGTTTGATGTCCGAGTGTGTGTGTGTGCGTGTGTGTGTATTTGCCTGCCCTTTTTAAACCCTCACCCCTTCTCAGGTTGACTGACATAAATTCGATAAAGTCATTAGAGGCAGTATTTCAGCAGACAGCATCACCTGACCCTCCAACCCCCCCTCCCCCCACTCCCCTTTAGCATTACTTTTTGGAGGTGACATCTACAGAGAAATCTCCACCCTTTCTGTCTGATTTTTTTTTTCTTTGGTTTTTTTTTTGTACCCGTCCGTCTAACTTTTGCACCATGTCACTTGCAGACATTCAAACACCATTGAAGAATATTCAAAAGGTCAGAGCCCATGATGACGAAACAGTCGGAAATACATAGACTACCCACCGAAAAGATACTTGAAAAAAATTAAATTCAACAAAATAAAATAAAATGCACTAAAAGGTATAAAATAATTGTCTGATTTAGTTACAACTAAACGATGAAATTTATTTTTTGAAGTCGGTGCCAAAAATATAACATTTTCTGAAGCGCGCTCTACGGATCTTAGTATATTTGGCGGGTAATGAAGACAACATCGCCTAAACTCGCTTATATAGTTTGATTGGCACCGACTTCAAAAAGTGATTTCATGTTAATATTTCGTCGTTTAGTTGTAACCAAATTAGATAATTATTTTATACCTTTTAGTGCATTTTATTTTATTACTTTACCATACAGGGTATGGTCAAGTATTGTAATCATGCATGAAAAAAAGTGGTTTTTTTCCTTCTTTTTTCAAAATATCTCAAAAACGGCTAAAACTATTTTGATTAAAAAAATTGAGCGAAACCATGGCATTTTCCTCTACAAAAAGCCCTAATAAGTGAACATCGAAAAATTTATATTTTTCGAGATAATAATTGTTTTGTCAAAAATGTCTGTGTGTTACCAAATTTTGTGTACGAGCTAGCTCAAAAACTAGTTTGAATATCGAAACCAAATTTCACACGTAGTTTTGGTCCATTGAGATTAAGAGCTGATTAGATTTTGGTGCATATCGACCTAAAATTAAAGGGGTGTGGAGGGGGTTAAAAATTAAAAATCTAGGCCATTTGACCAAACTCAACCAAATTTTGTACACATAATCAGTGGGAGCCCAGAAGACTGTAAAAATGAAAAACTAACCGCCCAAAATTGTGAGGGGGGGGGGTTGCTCAAAAATTAAAAATCTACGCCGTTTGACCAAACACAACCGAAATTTTGTATACATAATCAGTGGGACCCCAGAAGTCTAAAAATTGCAAAAACTAACCGCCCAAAATGGGAGAGGGAGGGTATGTAAAAAATTTAAAAATCTTGGCTATTTGACCAAACTCAACCCAAATTTTGTATACATAATCAGTGGACCCCCCAGATGTCTAAAAGTGAAAAACTAACCCCCCTCCCCTACATGATTATAAATAATTTTATTAAATATTAAATATAAGTGAGGGGCCAGGTTGTATGGTAAAGTCAAGTGGATGGCCACATCAGAATATTTTTATCGATTTCACATTTTTAGTTGAAATTATTTTTATAAAACTTGGCTTTTACGTATTATTATGTATGTCACGAATTACTAGTTACCATATGATGGGATCTTAATAAGAGAGGGAGTGGTGGAGGCCTTATCAAACAATAATATGTAATAACTAATTTAATGCGTAAAAGCCAAGTTTTTTGGAAAATAATTTCAACTAAATATGTGAAATCAATAAAAAATATAGATGGACATGTGAAATTAAAAACATGCATTTTAATTGAAGTTACTAATATATTCTCATTTAATAAATTGATGATGTTGAACTTGGCAGCACATTAGATCTCACTACGTTTTTTGGCAAACGGATTTTATTAATCGAACTTGGCCTTTTTTTACACAAGTGTTTTTGTTGAAATATATCTTTTCTACAAGAAGGATAATAATAATTTAGTATTTTTGATATCATTTAATTCAAATACATTGATTTTAAATTTTAAATTTGAATTGGTAATTTTCAATGGATTTGATAGAATTTATTGAAAGCGTGTTTGAAATACTTTTATTTATCTAATGGATGAAATAATTAAAAACAACTTTAATTAAATTAATTGTTAATTTCTTAATTATAAAAATAAACAATTTTTTTTTTAATAATTATTCAATAATTAATTATATTTATCGTAATAATTAATAGAAGAGCGGTATCTTTGAAAAAATAAATAAAACAACGATAAATCAAAGATAGGGAGGAATTTGGAATTGAGTTGATTTGACAGATCGAAAGAGGGTAACAAAAAAAGGTGGGGGAAGTGAGGGGAGGGGGTTATGACTGATAAAACGATCGTTCAATGAGTTCCGTTATCTCGATGATGAATTGGCATGAAAAATTAATCCGGTTTCTTTTCCGAGTATCCATTATGGCCTGTTTGCTGTTTGCTAATGTAAATATCATTAACGTGTTTGTTTGTTTGTTTGTTTTTTAATTAAACAAATTCAGGGTTAACTTTCAAGTCAGTTAGCATCGAGATCAATTGTAGATAGAGAGATTGAATGAGGGTGAAAAAAATAAGCTGACATGTTCTGATGTGGCCATCCACTTGACTTTACCATACAACATCGAAACCAAATTTCGCACGTAGTTTTGATCCATTGATTTTTCGTTTATTGTGCCACGCAGGTCGGAGTCTCCACTAACAAGAAATATTTAAATAGTCGGTGAATTTAATTATAGAGTATTTACATAATATATTTAAGTTTTTTTTCTTTTTTTTCTTTTTTTCTTTAATATATACAATTCCTAGCGCATGGCGATTTCCTATAAGTTCTCCTGTTGAAGCTGTAAAAATTCATCAAAGAACCCCTCATCGCCCTGAAGGTCATATCGCATAAAGTTTTCTGGGAAATTCCCAGGGCGACAAGGGAGGCACAGCTTTATGCCACCACACTCCCTTCCACGAGAGTGTGATGGCTTCAACTCTCACAGAACCCGAGCCCACCGCCGCAATGTTGCTCACCAGACTGGAGTTGCCCTTATAATAATTGATTTTGTTTCTGTGGGCAACCCCCAGTCCGAGGAGCGCTGACACTATCTGCACATCCAGAACCCGCACCGTCCCCGAGCCGTCCTTCGCCATGTTGTCTGGCTTCCGCCCGGCCGAGCTCTAATATACATATTCGATCTCGACCCCCATTCCCTTTTTATTAGTTCATCAGCCAGACGTCCAACCACCGCATCATGCCTCCTGAGCCTTCTATCGTGCGTCCGCTCACACGACTGGAGATTATGCGCTGTCGTTTCAGTTTTTCGACACCCGGCCCTACACATGGGTGGACCGTCCGATCGCCTTCCCCTACTTGTATCTAACGGCTTAAGAGCTGATTAGATCCAAAAATTAAGGGGGGGGGGGGTGAGGGATAAAAAAAATTAAAATCTTGGCCATTTAACCAAACTTAACCAAATTTTGTATACATAATCAGTGGGCCCACAGGAATCAAAAAATGCAATAACTAACCGCCCTACCCTACATGATTATAAATAATTTTAATAAATATTAAACTAGCTGTAAGGCCTGCCTTCGGCGGCCCTCTTGCTAGCCAGGGCACGCCCCCTGGACCCCCCCATGAACCCTACCCTCACCCCCCACCCCCGATTCAAACCGCCACCCCAACTTGTTCCATCCTGCACCCCACCCACCTCGGATCCCCACCCCCGTGCCACCCCACTGCGTCACTGGACCCTCACCTGAGCCCTCCCACACCACTAACCCTGCACCACCACCCTGCGCCCCTTATCCGCCTTACTCCCTCACTCCACCCCCGCCCACCCGGTTTTTTACATTTCTACCCTTCTAGTGACCCAGAGATTATGTATACAACATTTGGTTGAGTTTGCTCCAAGGGCAGAATTTACATATTTTCCACCCCCCCCCCTTTTTGGGGGAGAATTTAAAAAAAACTTTTCAGAAATCACATCCCCTACAACTTTGCTCGTAGAATTATTAGCTTAGGAGTTATTTGGTAATTTTCATTCGTGCGCCCCCCCCCCAAACCCCCTTCTGGGGTCAAAATATCAAAACGTTATATAGCTAAAAACTTAAGTTAGAAGACATCTAATGTAAATATGAAATTTCATAATAATTCCTTAATCTGCTTTTACGTGAATCGTGAACAATTTTTCGCGGAACCAACCCACTGAAACAGACAGACAGACAGACAGAAATTTTGTTGAGGGTGTTTTCGTTCATAACTTTGCTTGGAACGTGCGGAACCAAAATTTGGCGTGATTTGGAGCAATGCATAGACAAAACCTTAATTTTATATAAATATAGATTAGATGATGCACTTCAGACGGTTCGATTGACTTTGGCCTGGTTTCCCGATTAACTTTGTCTGGCTTGTGGCCAGGGAACTTTGTCTGTCTGTCTGTCTGTCTGTCTGTCTAACTAAACATTATCTTTCAATTTCCTTCAATTTTTTATTTTTCTTTCAATATAAAAATATCGGAAAATCGCAAGACATTTTACGAACAATATTTATTTTTCTCGCTTTCCCAAGAGAGAGAACCCCCCAAAGTCAAGAGTTTTTTAAACCGTTTCCAATAAAGAAAGATCATCATATTTCCAATAAGTTTCAATGGAATAAGACAGATGGAGCTTCATTCCGCCACCCCCCCCCCCCCCTCCCTCCACACTGAAACAAATTACAATAGAATGATAAATCGCCTGCGAAACAATCAATAGTAGGTATAAAAAGCTGACGTGTTCTGGATGTGGCCATCCACTTGACTTTACTATACAACCTGGCCCCTCACTTATATTTAATATTTAATAAAATTATTTATAATCATGTAGGGGAGGGTGGGGGGGTTAGTTTTTGCATTTTTAGACTCCTGGGACCCACTGTTTATGTATACAAAATTTTAATTTTCCTCATTAATATATCAAAGAATAATTGATACGTCAACGAGAATTATTTTGACCGCGCTGATTTGAAAATATATTTTTATCTCGCGAGACTACTGCGGATTACGCTATTGGAGTCTTAAGTCTGGACCAAGAGAGAAAAAGATGTGATCCACTTAGCTCGGATGGATCACCAAGTGTATTTGAAATCTCAGATGTTATATACTCGATCTCCCAGTCCAGAGCGCTAGATCTATTAGCATGTATGTTAGATGCCTTCTCTTCTTTTTCTCTCTTGGTCCAGACTTAATACTCCGCAGACTCCAATAGCGTAATCCGCAGTAGTCTCGCGAGATAAAAATATCTTTTTTCAAATCAGCGCGGTCAAAATAATTCTCGTTGACGTATCAATTATTCTTTGATATATTAATGAGGAAAATTAAAATTTATTTAATATCATTATTTCAAGTTAGAAATATATAAGTTCAAATATTATTTTCACTCAATATTTGACAAAATTCCCTACATTAGATTCGCGATTGAATCAAATGTAGAAAACGTCAGTTTATACAAAATTTGGTTGAATTTGGTAAATGGCAAGGATTTGTATTTTTTGACCCTCCACCTCCCCCCCATTTTGGGCGGTTAGATTTTGCATTTTTAGACTTCTGGGGGTCCACTGATTATGTATACAAAATTTGGTTGAGTTTTTTAACCCTCCCCTTCCACTCCACCCCCCTTAATTTTGGTTTGATATCCACCAAAATTTAATCAGCTCTTAATCTCAATGGACCAAAACTACCTGTGAAATTTGGTTTCGATATTCACTCTAGTTTTTGAGCTAGCTCGTCCACAAAAATTTGGTAACGTACAAACTAACAGACATTTTGACAAAACAATTATTATCTCGAAAAATATAATTTTTTCGATGTTCATTTATTAGAGCTTTTTTGTAGAGCGAAATGCCATGGGTTTGCACAATTTTTTTAATCGAAATAGTTTCAACCGTTTTTGAGATATTTAGAAAAAAAGAAGGACATTTTTTTCATGCACGATTACAATACTTGACCATACCCTGTATGGTCAAGTAATAAAAAAATATTTAATAAAATAAAACCGACTTCAAAAAATTTAATGCATCAAATATTAAATAATAAGAACTCAAAAATCAAATAAAATGCACTAAAAGGTATAAAATAATTATATAATTTAGTTACAACTAAACGATGAAATACCATATTAACATGAAATTACTTTTTGAAGTCGGTGCCAAAAATATACATTTTATGAATCACACTCGACGAATCTTACTTAGTACGTTTGGCGGGTACGCTTGCTTATATAGTTTGTTTGGCACCGACTTCAAGAAGTGATTTCATGTTAATATTTTGTCGTTTAGTTGTAACTAAATTAGAAAATTATTTTATACCTTTTAGTGCATTTTATTTTGAGTTATTATTATTTTATTTGATGCATTTAAGTTTTTGAAGTCGGTTTTATTTTTTTTTATAAAAATTATTTTTATTTTTCTCTTTTTATTACTGATGTTATTAATAGTGACTTAAGATAATACCTTGCATGTATCTCGTAAGAGAAAGCGTTGGGCGAATGAATCAGAAAATGATAATAAAATTCAATTCATAAATATAGAAATTCTCTAGAAACGTTTGCGGGTTTTAAATGAACGTTTTAAGTTTGATTTTTTATAAAAAATTTAATTTATTATAATTTCGATTATTTGCACATAAGAATTGAAAATCTACGTTAATTCGTCATTGATCATATCAGCAGAACTTGACTAAATTAATATGGGACCACCCCTAAGGTACCCCCTTTCCAATATAAAAAGAATCATCGAAATCGGTTCATAAACAAAGATGTTATGCTTGAACAAACCTAACAAAAAAGGTCTAATACCAATGAAAAAAAAACGGGACCAATCGGGTACGAGACTGAACCCAATGCAATAAAAAAAATCATCAAAATAGGTTCACAATTGGCGAAGATATCAGGTAACATAGACAGTTCAAATTGACCGGAGAACAGAAGTAGAGGGCTAAATAAAATAGAAAAAAAATTAAAATTTTTTACAGATTTTTTTATAAGAACAAAGAATTGGAATAATTATTTTAATTTTTCCGCCTTTGATTACTCATCGACCCCAAATCGTCCACTTGGGGGCGATCGCCCCCAGGTTGGGAACCACTGACATAGAGGTAAACAACGCAAGGTTATTCCTTGAGTATTAGATGAGAACAAGGGCGGATCCAGGGGGGGCGGAGAGCGCGATCGCCCCCCATACAGGCCCGTGCCTGGCGGGAGTGCAACACGTGCGTCGCACGTAGAGAACAAAAACGGCGGCCAAATCGACAGGGAATTTTTAACAATTCTTAATTTTTTTATTTTAATGAACTTAAAATATGAGATATGAAATTTGTAAAAAAATAACATTTATTTTTTTTTAAATTTTTAAAATTGAAAATAAAGTTCTTATGTGTGTAGTGCGGGGGCAGCGTCTCTGACCCCCCCCCCCTCCCCACCGCGCTTAGACAATTCGATCGCGACACACTTTCGAAATAAAAAGTAGATCTTATATACATCGGGCAGCTTATATACATTCTCCCCCCCCCCCAAAAAAAAAAAAATCCTGGATCCTCCCATGGATGAGAATCGATGATTATTTTTGAATTTGTAAGTCAACATGGACTTCAAATAGCAGGTGATATCTTATTAATAATAATTAAATAAACATATTAATATGTATTTCAAATGACATTAAATACAGTTTATCAACGATCCTTTGCTATTTATTTTATATATAATAATCGGTTTAATTAAAAAACGTATCAAAATGTTTGTTAACTACAAATGCTCCGGCAGACAGACAGACAGACAGACACGTTAACTTTTTAATATGAACGTAAAAATGAATGAATTTTCAATTATTTATCAAATATTAAAAACTTTCAAAAGTTTTGAGGATAAATTATGGCTATGATTCTTTGAGAAAACAATTTTTGTGTCATTTCTAAGCAAAACTACAAATATTTGAAGAATTTAAAGAAGAATTCAGAATGGGGGCCAGGGAAATAGGAATATTAACAGGAAAACAGGTATTCAATTAAAAAAAATATTAAAATAAAAACAAGTTTATTTAAAATAACAAATTAATTCTCATCTCTTTGACTATAACAAGAAATAACAAAGATTTGTAAATATTTTTATTTAATGTCATATTATATTGAAATATAATACGTTTAATTATTAATGGGTGAATATCAAGGCTCGAGGCACATGAGGTCCTAACAATCTGTTGAGTGTGCAGAGTTGTAGGTTGCGTGTTCATATAGGGTGTGTGCAGGGGAGGGGCTGCTGGTTGGCATTTGGCCCCTCCAGATTCGCGTGTCCGAATCCCATTCGCTTCCTCAGTCGAATCGAGTCGCTTTAATTATAGCATGGGTGAATATATTTCACTCATGCAAAATGACTCAACGATCCGACTGAGTCATCTAGCGGCCCTGTCTCAAGGCTCGAGGCACATGAGCAAGAACGGGCCGCTACAATTAGATACAAAACTGACTCTCATATAATGTCATATTATATTGAAATATAATACGTTTAATTATTAATTGAAAATTGTTTTTTTGACAAATAGTGATTAAATGGGCCACTGAAGAAGTCAAAATAAATTGACGAAACGTTTGGTCTATTTAATAAAAATTCTCTGTTTTTAATTTTTGTCCAATCCCTGCTATTCATGTTACAAATTTATTATGGATGCCAATAATACAACATTTATAATAAGGGAAGACGGCCGGAGGGGCCCCCGATGTGCCGGGCTGGGTGCAGACGAACTGAGACAACGGCGCACATCATCCAATGTTGTGATAAGGCCGCGGATGGGCGGGTTAAGAGGCATGACGCTGTGGTACGATGTCTGGCCGACGATTTGATCAAAAGGGGAATGCGTGTCGAGTTGGAGTACTTGTACTCCAGCTCGGCGGGCAATAGAAAGCCAGACATCGTGGCAAAGGATGCGGCGGGGGTGGTGT
This sequence comes from Forficula auricularia, assembly GCA_024734495.1. Lineage (NCBI taxonomy): Eukaryota > Metazoa > Arthropoda > Insecta > Dermaptera > Forficulidae > Forficula > Forficula auricularia. The sequence continues at coordinate 3,848,542 of JALMQS010000120.1, read as the reverse complement.
GGGTTTTGGACGTCCAGATCGTTTCCGCGCTTACGGGACTGGATGTTGCCCACCGAAACAAAATAGAAAAATATAGGGGCTATTCCAGTCTGGTGGATAATATTGAGGAGCGATTTGGCGTCGTGGCTGGCTTGGTCAAAGTCGAGGCTATCACACTCTCGTGGAAGGGAATGTGGTGGCATAAAGCGGTGGGGTCCCTCATAGTCCTGGGTTTATCCTAAAAAACAATAAACGATTTGACATATAGGGCGATGAGGGGATCTCTCCTTAATTTTTACACTTTCGGCAGAAGAACATGGAGAGCGGGTGGGGTATGATTATTTTTTGTGAAAAAAAAAAGAAATGTGAAATGTGTGAAGCCGAAAGTGTGAAAGATTTGTGGGTAAATTTGTGTAATCATCTTAAATTGTCTTGTAAGAGGCGGCCCGCTCCTCGGAGGCCCAATAAATAAAATAAAATAATATTTCTGAAGCTTTAGTGGGGATGGTGATTATTAATTGAAAATTATATTTATAATTTACACGATGTTTCGCTTTTATCGAAATGTTAATTTAATTAGCACTATTGGGTCAATATCATATTTCTTTAGAATTGGAACCCAAAACGTTGCGAAAAATTATTAATTAATTTAAAAATTGTACATGAATAGTGTGTGTGTGTCAATATGGTAATTTCATTTAATTATTTATTTAATATAATGAGGAGGGTTATTTGTCAGGATTTTAAAGGGACGACAAATAATCCACAATAGATTTCAATCCATTCACTCTAGCCAAATCTAATGGAGTTTTATTCCACCGATCTCTTAAACTTCTATCCGCCCCCCTCTCTATTAATAATTTCACTACTGGCAATTTATTATCCCCAACTGCCCAATGCAGTGCTGTCCATTTGTCATTATTTTGATTGTTGATTTTCGCCCCCTTGTCCAGCATCGCTTTGACTATAGGGACATAACCCCTTCCAGAGGCATACATTAAGGGTGTTGCACTAGCAGAATTCTTTGCATCCACATCCACTCCTTTGGACAACAAGAATTCTACACTCTTCAATTGTCCATTGACTGATGCATAATGCAGAGGAGTGTAATTAAAATACTTTCCATCCTTTGCATTAATAGAGGAGGGGTCTTTTGAATACCAAAATTTCAAACCATTAAGGGACCCTTTCGCGGATGCATAGAAAATATCTTCTGTCCCATCTTGATCAAATATTTCTCCACAACATTCTTGAATCTAAAATTAAAGAAAATAAATAAACATAAATTACACATGTAATCAAAATTCATCCAAATGTTGACATTTTCATGTTATTAAAAAATAATTATTATTAATTAACAGGAATAGCAGGGAATTGGACAAAAATAAAAAACAGAGTTTTTATTGAATGGGCCAGACGTTTCGTCGATTAATTTCGACTTCCTCAGTGGCTCATTCTATCACTCTTTGTCAAAAGACAATTCCACTACGCGACGAAACATCCTTTAATCCTTTTTATTTAAACTATAATACATTGTTGGATCATGCCCCAATTGCTCAAGAATCTTGAACTTTTACACACTTGAACAATCAAAAAATTAAAAACCTTTAATCAAAATTTATCACAAAAAAATATGTTTCTACTCTTTAAACAGACAAAGAAAGGATTTTAAATTCAAAAATAAATATCTATTTATATAAAAAAAAAACATTATAAATTACAGCGTCATCGCTCCTATTGGGCGATTCGCGAACCAAACAATTTCTCTTCTCTTTCCCCACTCAATCTCAAAAACTCACTCGACTCAAAATACCATAACTCAAAACAGAACTAATGAAACCCCAAACAATTGAAATGAAGAGTCGCGAAAGTTAAAATAAATAAATAAATAAGTTAAAATTAATAGTCAAAGATTAAAAACCAAATAAATAAATAAATTAAATAAATTAAATAAATAAACGAAACAGTCAAATGTTAAAAGTTAAATAAATAAAATAAATTAATTACAAACTAACTAGTCACGGAAATTTAAAACATTAATAAATTAAATAAATTAGATCAAACTGTCAAAATCAAGTCGAATGAATCCATCGAGACAAATGAGTTACAAAAAATAATTTTTAAGAAAAAAATAAAAACCGACTTCAAAAAATTAAATGCAACAAATAAAATACACTAAAAGGTATAAAATAATTATTATCTTATTTAGTTACAACTAAACGACGAAATATTAACATGAAAATACTTTTTGAAGTCGGTGCCAAACAAACTATACCTATAAGCGAGCGTACCCGCCAAACGTACAGTGAGATCCGTCGAGTGCGATTCATAAAAGAGTATATGTTTGGCACCGACTTCAAAAAGTATTTTCATGTTAATATTTCGTCGTTTAGTTGTAACTAAATAAGATAATAATTATTTTATACCTTTTAGTGTATTTATATTTGTTGCATTTAATTTTTTGAAGTCGGTTTTTATTTTTTCTTAAAAATTATTTTTATTTTTCTCTTTTTAGTGATGTTATTAATAGTGATCATATCATCAGAACTTGACCAAATTAATATGACACCATCCCTAAGACACCCCTTTCGGATAAAAAAAGAACCATCGAAATCGGTTCATAAACAAAGAGGTTAGGTCTAAACAAACCTAATAAAACCTAATAAAAAAGGTCTAATACCTATGAAAAAATTCGAAAAAAAATGGGACCAATCGGAGCTAGACTGGACCCAATGCAAAAAAAATTTTCAAAATCGGTTGGGAATTGGCGGAGATATGAGGTAAGCATAGGCACAAAAAAAAAAAAAAAAAAAAAAAAAATTCAGTCGAATAGAGAACCTCCTCCTTTTTGAAGTCGGTTAAAAAGGCGGGAGTTCCACAGTGGACTTATTTTTTTGCCCAGTTCAAAACAATTGGTTTTATAACTTTATAATCTGAAATTAACCGTTTTATTTTTTCTTTATGAAAAACATCTCACTTATGTTTCTTTTTAACTAGACTTCTCAAAAAAAGGAGGAGGTTCTCTATTCTGATTTGAATTTTTTTTTTTTTTTTTGTGCCTATGTTGTCTTCATCTTTTCAATTGTCAACTGATTTTGAAAAATTTTTTTTGCATTGGGTCCAGTCTAGCTTCCGATTGGTCCCATTTTTTTTTCGATTTTTCATAGGCATTATAGACCTTTTTACAGGTTTGTTTAGACTTAACTCTCTTGTTTATGAACTGATTTCGATGGTTCTTTTATCCGAAAGGGGTGTCTTAGGATGGTGTCCGCGGTTGACACTAGAATGGCGTCTTCGATGATAAATCACTAGTTAATAACATCAGCTAAAAAGAGAAAATAAAAATTTTTTAAGAAAAAATAAAAAACCGACTTCAAAAAATTCGAATGCAACAAATATAAAAATACACTAAAAGGTATAAAATAAATATATTCAATAGCTAAAACTAAATAGTTGAAATATTAACACGAAATTACTTTTAAAAGTTAGTGCTAAACATATATCTTTTATGAATCGCACTCAATGGATCTTAGTACGTTTACAAGAAGATGAAGATGAGAAGGAGCGCGACCAAAAAGGCGCAACCCTAAAGTGCCTGGGTTAGTCTTCTCCATCGTGAAAAGAAGAAGAAAGAATTTTATGGGTTGGGCGGGGGTCGATGACCTGTATTACGTAGGGTCTTAAATAGCTGAAGGTTATAGGTCGCGGGAAAGATGGTGGCAGGGAGCGAGTTCTGTAGCTTCCTTGGAGGTCAAAGGAGATGAAAAGAGTTGGCGAAAGCGCTTGTTCGAAATTTATCCAATTTGACAGCGAAGGGAAAGGAGCGTTAGAAAACCGCGTGCTTCGCGCAAAGAGGGCATTAGGGGGATAATTGATTTCAGCTCGACTGAACAGACACTGGAGAAAGGGTCTGAGAGACAGGGAAAGGGCAGAAACGGTTCTTCGGTGAGCCAGGGAGTCGAGTGAGTTGGTTAGAGCCGGTTCTCCTATTAGTTTAATTGCTCGCTTCGAATTGCATCCAGTGTGGCAAGAGAATGCTTGAGAGGCACCTCCACAGATGAGAGCCATATTCGAGACAGGGACGAATTTGAGCCTATATACAGCATAAGGAGTTGACTTAGAGAAAAAAAAAGGGCGTCGGTAATTCACAGAAAATAGAGGATCAGCTTTTTCCCTTCTGCGCTGCAGCTTTAGCAGTGGTTGAGATATGGTCATTCCATGAAAAGCGCCTAATCTCAGAGTGTTACGCCTGAAGACACGTACCTATCCCTGAGAATTCAGCAGCCTGAGTCGAATGATATATTTGGGAGGTTTCGTCGACGCGCCTAGAAATAAGGCAACACTGAGTTTTCCCTGCATTGAAGTTAAATCGCTCACAAGCTTCGGGACTCCCGCGTGCTTGTTTGCATAAGTTCGTGTAAATTGACTACTGAAAGGCGAGGCAAACGTTCAAAATTTATTTTATGATGGCAGAGAAGAAAGCGAAGAGTAGGTATGCGTTGCCATCTGCGCACAGCTCACCGGGATTGAGGGCAAGTTGAAGGTCGTTGATAGTATAAGAAAAGCGTAGGGAGATAACTGATCCCCAGCAACCGCAGAGCGCCGTAGGGGTGGAAGGTAGTGAAGATGATATTCCGTTATCGAGACAACTTTGGACACATGGTCTGAAGTTGAAAACTTTGCTAACTTAGCTGGTGAAGGCCGACGGAGGTCAATTTGGCAAGAAGATTTTGCGCTGACCAAGGCCCAGAAAGGTTTAGAAGTTAAGTCTTTTAAAGGCCACGGCGAGGGTACCATTCCCGGCCCTCCAAGGTTTTGTTTGTTCCAGATATGAGTTACATATGCTTAGGAAGCCGCCACCTGGTTGACTGTGACGTCGTTCAAATGTAGCCGTATTGCCTATCGTGTGATAAATTTATTTGACTCTAAGCATGGTAGAACTTTGTTTGCCGTGTGATGGCCTCTTCCACAATTTTGAGCAAGACAGGAAGTAATCGCTACAAGAAGCCTAGGTTTTTATGCGTTAGAAGAACGTCATGTTTACCGAAGGATTCCGAAGGAAGCCTGCAGCTTCCGTGTGGTACGGCATTCCATGGTGCCAGAGGAGATTGCAGCGAATTGAGAAGGAGGTGGCTGCCAGGCACATTTTAATGAGAATGGCAGGGATATCGTCGGGGCCAGCAGAAGATTTGTTCTTAGATTCTGATGATCTTTAGAATTGCTGGTATCCTGAAAAACAGTATCGGCTGATTATATTAGCACGGTAAAGTGCCGTGGTATTCGCTTGTCGTCCAGTATCGAGTTTAATTTGAAATATGAGGCAAAAGCTTCGGCTTTGTCGGGGGCGTCATACAATGACAGAGTCGAGATTTAGGAGAGTGTGGAACAGATGAGTTTGTAAAATTTCTTTTACATACTTATCAAGGGACCAGAATTGGTTTGAATTGCTGGGGCAAGCTGCTAGCCTGTCAGCTTTTTCTGAATGAAGGACTTCATCGCATTATCGATTGATGCTATGCGGTAGCGGTTAGGCGAGGAGAAATGATGCACTCGATGGGTGTCGGAAGACCAATTATGGTGCCATTTATTTTGCGCAACCGTTTTATTAATTTATTGAACCATGAAGGCTTTGAGTCCTGTTCACCATCTACTGCTTGCAGTGGGACATAACTCAAATGCCCATTTAAACTATAATTTGGCATGGCAGAGGCACATTCTCGGCAATTTTTGTTTGGGAAGGAGGGGAGAATATTCCGCTGGTGAGCTGACATGTGAGCGGCACATCCGAGTGCCAGATGCTAAAGAAAAGCCTTATTTCTCTGGGCTTTAAGGCAGGGCAGAGTTGGTTTTACCAAGTTGATATGTGATTTATTTTGGAATGCTTATTCAGAGCTACCTGAGGCAGCAGGAGACATAATAAAAGAGAATTGGAGAAGGGGATGGAAAGAGTCGAGTAGATATGGGGTGTCGTTTGTGTTGTCCGAATCCTAGTGGGGCGATCTATAATTTGGGTCCTCATATGAAGTTGCAAATATGTGACAGCGTTGCCTTCGTAGGTGGTTGTGGGGAATCTCTGTGGTGGAGAATGTCAACCAGTCCTTATTGTGTACATTGAAGTCACCTAGAAAGAGACTTCAGAATTTGGAAAACATGGAAAGAATTACATTCTATGCATGAATTATGAGATGGGCTTGAAAAATTCATTAAATTTTTATCATATTAGGAGGATTCAGATTTATGCTGCAGAATTGGAATTGGAGCATCCTACTTGAAGGAAATTTTCACCCCTGATTCAGCTCAGCAACGCAGTCGTGTAGCCTGCCTACAGAAAGAACCGGCTCCAGAATGTGGGTGGATGAAGGTCATTATCAGAATGGCAGCAACAGACGCCGTTGGGGGCCCCATGGAACCCAAAGTGCAGGCAGGCAGGCAGGTAACGCGCGGAGCTCCTGAACCCGACAGATCCTAGAAAATTAGACCAGTTACGTTGCAGCCCAGAAGGCCTCCACACAATGTAGGTCTTCAAGGCTGGGAAAAAAGGAGGTGTGTCGTCATTGTGGTGTGCGTACCATAGGTAGGCCCTGGTCTTCCCGAGATGCTGAAACGGAATTTATTGCTAAAGAGACCGCGAATATTGGAATAGTGGATGCTCAACGTAGACATGATGTAGAATGAGCGAGGGGTGTAAATTATTGAATAGAAAGAAAGAAAGAAAGAAAATCGGAATCTACGGGCGCCCTAGAGATCTGGCAAGAAAAGGAGATGTTGGTGTTCCAAGGGAATAATGAGTTGCGAAGAGAATTAAGAAGGAGCAGTGGGTGTCGTCAGGAGCGATAGTGCTAGTTTGTGTGTGCGCGCGCTGGTCATCAATGAATTATTTGTGGGGTTGTACCTGTAGGGAAAGAAATGGTATATTATATACTTTAATTACTACTTATTTAATAAAAAAGTAATTAAAATATAAATTAATAAGAATTAATATGATACGATAGAGTGTGAATTAGGCTAGCTATAAAGTTAGAGATTGAGTCTAAGTTTAATTAGAATTAAGAAGTAGCTTTGGGTAAAATCGAAATCGAATTAATGCGAAGTGGGAATGTTCTTGAGGATAAAATACTAATATAATATTTAATAAGGAAATGTTCAAAGATTTTTAAAATAAAATATGGTATATCAAGTGTTTTCAGTTTGAGAGAATTGAAATTAGTGAGGTTAAGAGAAATTGCATCAGTGGTTAAATAGTTAACAAAAATTTGAACAAAGTTTCGGAATTCTAAAATTCTGAAATTTTAGATTGTGGCGCCGGGTTGCAGATGCTACCTGCTATGCTGTGAGTTATTAAGTAAAGAAAAAGCCTCTAGACTTTTAAGGTTAAGAAATATGTTAATTTACACTTATAAATTATAATTTTAATAGTAAAAAAAAAAAAAATATAATTTATATCGTTGTTGACATGTTGTATTCTGAGGCAGACTTGATATATTTGAATTATAAGATTATATGAATGTTTGGCGGGTACGCTCGCTTATAGGTATAGTTTGTTTGGTACCGACTTCAAAAAGTAATTTCATGTTAATATTTCGTCGTTTAGTTGTAACTAAATAAGATAATAATTATTTTATACCTTTTAGTGTATTTTTATATTTGTTGCATTTAATTTTTTGAAGTCGGTTTTTATTTTTTTCTTAAAAATTTTTATTAAATAATTTGGTTCCACATCCAATATGTCTGTATCTTCAAATTTGAACTTATGTCCTGTATTAAAGTGATGGACTGCTAGAGCTGTTTTATTTTCTTTTGTCATTTTATCAATCTTACAATCATTCTTGTGCTGAGATATCCTTTTTGCTAGTGTCCAATTCCCTGCTATTCCTGTTAATTAATGCTTATTATGGATACGAGTGATTTACCGTTATAATTATTATTATTTTTAGAAAAATTTCAACCATCATTTTATAAAAATAAATAAATAAATAAACTCACCCTTTGGTTTAATTCTAGATTTTTGCTTTGTAATAAAGCTGCCGTATTTTGTTCTTGAATAACCTATAACAAATAATTAAATTAATACCTATACAATAAATAATTAACCTATGGTAAAAACTAATAAATAAATAAACTTACAGATTGATTTAATTTCACAATTTGTTTTTTTAATTTACTTGTTTCGATATTTTCATCAATGATCTAAGCAAATAAATAATTCAATAAATACTTATATAATAAAATAATTTACATAAAAACTAATAAATAAATAAACTTACAGATTGATTCAATTCCACAATTGTTGTTTTTAATTTACTTAATTCGTTTTTGTCTTCAATCATCTAAGGAAATAAATAATTAAATAAATATATAATAAATAATTTACCAATAATAAATAAATAATTAAATTTACCATTTGGTTTAATTCAAGATTTATATTTTGTAATAAAGATTTGCTTTTGCTTTCTTCATTGACCTAAATAAATAAATAAATAAATAATATAATAGATAATAAATAATTCACCAAAAACTAATAAATAAATAAACTTACAAGCTTATTGATAGCCTCCATCTTTACCTCCAATGATTGTTTCTGATTCATCAACTAAATAAATAAATTTCAAAATGGATTTAACAATTCAATATATTATAATAAATAAATAAATAAATAAATTTGAATATAAAAAGATTTTTATTTTTTTCCATATACTATAAATATTGATCTAGATTAATTTGTAACAACGCTAAGAGAAATTTCTCTAAAAAATTTCCCTCTGGCCTAGAATCGAACCTACGAACTCTTGAACTAAGGTCATCTGCTTTAACCACTAGACCAATGTAATATTAAAATTTATACCATGATTTCTATTACTAAAACTATATATTTTTGATTTAGACTGTGTCGAGATAATATTGTATTCATTTGAACTCGAATGAAAATGAAAAAACACCAATAGATTTTTAAATTAAGAAACATTAAATATATATTAATTAACGAGGCAAATTTGAAATATAATTGTAATTTTAAAATGAAAGACTCCGATTCATTTTAAATTAAGAAACATTAAATATATTTTTTGTAATTAATTAAATTAATTGATCCGCGTAAATTTGAATAATTTCCATGATTCAGCCTGCGAATTTTTTGCAGTTCATAAATCATTTCATTGTTTTTGTTTTGAAAAGGAAAAATGAAATTTAAATTTAAATTTTAAATTTAAATATATTCATAATTATTCCTCCCCCCCCCCCGCCACTCAAAAATTAAAGAGAGACGATGTATTTTCGGTAGTTTACGGGTATACATTTGGAGTGTGGTTTTTTAAAAGGAATATAAATTTTTGACCGAGACGCTGCCCGCCAGGGCACCATCCCGGAGGGCCGAGCTTCGAGGGCGTGCCGAAGGGTCAAATATTGGTCAGCCATTTTCGGAATGCATTTTTTGAATTTTCGAAACAAGATTTTGGCTAAAACCGGCCAACCGGAAGTAACCATTCATTCCCGACCGGATGTTTCAAATTATTCCTCATGTTCATGCTCTTGTCTAATTTGGCAACCATGCAATCTCACAGACAATATCTACTTGAGTAGACCGCCTAACTAAATCTATTAGGAAATAATTTTAGAGCAATATCTGGGGTGGGCACCAGAGGAGTTTATTTAAAGTTTGTTTTTAATTGAACATGAATCAATTTATTCAAATGAAACGCCCTAGAACAGATGAGGTTCTCAACCTCTTTCTTCCAATGAACCCCTTCTCTGAAATTTTGTAAAATTCCCCCCTCTCCAGAATTCCCATATCCTTCAAAGTTTATTTCAAATAATTTGCTTTTAATTTAAAGAGGAGATCAAGATAATAAATATTTATTGACCTTATGAGAAAGCGTAGGCTCTTTTTTCTAGAAATTATTAATATATTAGATTTCGCTATTATCTAAAGATAATATTGAATTTTTCAAAAGTTTTCATATTTTTGATATTCAATTTAAAGAATTTAGAAATTTTAAATTTAATTATTCATTCATAAGGAAAAGTTGATAATAAATTAATTCTATGAGGGTCAAACCAGATTAGAATCCCCACATAAATTATTAGGTCTAATTCAAAAAATAATAATAATAATAATAATAAAAGTAGATCCCGGGTAATGTCTCAACTTTGCAGAATATTTAATTAGAATAAATAAATAAATAAATATCCTAGTACTTACGTCTTCATTTTGATCTTTCAGACTTTCAATTTGACTTCTGCAATTTTCATGTTTGATCTTTTCCTGAAAAAAAATAATTAAATATTCTAAAATTATTTATTGGTTGTTTTTTGTATTAAAAAATAGAATACTTTTATTAAAAAAAATAAATAAATAAAATAGTTGATTTAAAATAAGCAAAAATAAAGCAACTCTAAATATTGAAATATATTTTGAAAATAGACAACGAAAAAGATGATTGTTTTCCAGATATAAATTACCTTGAATAAAAATAAATAAATAAATAAATATCCTGGTACTTACGTCTAGATTTTGTCTTTTCAGACTTTCTATTTCTTGTTTATAATCGTCAAATTTTTTCATCGACTGTAAAAAAAAATTGTAATTTAATATCTCGATACACATATCTATTTATTTATCTATCTATTTATTTATCTATTAATTAATAATAATCTTAATAATACGAACAAAATTGTGTCTTTAAGACAAATATTTAAAATGACGATTTTGCTAAAACAAATTTTGAAAAACAAATTTTTCAATTTGGTTTCTAATCTAATTAATAATTAAATAATCGTAGAATAATACTTAAACTGAATTCCTAATGGTATAATATAAAAAATAAATAAATATTTAAATTTACTTACATCTCTTCTTAGTATCTCGATTAATTTATTCATTTTCTGAAAACAAATAAATAAATAAATAAATAAATTGTAATAATAACAAAATAAAAGAAGGGGCGGGGGTGGGGGGGGGGGGGGTAACTACAAAAATTACTCAAAAAAATTTAATTCTCTCATTTATAATTGAAAAATGGTAAATGGAAAAAGAGGAAATTGAATGGGGAATCCCGAAAAGGTGAAAAATAAATTGAAAGAGGCTGTCCACGTGACTTTCACTTACCCCCCATGTCATCCATTTCATCCTATCTTGAAATTAAATAAAAGAAAAGAAGAAAAATAATTTTTATAAAAAAAAAAATAAAACCGACTTTAAAATAAACTGCAACGGATCGTTGCTAAACTTTATCCAAATTCAATCGAAATATTAATATGTTTGTTCCTTTATTATTAATCATATATCACTTGCAATTTGTAGTTCATGTTGACATTAATTAAAAATAATTCTCATTTAATAGTCGAGGAATAACCATTCTACATTGGATTTTTGACATTTCGGTTATTATTGCTGAAGACATGGAGGAATCGACTTAAAATCAAAAATAGCTATCGATTCTCATCTAATACTTGAGGAATAACAATTCTATATTAGGTTTTTGACGTTTCGATTATTATTGGTAACCATTGCTGAAGACATGGAGGAATCGACATAAAATCAAAAATAACGATCGATTCTCATCTAATACTAGAGGAATAACCTTATTGCATTCCATTTTTGATGTTTTGACTATTAATGGCAATCTCTACTGAAAACGTGGAAGAATCGACTTAAAATCAAAAAGACTAAATTCTTTTATGGTAAACAACTCAAGCTTGAGTTGTTTGCCATAAAAGAATTTAGTCTTTTTGATTTTAAGTCGATTCTTCCACGTTTTCAGTAGAGATTGCCATTAATAGTCAAAACATCAAAAATGGAATGCAATAAGGTTATTCCTCTAGTATTAGATAAGAATCGATCGTTATTTTTGATTTTATGTCGATTCCTCCATGTCTTCAGCAATGGTTACCAATAAAAACCGAAACGTCAAAAATCCAATATAGAATGGTTATTCCTCAAGTATTAGATGAGAATCAATCGCTATTTTTGGTTTAAAGTCGATTTCTCTATGTCTTAAGCAAAGGTAACGGATAAGAAAACAACGCAGTTGCTATGGTTACTTATAAAATTTCCTCCCAAATTTTTAGCATTTCACAGCGAGAAGCCTAACCATTCTTACTTAAGTCAGGTTGAATGAGCTAGATTAAAACGATCAAATGAATAAATTTTAAGGAATTTAAAATAAAAAATTAAAAAAGTACTATATTATCCTAGAATAAAGTACTTTAAAATATAAATTTACTAAAAACTTTATTTAACCTTTTTTGTGCTCCCCAAGGTGATTGATTAGGATATTAAATTTCATCAAAATTGGTTAAGTCGTTTTCAAGATATTTAGAAAAAACTAAAAAAGTACCGAAATAAAGTACTAATGTTTGTGGACCGATATGTACCAAAAACTAATCAGCGCTTCATTTTGTTAAAATACTGGTAGGTTTTCAATTTCATTTCAATCGGTGCAACGCTGTGGAAAAATCCATCCATCCATCCACCCCCACGCACTTCCAAAAAAATGACACTTTTTGGCCTCTCGACGAGATTCCAGATAATTTTTGGCAAAACCGTCACGTGCTAAAATTCAATCTCATTGAATACTTCAATTTGTGACCTTAATTGAGTCCATGGGTTCCGTAGTCTTTACCTGAGGACCCTTTGAAGTCGCGCTTGCCGCGAGACCGATTGCAATACTTTCTCCCATGCTTCGAATTGGATAAAGTAAAAATTAAATGCAACAAATAAAATAATAACAACTGAAAAATAAAATAAAATCCACTAAAAGGTATAAAATAATTATTATCTTATTTAGTTACAATTAAACGACGAAATATTAACATGAAATTACTTTTTGAAGTCGGTGCCAAACAAATTATATAAGCGAGATTACCCGCCAAACGTACTAAGAAAGATCCGTCGAGTGCAATTCATAAAAGGGATATGTTTAGCACCGACTTCAAAAAGTGATTTTTTTGATGTCGGTTTTATTTATTTTTTTATAAAAATTATTTTAAATTTTCTCTTTTTAGTGATGTTATTAATAGTGACTTAATATAATACCTTGCATGCATATCTCGTAAGAGGAAGCGTCGGGCGAATGAATCAGAAAATGATAGATAATTTTTTTTTTTTATAAATTTTATTAAACCAATTATTTTACATTAATTAATGTATACATTGTATTTTTTGCTTCGATTCCGGAGATTACTTCTCCACCATCGAGTGTCCTTATTCATCTTTAGTCCTTGTTTTTAATAAGAGGAAAAATCTAATTAGATAAAAAAACCTCTTTTCCGATAATTATTTCAATTCCATTATTCCCCAATCAAGTCGATTGGTCTATCCTCATCCATTCCCCCCCCATTCTATCCCATCATCCTCTCTCCATCAGAAAATGATAACAAAATTCAATTCATAAATATAGAAATTCTCTAGAAACGTTTGCGTGTTTTAAATGAACGTTTTAAGATTGATTATTTTTATAAAAGATTTTATTTATTATAATTTCGATTATTTGTTCATAAAAATTGGAGATTTACGTTATTTCGTTGTTGATCATATCATCAGAACTTCACCAAATTAATATGGCACTATCCCTAAGAGACCTTCTTTCCAATAAAAAAAGAATCATTAAAATCGGTCCATAAACAAAGAAGTTATGCCTGAACAAACAAATAAAAAAGTTCAATACCAATGAAAAATAAAGTAAAAACGGGACCAATGGGAAGCTAGACTGAAATCGCTTCACAATTGGCGGAGATATCAGGTTACATAGACACAAAAAAAAAATTCAGACGAATAGAGAACTTTCTCCTTTTTTGAAGTCGGTTAAAAATAAAATATATTATTACTTTTAACTGAAAAAAAAGGTACCGTGCATCGCTCGGTGCTCCAGGTACTTTTTAATTTATTTCTTCAGCCACCCACTATTATCCTTGCAAGGTGGTTGAGCAAATAAGTACAAATATTTCATGCACAAATATTTTACAAAATGGACAATTCTGTCCATTCTCGGTATAATTATTATCGAGCATTTCTGAACAAGGGTTAGTAGTAGTAGTAGTAGTAGTAGTATGTATTATTTTTTAAATTTAAAGCTTCCGATTTATAATTCAACTTTCTTCAGAAATAAACAAAATAAATTTAACATTGCTCGAAACGTCAACTTAACTAAACTAATAGAATTATTATTATTATTACGAGCTTTTCGTGCGTGCCCTCCGGGCTGGTGCCCTGGCGGGCAGCGTCTCGGTCCAAAAATTTTATTCCTCTTAAAAAACCACACTCCAAATGTATACCGGTAAACTACCGAAAATACATCTTGTCTCTTAAAAGTTTCGCCTCTTTAACTTTTGAGTGGCGGAGGGGGGGAGGAATAATGATCAATATATTTAATGTTTCTTAATTTAAAATGAATTGGAGTCTTTCATTTCAAAATTCGAGTCCAAATTAGAAATTAGAATTTCAAATTTGCCTGGTTAATGAAAATCGATTGGAGCCATCAGTTTAAAATCCGCGCTGACAATTATATTTCAAGTTTGCCTCGTTAATTAATATATATTTAATGTTTCTTAATTTAAAATCTATTGGTGTTTTTTCATTTTCATTCGAGTTCAAATGAATACAATATTATCTAGACACAAAGTCCAAATCAAAAATATCTAGTTTTAGTAAGAGAAATCAATATACAAATATTAATGTTGCAATGGTGGTATCGCTAGAGCTAATGCCCATAGTTCAAGAGTTCGTCGGTTCGATTCTTGGCAAGAGCGTAATTTTTTTAGAGAAATTTCTCTAAGCGTTGTTACAAATTAATCTAGACAAATATATATAGTGATATTATTTATTTATAAAAATTCCTTCAAAACTTTTAAGTGACGATGATGTAGAATAAAATTTGAAAATTTGTAGAGAGGGTTAATTTAGTCACATAAAATAAATAAATAAATAGATTAATTTCAATCAATTAATATTATTATTTATTATTTGATAGATTCACTAAACAGTTTCGGTCACCATGGATAGACCATCTTCATCAGTAGTGAATTTCGTTCAAGATTTGGAATTTGTCACTCGGTGTACATTAAAATAATTCATTTTTAATTTATTAACATATGGATATTTGAAAAATAATAATTTTAAGAAAAAATAAAACCGACTTCAAAAAAAATTAAATACAACAAATAAAATAAAAATCCACTAAAAGGTATAAAAAAATTATTATCTTATTTAGTTACAACTAAACGACGAAATATTAACATGAAATTACTTTTTGAAGTCGGTGCCAAAACATAATATACCTATAAGCGAGCGTACTAAGTAAGATTCGTCGAGTGCGATTTATAAAATGTATATGTTTGGCACCGACTTCAAAAGTAATTTCATGTTAATATTTCGTCGTTTACTTGTAACTAAATAAGATAATAATTATTTTATACCAGGGAGGTAGGGAGGGAAGGCCAGCTCGAGAAAGTGTCTCCACATGACGTCACCAGCCGCCAGTCGCAAGATGTCGGCTGGAGGGGAAATGCCTGTCCCAGGGAGGTAGGGAGGGAAGGCTAGCTCGAGAAAGTGTCTCCACATAACGTCACCAGCCCCTCCAGCCGCCATCTTGCGACTGGCGGCTGGAGGGGAAATGCCTGTCCTGACTGGAGACACCCCCACTCCTGCTTTTATAGCCTAGCTGTTCCTCCTTAGCTCCTTGTTTTATACCTTTTAGTGGATTTTATTTTATTTTTAAGTTATTATTATTTTATTTGTTGCATTTAATTTTTTAGAAGTCGGTTTTATTATTGTTATTATTTCAAAAAATTTCAGAAATAAATTAATAAATAAATAATTTAAAACCATTACCCTTGTCTCTGGTTTTAGAATAAAATAATTGGATGGCTAATGCGTCGCTTGCTCCTGGTATCGGGTTTTTGCGCGGAATTTTTAAATTACTTTTTGTTTTTTGATGGAAATCTATGGTCATGTTATTTATTAATGAGCATACATTTCTATTTTTTTTATTTTTTATTTTTTATTTTTTTTTTTACTTGTTTATTATTTTTTTTAAATTGTTGTAATTAATTTGTATTGATGTTTATTAATGTATTGTAGCTAGATTGTATTGATGTTTGGAGGACCTAGCCACCGAGGACTTGTGCCTCTAAGCAGGTCGAGGAATAAAGATTTATTTATTTATTTATTTATTTATTTATTTGAACTTACTATGAACAAAGGGAGAAATTTCAAATCTAGTACTGAAGATGGTCTATCAGTGGTGACCGAAACTGTTTAGTAAATCCATCAAATAATAAATAATAATATTAATTGACTGAAATTAATCTATTTATTTATTTTATTTGACTAAATTAACCTCTAAATTTTTTAAATTAATAGAATTATAATTATATTTGAATGAATAATTAACTTTGATTATAATCCGTTTAATTATTAATTTTAAATTTATTTCTCCAGCCACCCACTATTATCCTTGCAAATAACTTCAAATAATCGACAATCCTGTCCATTCTCGGTATAATTATTATCGAGCATTTCTGAAGAAGAGTTAGTAGTAGTAGTAGTAGTAGTAGTAGTAGTAGGTATTATAAATAAATGGTATGACTTACTTCAACTTCAATAACTTTAGGCTCCCCAGTGGGCGGGAACTGAACATAGCAATATCCTGGCCGTTTTATTTCCCCAATGCAAAACCCGCTAATGGCGGCGAATACAAATAAAACTAAGACACAATTCATCTTGTAGTCCGTTTCTGAGTAGAATGATGTGTCGGGTTTTCTCTAGGGTCTATTTAAGGCCCGTTAACAGGACGCTTGCTCTTTTGAAGGCCTTGACATCCGAGATAAGCGATAACCCCCTGGATGGTGCACAAACAGCTCAGCCAATTCCGTGCCAACGGAATTTTACCACAAAGATATCTATTAAAAAATAATTTGAATTTGAATTTCAAAACGAAATAAAATGATGAAATATCGACGCTATTTGGAATCATCTCAAAAGAAATAAGTGGGTTGTGGCCAGACACACGACTTTACCAGGCATGTGCCTTCTCTCCACCTTTCTTATACCGGGTGAGTTTTTTTTTATCTTGAGTTCTATTTTTTTATACGACATCAAAAAAAATCAAATATTTAATTATTAAATAAATCATATTATATTAAACGAGCAAAAATTGTATATATGTATATATCCTGTCGGGTTCTCGAAAACGGCTCTAACGATTTGGATGAAATTCACGGGTTAGGAGGGTTTTGTGTTGAACATTCGATCTGTCACGATCTCATCTTCGGCTAAGTTGTTTTTGATGCGTTTTAATTGAAGTTACTAATATATTCTCGACTCATTTAATAAATTGATGATGTTGAACTTGGCAGCACATTAGATCTCACTACTTTTTTTGGCAAACGGGTTTTATTAACCGAACTTGGCCTTTTTTTACACAAGTGTTTTTGTTGAAATATTGTATTACCATAATAAAAATGGAGTATTTATTTTGTTGGAGAAACATGTTTCAAAATCCAGAAGACTTCCGATACACTCTGGAATGTCACAGAACATTGTCGGGAAATTATTAAATTATTTATTTAATAATTAAATATTTGATCATTATTATTTGATAATTAAGTTGAATAATTGTTAAGAATAATTATTATTTGAATTTTTTCTTTTTTGAGATCTAATTGATTTAATATTTTTTTTATTTGATGTCGTATAAAAAAAAGTTCTAATAAAAGTTGTTTAGTTTTTTGTATAGATTTAGGAGCTGTAAAGAAAAACATAGATTTTTATTTAAAAACATAACTTGACCTTAAAATACCTTTGAAAGCTTGTTCTAGATCGACAAACAATAGCGTAGTTAAGTTTCCCTCTTGATATAATTAAACTTTTATTTGAAACTTTTTTTCATATAATGCACTGTTTTTGAGTTTGAGTTTCAAGATAAAAAAAAAAAAAAAAAATCGCCCCGTATATTGAAATTAACTAAATAAAAATTGATTTTAAAATTGTATTTGATAATTTTTTTGGAAATCTCTCACTGAATATTGTCCCTTTCCCAGGCAACAATATTTCAATATATTTTCCGGACATTCGGATATCCCGACGAACTCCTATAAATCTACGTAGATTTTCTAAGAATATGCTTAGAAAAACAAAATGTCCGCCTAAGATTCTCCTAGCGATATTCTGGGAATATCCCGTTGAATATTCTAACAATCTTCTAAAAATATCCTGCGAATATCCCGAAGAATGTTCTAACAATCTTCTACAGATATCCTCGGAATGTATATAACCAGGGATTTGGATATTTATGTAGGACATTAAATTCCATTTCCCGGAATATTCTTAGTTGCCCATTCTTGGAATATTCGGAAAAGAATATTCTCAGAAGATTAACGCCCATACAAATATTCTGTGGATCTCCTGGAGATAATTGGAATATATATGTCCTTTCAATAACTTCTTAGAATATTCTGGGGATATTGTGTGTTACCTGGGTTCACGTTCTGCTATTGATTTTTTTTTTTATTATATATAAATAATTAAATGACTGCTTCAATTGGACGCATTGAGATGCTCGGGCCAACATTGACCTCAGCCGATATCAAATAATAATAATAATAATAATAATTAGATAACAACATTCTTTCTGCCAAGAGTTGAAAAATAACCAACATATGATTAAAAGCAATTTAACAAAAATCTTTCCTCTCGCATATAATAAAAATAATTGCGTCGTTTTCCAATTCAATTTAAATAAATATATAATAATGTCGTTTAATTGGACTTCATAAAAAGAATTCTATTTAGATATCAATAGAATAGTTTTAAGATTCTATATCTCTATGTTCACCGACCTCCAGGTTAAACGGCTTAAACGATTGACTTGGAATTTGAAACATAAACACCTGAGGGGTCAAGTAAACGGTTTGATTCATCAAAAAAAAAATAATAATAATTTTGCTTTACCATACAGGGTATGGTCAAGTATTGTAATCGTGCATGAAAAAAAGTGTTTTTTCTTCTTTTTTTCAAAATATCTCAAAAACGGCTGAAACTATTTTGATTAAAAAAATTGAGCGAAGCCATGGCATTTCGGTCTACAAAAAAGCTCTAATAACTGAACATCGAAAAAATGATATTTTTCGAGATAATAATTGTATGTCAAAATGTTTGTTTGTCTGTGCGTTAACAAATATTGTGGACAAGCTATCTCAAACACTAGCGAGAAATATCAAAACCAAATTTCACACGTAGTTTTGGTCAATTGAGATTAAGAGTTGATTAGATTTTGGTGCATATCGACCCAAAAATAAGGGGGTTGGAAGAGGGGTTAAAAATTAAAAATCGAGCCATTTGAGCAAACACTACCAAATTTTGTATACATAATCAGTGGGACCCCAGATGTGTAAAAGTTCAAAAACTAACCACCCAAAATGGGGAGGGGTGTAGGGTAAAAAATAAAAATCTAGGCCCTTGTACCAAACTCAAATAAATTTTGTATAGATAATGACTGCGCCCCAGGAGTCTAAAAATGTAAAAACTAACCCCCCCCCCCTACATGATTATGTATAATTTTATTAAATATTAAATATAAGTGAGAGATTACGTATAAAAATTTTTGTTTCTTTTGGCAGAAGAACCTAGATTTTCATTTTTTGACCCTTCACCTCCCCCTCCCCATTTTGGCTAGTTAGTTTTTGCATTTTTAGACTTCTGATGTCCCCCTGATTATATATACAAAATTTGGTTGACTGAATGTTTTCTACATTTGATTCAATCGCGAATCAAATGTAGGGAATTTTTGTCAAATATTGAGTGAAAATAATATTTGAACTTATATATTTCTAACTTGAAATAATGATATTAAATAAATTATAATTTTTCTCATTAATATATCAATGAATAATTGATACGTCAACGAGAATTATTTTGACCGCGCTGATTTGAAAAATATATTTTTATCTCACGAGACTACTGCGATTACGCTATTGGAGTCTGCGGAGTATTAAGTCTGGACCAAGAGAGAAAAGATGTGATCCACTTAGCTACAATCCAACGTCATTTTGCGTATAGCTCGCTAGACATTCGGATGGATCACCAAGTGAATTTGAAATCTCAGATGTTATATATTCGATCTCCAAGTCCAGAGCGCTAGATCTATTAGCATGTATGTTAGATGCCCGCCATTAATTAACTGCTATACGCAAAATGACGTTGGATTGTAGCTAAGTGGATCACATCTTTTTCTCTCTTGGTCCAGACTTAATACTCCGCAGACTCCAATAGCGTAATCCGCAGTAGTCTAGCGAGATAAAAATATATTTTTCAAATCAGCTCAGTCAAAATAATTCTCGTTGACGTATCAATTATTCTTTGATATATTAATGAGGAAAATTAAAATTTGTTGAGTTTGCTCACATGGCCTAGATTTTCGTTTTTTGACCTCCCACACCAATTCTGGGAATAGATAGATATAGATTATTATTATAATTATTATTATTATTATTATATGAGTTAAAGTCTTGTAATGCACACTCAGAATATGTTGTTTATATAAATATTTATAATTTAATTTGAATTCTTATGTTTTTGTTGTTGTTGTTGTTGTTGTTGTTGTTTGTATTCATTGAAAATTAAACTTTATCCATATTGGAGTTGTAATTCTTTTTTTTTGTAAATGTTTTTGTCCTTGAAAGTTTTGATTTCTTCTTCAACCGTCTACAAGTTTATTGAAAGTCAAACACCCGAACAACCTCCTTCCCCAGGGCTTCTTTACCTGCCCCCCACCCCCTTTACTAAATCCATAACTTCTTTACTTGAAAAGTTTACATTTAAGAGAAATGCTAATGAAATAAAAAAGGTGTATTACAACAACAACAACAACAACACTAGTAGAAAAAAAATTATAAATAATTTATTAGAGTGTGTCTTGTTTAGAGAAAACTTTTATTTAATATACATAGTTACAATGGACAGTATTAATCTAGTCTTAATAAACGAGTAAAAATTATTTATTTATATATTGGTTTGTTAGTTCTATTTTGAAAACGGCTCTACCGATTTTGATGAAACAAATTCTATTAACAAGTTTTGAGGCTGAGAAAACGATCTGGCTAGGTCTGGACCTCGACAAATTTAATCTTAATTGATCTTTTCTTAATTAAATTAATTATTGATAGATGAAAATCTCAATAAAAAAAGTTTGTTTACATTTTTTTTAATTATCTTTTATTTATTAATTGTTTTTTTTAATTTTAAAACCCACTAATAGGTTATAGGAAATATTAATATATATATTAAAATTAGGAATTTTTTGTTTCTTTATAATTAACAGGTGTCTAAATCATAACAAAATAGATGTGTTTTTGAATTGAAGTGGCTTTTTTTATATAACTTGGAAACAAATCTTATTTAATTTTATGTTTTTATTTCAGATCCTATACGATTATTTTTTTATTATTATTTTCATATTTTTTTTTATAATGTTTATCAATATAAACGAATGTGGGCAAATTGGTGTACGAGTAAACAAACTAGACACATAATATGTGGACCACTAGATAGCTAGAAATTCAAAAACTTGGTGCGGGGTGGGGTGGATGTGAGAGGTGCAGGAGGTGGGGTGCAGTTGTGGGGGATCCGGGGGTGGGAGGCGCGGTTGGGGTCGAGGTGGGAGTGCAGTGGTGGGTGCGAGGTGGGTGGTTTCGGGAGGGGTCTGGGTCAGGGGCTACCGTGCATCGCTCGGTGGCTCCTGGTACTATTATATTATATACAGAGCTCGAATATAATATTTATTTTAATATCTCTCCTAAAAATTAAATTTCGAACAACCCTAAAAATGGTGAATTTATACAAAGGGTTCCCCCTTACCTCTAATTTTCAGAGTCACATGATGCTTTTGAGAATTCTGATCATATCCAGGTCGGAAAATGTAGAATATCCATAAATCTAAGAGTTTTATCAAAAAAGTGGTTTAAATAAACGTTCAACTAAATAAAATTTCCTAGACAATGAGATAAGAATCACATTTCTAGGATGAGTAGTTTTCATTTTATAAAGGAAAAACTGTGATTTTTTGCGAAAAATTGCATTTTTTCAAAACTTCAATCTCATTGTGGCACGGGTTACCACTATCAAATTAAGATGAATTTATATTTAAATTGTAGTAAATTTAACTAGTTTTAAAATGTATAAACTAATCTTTGTCGAAAACGTGCTCCTTCATGGTCAAAATGGGGAAAAATCGAAAAAAAGTACGAGTTTAAGGGATATTCAAAAGTGATCCCGGGGCTGTTTTTTGACAGGCGCTAGTTCAGGTTCTAATTAACTTAAATAAATAAAATTGTTATCACTTTACGCGTAATTTAAAGACCTTTAATTTATCTAATAGATATCTTTTTGATTTGGTAAGTCGTTTTAGAGTTATTCAAGAAAAATTGAAAGAACTCTGAAATTTTCTTTTTTTGAGGCGCGTAGAAATATTACCAGAACACAGATTTTGGGGAAAACTTAGGGTAGTAATATTGGAGTACCAATTAAGGTGTTCTAGCAATAAAATCTTTACCGGGAATTATCTCATTTTAAAATCGTAATTTGTTTCGACTATTATTAGTTTAGTACCTGGCCACTGAGCGATGCTCGGTAAATTTTTGCTTCAGTTAATAGCTATATATTAATCCCCAACCCTCCCCCCTCACCCTCTGACACCCACCAATTCACCCCACCCCCTGCACTCCCTCCACCCCACCCCAATTCCGCCCTCACCCCCGAAAACTCTTTCTTCGCCTTCCCCTTTTCCTCCACCACTGCACCCCCACATCTCCCCCACCGTCACCACCACCCTCGCCCCCGCCCCCTCACTCAGTTTTTGCATTTCAAGCCTTGTAGTGGCCCACACATTATGTGTATATATGTATAGGTATATAAATAAATACCGCATAATTTTTTTTAATTAAATAACAATTTTTGAGTTCCTCAATTAAATTGCCAAATTCTAATATAGAAAAAATACGATTGTGGGATTTAAAACTCTGATTTCTAATCAATTATTTTACATGAATTTATTTATGCATACATTGTTTTTGAGCTTCGATTCCAGAGAATGAACTTTTAATATATATAATAATATTTCTAATGATCTATTAGTGGAATTTAAAATTAAAAAAAAAACAATTTAATAATTAAAAGGAAATTGAAATTACAATATGTAATCATACATTTTTATCGAGACGACCACCTGTGAATAATTATTTCACCTTTCACCAGCACCACAATCTCTACTAATTATTTAAATTAACAAAAAACCCATCAAAAACAACTTAGCCGAAGATGAGACTGTGACAGATCGAATGTCAAACACAAAATCCTCCTAACCCGTGAATGTCATCCAAATCGTTAGAGCCGTTTTCGAGAACCCGACCTGATATACCATATATATACTACCTGGCTACCGTGCGATGATCGGTAACTTTTTGCTTCAGTTAATAGCTATATATTAATCCCAGAAACCCCCCTCGCCCCCGGACCACCGCCAATTCACCCCACCTTCTGTACTCTCCCACCCTACCCCACCCCTACCCCAAAACACCGTACCTCCCCTTCCGGACCCCCAACCACTGCACCCCACCTCCTGCACCCCCACCTCTACCCCCGCCCCCGCCCACAAACCCAGTTTTTCATTTCTAGCCTTCAGTGGTCCACAGATTATGTATATATGGGTATATAAATAAATACGGTATAATTATTTTTTTAATTAAATAACAATTTTTGAGTTCATCAATTAAATTATCAAATTAATATTAATGGGATTTAAAACTCTATTTTAAATCAATTAAATTGCCCAACTTTTAATATATACTAATAATTATAATGATCTTATTGTGGGATATTAAATTAAAAAACCAATTATTTATTAAAAAATAAATTGAATAAAAATGTAAATAAACATTTTTATCGAGACAACCACCTGTAAATAATTATTTCAATTAACAAAAAAACCCATCAAAAACAACTTAGCAGAAGATGAGACCACGACAGATCGAATTGCCAACACAAAACCCTCCCAACACGTGAATTTCATCCAAATCGCTAGAGCCATTTTCGAGAAACGGATTGGATATATATATATATATACAAGAATTGCTCGTTTAATACAATAAAAGATTATCTATATACGAACATGTTTCCGGGTTGTCCCGTTGATTTTCGCACCCTGTATATAGAAATCTGAATTAATACAAAAAACAATATTGATCCAGGTCTATTTAATTTGTCTAATCTGTATTTAATTGAAATATCAATAATTTAGTTTATTCAGTTTTTTTTTTGTTTGTTTGTCTGTTTTGTATTTTTGTTTTTGTTGGTTTTGAAAACTTTTTCCGTTTAAATCATCTTTCTCTATCTCTCTCTCTACTGGGTATATTTATTTATTTATTCTTGTTTTTTTTTTGTTTTTTGTTTTGTTTTATTCGTTTGTGAACATCATTTGTATTCAAAATGTAATTAAGTTGAAATGATATAGAAATACAATTCACTCTCTGGCTGCATCCAGAGCTAAAAAAAAAGAATTACGAGAGATTTTATTTTTATCATTTCCAATAGACACGAAAAAGAGGGTGGAAAGAGGGTATTAGGGGGCTGTCGGGAAGGGTGGCCAAAGAAGAAAAGAAATAACCAATAATAATAATAATAATAATTAAATGAAAAGATTAAAAACAATTCGTTTTTGTTTTTTTATAATTTTATTTTGCCTTTTTATTTTTATATAGTTAAGGTTAGTAGCCATTCTACGGAAGGGTGAGCTCAAAAAACAACATAGCTGACATAGCATAGCATAGACTTTCGGCCCGGGCGTCACCTAGTCCCTGGCGGGGAGCGTCTCGTTTTATGGTCAAAATTTATAAAAATAATAGCTGACCCGACCACGTGTTGCTGTGACTAACTCTTATCCTTCAAGCCTAAACCACTGGACGTATCGAAACTACAGGGTGCTTCAAAAAAATGTATACACACTTTGAACTTCCATAGAAAATTTATTTACCGTTCTACAAAGTTAAATTTCAGGAAAATAGAAAGCTGAAAGTCCAATGTAAATGAAACATAAATAACAAATGTTAATACTGTTCAAATTGGTGACCTGCAGCATCAATACAATTCTGAGTACGAGTCACCACTGATTCTGTACATCGTATCAAAACGTCCAATGAGATTTCTCTACACACTGCTTGAATCTCATTCCAAAGAATGTCTAGGTTACGTGGTTTACGTTTGTACACCTCATCTTTTACTGTGCCCCACAAGAAGAAATCCAGTGGTGTAAGGTCTGGAGAGCGTGCTGGAAACTCGATTGGCCCCCTGCGTCCTATCCACTGGCCCGACAAATTTTGATCCAGGTAAGCTCGTACGTCCGGTAATGATGATTTTTATTTTCAACAAGATGGTGCCCCGCCGCACTATCACAGGGACGTACGAGCTTACCTGGATCAAAATTTGTCGGGCCAGTGGATAGGACGCAGGGGCCAATCGAGTTTCCAGCACGCTCTCCAGACCTTACACCACTGGATTTCTTCTTGTGGGGCACAGTAAAAGATGAGGTGTACAAACGTAAACCACGTAACCTAGACATTCTTTGGAATGAGATTCAAGCAGTGTGTAGAGAATCTCATTGGACGTTTTGATACGATGTACAGAATCAGTGGTGACTCGTACTCAGAATTGTATTGATGCTGCAGGTCACCAATTTGAACAGTATTAACATTTGTTATTTATGTTTCATTTACATTGGACTTTCAGCTTTCTATTTTCCTGAAATTTAACTTTGTAGAACGGTAAATAAATTTTCTATGGAAGTTCAAAGTGTGTATACATTTTTTGAAGCACCCTGTATATTCAATCTACTCTTAAAATCTACTAGCAAAAATTGTAAATTTATTTATATATTTGTATCTTGGTTCTATTTTGAAAACGGCCCTACCGATTTTGATAAAATAAAATCTCTTAACAAGTTTTGAGGATGAAAAAACGATCTGGCTAGGTCATCAAAATTCATCTTAATTGATTTTTTCTTAATTAAAGTAATTATTGATAGATGAAAATCTCAATAAAAAAAATGACTCGCCGGATGTCAGATTAGAACCTGAGACCTCTTGCATCAGAGGCACACACTTTACCACTGGACCATAGAACTATTTTAAAAATCTTTGCTTTTTACTTTTACTAAAATGAATATTTTTGAATTAGAATTTATTATAAGTGTGGAAATAATTGAATATATTATATATAGCTATGTATTTAATAAATAGAATTCATTGAATATATTGCGGCACGGCAAATTTGAAATATGTATAATTGAATTAAGCTGAAAGAAAGACAACAATTAATTTTAAACCCAGAAACATTAAATATATTAATAATTATTCCTTTGCCCTCCCCTCCACTCTTCTAATTAAAATTAAATATTCAATTCTCTTTTCTCCGGGCAATTATCCTTGAAATTGTCTTCCTAAAAAAATACTTGGTTGGTGAAAGTTATCACTTCTGTCGCGCGTCCCGAGACGCACATATTTTTTTTAATTTTATGTTTTTATTTCAGATCCTATACGATTATTTTTTTATTATTAATTTCCCTTTTATTAATTTTATAATAATCAGTAGAGATTGTGTTAATGTGAAATAAGTGACCCAGTATCCTTAACTCATAGTAAATCCATATTAAATAAAATATTTATTTACTCTTATCTTTAATTTTATAATGTTCATCAATGCAGCTGGTTAATTATAATTTTGTTAAAATATATCATACATTGTTCTATTTTGTTCTATTTTTATTCTTTTTTTATATTTCAACTTTTATTGTTGAATTTTTACATTCATTGTTGAATAATTAAAACTTGTATTCTTGTATATTAAGACTATATAGATAGGTATGTACCTATTTTATGCTATAAATTATAGCATAAATTGTAAAGTTTTAAAATGTGTATTATTAAATTTATACGTTCATTATTGAATTTAGCACATCTATTGTTGCGGTTTTTCCTTCATTATATCATAAATCCATTTCCATACAAAAAAAGAAGTAAGCGGAAGTTAAAGGTGGATCGTTATTTTTGATTTTTCGATTCACATTCACAGAAAGTCCACCCCCCCCCCCCCCACCGCACCCTATGTCTCATTGAGCCCCCCCCCCTCGCTCCCATTCGCCCTAGCCCCTCACGGGTTTCCTATTTCGAAATTAAATTTATTCTGTATGATTTATTGTGGAAAGGGAGAAAAGAGAATGAAAGAATTTATAAGCAATATATACACCCACACACACACACTTCTACACACATTTCCAAGTCATGCAAGTGGGGATAAAAAAAAAAAAAAAAAAAAAAAGAATCCCTAAATGTATAAATATTGAATTTTTTATTGGTTTCGAATATATGAGAATATATTGAGAATAAGAGAGAGAGAGAGAAAGTCAAAAAGAAATTTATGCTCTACTAAAGAATAGAAGAATTCTTCTTAAGGTTTATTTTTTTATTTTTTATTTTATTTACAATGTAAAAATGCACACAGTTTTAACTTAATTTAACGCCATTTACTTAGTGAAATTACATGTGTCTACTGAAAAAACGATATATTTATAGTTAAGATATCTACTCTTATTAAACGAGCAAAAATTGTTTATTTTGAAAACGGAACTACCGATTTTGATGAAACAAATTCTATTAACAAGTTTTGAGAATGAGAAAACGATCTGGCTAGGTCTGGACCTCGACAAAATCTTAATTGATCTTTTCTTAATTAAAGTAATTATTGATAGATGAAAATCTTAATAAAAAGTTTGTTTACATTTTTTTTCAATTATCTTTTATTTATTAATTGGTTTTTAAATTTTTAAAACCCACTAATAGATTATAGCAAATATTAATATATTATATTAAAATTAGAAATTTTTTGTTTTTTTTTAATTAACAGGTATCTAAATCATAACAAAACAGGTGTGTTTACAAATAAAGTGATTGAAGTGGCTTTTTTTTAAATATAACTTGGAAACAAATCTTATTTAATTTTATGTTTTTATTTCAGATCCTATACGATTATAATTTTTATTATTATTTTCATATTTATTTTTTTATAATGTTTATCAATATGAAGGAATGTGGCAAAATTGGTGTTTAGACTTCTGGGGTCCCATTGATTATTTATACAAAATTTGGTTGAGTTTGGTAAATGGGCTAGATTTTTAATTCTTACCCCCCCCCCCCCCCCCTCCTTCGACCCCCTTAATTTTGGGTCAATATTCACCAAAATCTAATCAGCTCTTAATCTCAATGGACCAAAACTACGTGTGAAATTTGGTTTCGATATTCACACTAGCTTTTTGAGTTAGCTCGTCCACAAAAATTTGGTAACGCATAGACTAACAGACTGAGCGACATTTTGACAAAACAATTATTATCTCGAAAAATATAATTTTTTTGATGTTCAATTATTAGACCTTTTTTGTAGAGCGATAATGCCCTGGTTTCGCCCAATTTTTTTTTTAACCAAAATAGTTTCAGCCGTTTTTGAGATATTTCGAAAAAAAAACACTTTTTTCACCCACGATTACAATACTTGACCATACCCTGTATGGTAAAAGTAAAAAAGAGATTGGTCATCGAAACGTTGGGAAATTTTTTTATTTTATTTTAGGAATTAATTTTCATTAATAAGCTTATTATTACTTATTACTAGAGAAAATTTGCAAAATTTTCAAACATAAATATAAAAAAATAATTACTGTTGGCGACACTGCGTGTAGAATGAACTTTGGTCATTTTTGATTTGACATTCTTTTATAAAAAAATTCTTAATTAAATCCAACTAAATCAATTTTCATTGTTTCGTCAATTATATACAATATAAAAAGAATATTGGATGATTAATTATTATTAGCATTATTACGCTTGTTTGAAATATTTTAATTATATTTGAAAGGTTAGGTTAATTGTTATTATTGCTATTTTTTGATATCCTAACAACATTTCGGTTTTTAATATATATATTTTAATCTCCAATTTAGTGCCAAGTAATAGAAATACAGTCGTGTCGATGTCAGACGAGGAGGGATCAGTCTATGCCTATGTCCCCAATAACAAATGCGACTACGGAATGGATCTTGACCAGTCAAGTGACCTAATAGAATCTGATGAGTATGCCTACGAAGTCATTTCCAGGGATAAAATTCTCAACTATCTTAATGATAAAATCGAAGAAGTTAACAGTGTCTTAGGTATTGGAAAAACCACGACGAGGTTTTTATTAAATTATGTTAAATGGGACACACATACCCTATATGATAAATATTATGATGGGGAAGAAAAGTTATTCGCTCATGCCGGGGTTATTATTCCATTTAATAATAATAATGTCGAAATGCAGGTATATCCAGATGACCACAAAATGCAGGTATATCCAGATGACCACAAAGAGACATGTACAATATGCTATTCTGAAGTATTGTCCTCAATTATGAAAAACCTAGAATGTGGTCATCGACTCTGTCGAAACTGCTGGTGTGAGTATCTCACACATAAGATTATGGACGAGGATATAGGCTTGGGAATTATTTGCCCAACTCATAAATGTGACTGTTTAGTCGATGACGAGACAGTACTGAGTCTAGTTCCTGATCCTCGTACTCAACAGAAATTCCGATATCTTATCATCAACAGCTTGGTTGAATGTAATCCACTTTTTCGTTGGTGTCCAGCTACTGACTGTAACAATGCTATCAAAGTTCGAAAAGTCGAGTGCCGCCCGGTTACCTGCAATTGTGAACACACTTTCTGCTTTTGTTGTGCGGAAAATTGGCATGAACCACTACAGTGTTATATTTTTAAAAAATGGATTAAAAAATCCGAGGATGATAGTGCAACACGCAATTGGATTTCTGCGAATACAAAAGAATGCCCCAAATGTTACGGCCCAATTGAGAGGTCTATGGGTTGTAATAAAATGACCTGTGAATATCAAAACTGCAAGTGGAATTTCTGTTGGGTTTGTCTGGAACCATGGAAAAGCCACACTGACTCGTACTATTGTAATCGCATCAAGGATTTAGATGCTACAGCCGCCAGGGATGCCCAGGAGAAATCTCGAGCGGATTTACAACGATACCTTTTTTATGACAACCATTATAAAAATCATATGCAATCTTTCACATCTGAACACAAGCTTTATGAGAAAATTGAGGCGCTTGCTCGTCAACATTACAGATGGGCGGAAATTGGAAAGCCAGCCGTGGATACGCTACGACAATGTCGTCAAACTCTTATGTACACATATGTATTCGCGTACTATGTAAAAAAAACAAACCAATCAGTTATTTTTGAGGATAATCAGCGTGATTTGGAATCTACAACCGAATCTCTTTCTGCCTATTTGAAAAGCCAAATCACTTCCAACAATTTAGCTAAAATCCAACAAAAAATACAAGATCTTTCTCGATATTGTGAGTGCCGTAGAAAAGTTCTAGTTGATCATGTCCACGAGGGCTACGAAAAAGGATGGTGGGGGTCCAAAATGCAGCGAATAAAAACGAACTTTAGGCGAACTCTGAGTGTAATCCCTGACGCCCTTACTTATCCTTAAATTAACTGTAATATGACACAGTTAACACAAAGATTGACTAAGAGTAGACGAAGTAATTTTAAGAGGGGTTAAATTGGCGTTAATAGAGGGGCTGTTTTTTTTTTATTAATGGTTGGTTAAAGCAGATGAGATCAGCAAAAGTCCATGTCTATTTTTAAAACCAATTTCCACTTAGTTTCTCTATAAATATAATTGAATTAAATTATCCCATTCACATTTTGTTAATATGGAGATTAAATTTTAATAATTTTTTTTTTTATAAAAATTTGTTTTATTCTATTTTAAATATTATCACAATGTACCTACCGCTGTCGGTTTTTTAAATTAAAAAAAAAAATATTTTGTTATAATTTATAAATTTTTCTATACATTATTATATAACTCGCTAATTTAGACATTTTATTATATTGTCAGAATTATTTACATATTATATGTTAATCTACTTTGAACATGATAAATTAATTGAACTATTCAAAATATATCTTTAAATATTTTTAAATTTGTTTTATTTTGTAAAATTCAAATCAATCGAGAAAGAATGGTTTATTCCCCTATCCACACATTTCGCCTAAGAATTTAAATTACTTGTTTAATTGTTCAGGAAGATAACATAAATAAAATCTACTCTTTTAAACGAGCAAAAATTGTTTGTTTGTATATTTATTTGTATCTTAGTTCTATTTTGAAAACGGCTCTTAACGATTTTGATGAAACAAAATCTATTATCAAGTTTTGAGAATGAGAAAGCGATCTGGCTAGGTCTGGACCTCGACAAATTTCATCTTAATTGATCTTTTCTTAATTAAAGTAATTATTGATAGATGAAAATCTCAATAAAAAAGTTTGTTTATATTTTTTCAATTATCTTTTATTTTTAATTGGTTTTTTAATTTTAAAACCCACTAATAGGTTATAGCAAATATTTATATATATTAAAATTAGTAATTTTTTGTTTGTTTTTAATTAACAGGTGTCTAAATCATAACATTACAGGTGTGTTTAAAAATAAAGTGGTTGAAGTCGATTTTTTTTATATAACATGGAAACAAATCTTATTTAATTTTATGTTTTTATTTCAGATCCTATATGATTATTTTTCTATTATTATTTTTCTATTTATTTTTTTATTATGTTTATCAATATGAACGAATGTGGGCAAATTGGTGTACGAGTAAACAAATATACACACATAATATGTGGACCAGTAGAAAGCTAGAAATGCAAAAACTGGGTGTGGGGTGGGGTGATTGTGAGAGGTGCAGGAGGTGGGGTGCAGTTGTGGGGGATCCGGGGGTGGTGGGGGCAAGATGTGTGGTTCCGGGAGGGGGTCAGGGGTTACCGTGCATCGCTCGGTGGCTCCAAGTACTAATATCTTATCTTATCTTATTATATTAAATGAGCAAATCTTGTATATATATATATATCCAATCAGTTTCTCGAAAACGGCTCTAACGATTTGGATGAAATTCACGGGTTAGGAGGGTTTTGTGTTGGACATTCAATATGTCACGGTGTCATCTTCGGCTAAGTTGTTTTTGATGGGTTTTTTTGTTAATTGAAATAATTATTCACAGGTAGTTGTATATTTATATTTTTATTCAATTTCCTTTTAATTTTATTGGTTTTTTTACTTCTAAATTCCACTAATAGATCATTACATTTATTTTTATGTATATTAAAAGTTAGACAATTTAATATAAATGGGAGAGAGGGAGAGGAGGTGAGATCCAATCGACTTGATTGGGGAATAATGGAATTGAAATAATTATTGGAAAAGAGGTTTTTTTATCTAATTAGATTTTTCCTCTTATTAAAAACAAAGGACTAAAGATAAATAAGGACACTCGATGGTGGAGAAGCAATCTCCGGAATCGAAGCTAAAATACAAGGTATACATTAATTAATGTAAAATAATTGGTTTAATAAAAATTTAATATAAATAATATATAGCTTTTTACCGAAGCAAAAAGTTACCAAGCATCACTCGGTGGCCAGGTACTATTATTTTTAAGAGGATCCGTGGGCTAGTTGGTAAAGCCGCTCTTCGTGTAAAGGAGAGAGACACGGGTTCGAGTCCCGTCGGATGCTCAATTTATTTTTCCTTTTCAAAAAAAAAAAATGAAAAAATAATAAAATAATTTTCTATTAAATTGAAAGTTTTTGTGCCTAGAGTAGCAGAATTTTTGTATATTGAAGGAGACAATAAAAGTGTCTTCTACTAGAATTATAAATTTTATTTATTTATAACGAGACTATAGTTTCGAGGGCTTTGCCCTCTTCATCAGTCTAGACTGGAATTAATTTATGAACTATAGTCTCGTTATAAATAAATAAAATTTATAATTCTGAGCAGAAGACACATTCTTTTGTTGTTCCTTCAATAAATAATTCTCTAATATGTAGAATTAACATAAGAAATTATTGATCATATAATTTAACTTTCGCGGTTCAAATTGTTTTAAGAAAAAAAAATTAAAACTAAAAGTTTAAAAGTTAATTTGTCTAAATATTATTAAATTATTTTTTGTTTTATTTATCTATTATTACCTAATAATCGCTAATTTTAATTAATTAATAAACTGAATTAAAATTAATTATTATTACTATATCTAATAACAATAAGTACCTGGAGCTACCGAGCGATGCACGGTAACCCCTGACCACCCTCCCGAAACCACACACCTCGCCCCCACCAATGGACCCCCCACCCCGCCCCACCCCACCCCAACCGCGCCTCCCCGGGATCCCCCACAACTGCACCCCACCTCCTGCACCTCCCACATCCACCCCACCCCGCACCCAGTTTTTGCATTTCTAGCTTTCTAGTGGTCCACATATGTATTATGTGTATGTTTACTCGTACACCAATTTGCCCACATTCGTTCATATTGATAAACATTATAAAAAAATAAATAGGAAAATAATAATAAAAAAATAATCGTATAGGGTCTGAAATAAAAACATAAAATTAAATTAGATTTATTTCCAAGTTATATAAAAAAAGCCACTTCAACCACTTTATTTTTAAACACCTGTTTTGTTATGATTTAGACACCTGTTAATTGAAAACAAACAAAAAATTCCTAATTTTAATATAATATATTGATATATGCTATAACCTATTAGTGGGTTTTAAAATTTAAAAACCAATTAAAAATAAAACATAATTGAAAAAAATGTAAACAAACTTTTTTATTGAGATTTTCATCTGTAAATAAGAAAAGATCAATTAAGATCGAGGTCCAGACCTAGCCAGATCGCTTTCTCATCCTCAAAACTTGTTAATATAATTTGTAGGGTCGGGTGGGGTGGAGAGTGGTTTGGTTTTGCATTATTGAAAGCAAGCACTCTCAGGGCTTAATTAAATTTCAAATATATTTTTTTTTTTCAAAGCTTAGAATTCTTTTTTGCATAGTATTAGGTACTAATTAAATAAGTAAATGTGAAGGTATATGCAAATTGTTGCGAAAATGGATTGAGAGCAAAAATAATCTCTGCCCGGGTCTGATATCTCTCTTGTCTCGATTGGTACATTCTAAATAAAGACCTGGCATGGGGTGGTATATCGACCCACACACACACACACACAGAGTGAGATACCTCCCCCCCCCACACAAAATCAAGGGAAATTTATTTCCAAAACTCGCTGTTAACGCCCCCACTCCCAATACCAAGATATAGATTATAAATTTTAAATTCAAAATCTTATTTATACATAAATAGCAAGCTGCGAATCCTGCCTATGGCGGGTATTCCGCTTTAATTAATCAAGTAAAGGGTGTGTAGTTTCACAGTGAATGAAATAAAACTCAAAGAGGTTTATACAAACTCATATTTCGGATTATTAATCCATTATCAGGAGTTTACAAGTTAAAATAGAATTGTCCAAGCGGGGGGGGGGGGGGGGGGGGGAGCAGAGACGCCCCCACACACATAGAACTTTTTTTTCAATTTTAAAATTTTTTTTACAAATTTCATATCTCATATTTTAAGTTCATTAAAATAATAAAAAAAATTGTTATAAATTCCCTGTCGATTTGGCCGCCGTTTTTTGGCCTCTGAGTGCGACCCACGTGTTGAACTCCAGCCATGCATGGGCCTCTATGGGGGTGGGGAAGTCGCCCCCTCCGCCCCTCCCTGGATCCGCCCTTGGGTATATATATTATATGTAAATTAGATAATAATACCTTATTCCTAATTTAGCGCCCTTATTATAACCTCTAGGGATTTATTGAATATTATGTTGGTAGTAGCTCTAAGACCAGCCAAGTGCGTTGTAAAGCACATGTCACTTCTGTTTAGATATAAGATAGTATAAACTTGTATTTTAATATAAATAGAAGATAATAGAATAAATTGTACATCTTTAAATACGTGTGATAAAGGTCTTATAATCTTTTCATTTATAGGTAAGATTATCCTCTAATTAGTTATTGTATAAATTGTATTGTATAATTGTTAATAAAACCATTTATAGCTTCCAGCTAAATTGAATATTTTATAACCTGATCGATTTAAAGATTACATATATAATTGAAAGTAATGGAAGGCAGCCCAGAGGTAGTGAGGAAGAAAAATTAACACATATAAAATAAGGTGTAATTTATTGGAATCCTTCCTCTTTTCCTTTCAAACCGACGTTTCGGAGGATTTTTCCCTCCTTCTTCAGGGTTTCAAAGGGTCAATGAATGAAACATATATAATATGCTTCATTCATTGACGCTTTGCAAACCCTGAAGGAGGAAAAATCCTCCGAACGTCGGTTTGAAAGGAAAGGAGAGCGATTCCAATAAATTACACCTTATTTATATGTGTTAATTTTTCTTTCCTCACTACCTCTGGGATGCCTTCCATTACATTCAATTAAAATTTCTACCAGTCCGTCTCTCTCCAGAGAAAATTTCGTTGCAAAAAAATTACATATATATATATATATATATATATGTTCAGTGAGTCTTCCGCGGATAGGTTCTATGTCAGAGGTTTTTCGGGTTTCTCCGCGTGGGTTTGAGAGTTTTACTCGACGTTTCGGCTCTCCTTTTGGAGCCATTTCCAAGAGTGGGGGTGGGTGGTCTACGTGGTCTTAACCTTGTAGTCCAAGGTTCGTTTTGACAGGGTGTCTTCCGAGTGAATTTCTTCAGTCGGAAGGTTGGAAGTATTGTGGATATTTAGGAAGTTTTGTGGTTGAAGATGTATTATTTACATTATGGTGGCTGACGTCTCGGCTGTTGCTGTTTTGAGAATATTGGGCACTATCGATACGTTCACTGTCACTGTTTATAGGCATCGATAGTGCCCAACATTCTCAAAACAACAACATAATGTAAGTAATACACCTTCAACCACAAAACACCCAAAACTTCCTAAATATCCAAATCTACTCAACCTTCCGACTGAAGAAATTCACTCGGAAGACACCCTCCAAAACGAACCTTGGACTACAAGGTTAAGACCACGTAGACCACCCAGCCCCTCTCTTGAAAAATGGCTCCAAAAAGGAGAGCCGAAACGTCGAGTAAAACTCTCAAATCCACGCGGAGAAACCGGAAAAACCTGTAATGACATACGTATATATACTAATATTCAACCCAGAATATAAAAACGGGCATTTTGATCTATTTAATTTAAATTCTAAACAATATCCAATTATTTCTGTCTATTATTGCCTAATAATTAAAAACAATATCAACTAATTAACAACTTTTTAATTTTATAATTGATTATTTTAAAATTATAATTATTTATTTTATAATTATTTCTCTGTCCGTATTTATTTGTATTTTTGAACTTATGGACATTTCAACGAGCGATTTTTTAATTCTTGTTCCTTTTATTGAATTTTAAATATACTTGTACGTGTACTGCAGTGCAGTGCAATGCAATTGTACCCGAACAAATTGATTTTAGATAACAAAAAGGATTCCGATTGAAAATGCATGAATTCTATGATTATTCATAGATAGGTAGGTACTCTCAGGCAGATGGACTACCTGTATAGTATAGGTATAGGTATAGATAATTCCTTAGAGATGGTAATTCATACTCATCCATAAATTCATTGATGATATTATGATTCGATTATAAATCGAAATTAGGTAATCAAATTATAATAGTATATGGTAATACCATCAAAAAACGGAAACGTCAAAATAAGATAACTACATATTAGGAATAAAGCGATGGGGAAGGAGGGGATTTTGATTTTGTTACCCCCCCCGTTTGAACAATAAAAAATCCAACATGTTTTGAATCGAACTTGCAAATGTTTCTATTCGAGTCATGCAATGATTTTTTCAATAATCGCTAATTAAAATAAATGCATAATTAACATAATTATTGCGAAATAATTAAAACGAAAGTTAATTGTTAAATTTATTTATACCTACGCAATAATATACATAGATTCGATTTTTGAAAATTTAAATTTAATTCAGTAATTTTCACGAATATATAAGAAGGTACAAAGTAATCCTGATCCATAGAGCAAAAATAATAGAGAATCCAAGAAATAAACTGAGTAGCCTACTTAATTAGCAAATAATTTTCTTAAGAATTTTGTAGATTTTGGGCAAAGAATAAAGAATAAATAAGTGCAAATGAATTTTCCGAATATGATTCTCACCATAGCATAACACAATTGCTTGTCGAGTGTACCGAGAAATAATTTGTTTTACAGCCATCATAAGACAAACTGTTATACATATATACGAGATTTTCGTGCGAACCTTCCGGTACGCCTCTGCAACTCCGCCCTCCGGAGGAAAAACGCTCAGTTAAAGAAAAAAACCCCTTTTCCGTATAATTATTCCAACGTTCCATAGTCTTCTCCCAATATTTTTCCCTCTCTTCATCAGAGTACCGATATAAATTTTATTAAACCAATTATTTTACAGTAGCCACTAATGTATACATTGTACTTCTTGTTTGATTCCGGAGATAACGCATTTCTCCACCTCATCGAGTGTCCTTATTAATCTTTAGTCCTTGTTTTTAATAAGAGGAAAAATCTCACTAGATAAAAAAACCTCTTCTCCTGGATAATTGCTTCAATTCCATTATATCCCCACTCAGAGTCGATTGGTCCTCTCTCCTCTCAACTCAATTCATCAGAAAATGATAATACAGTGCCCCAATCATAGCAATAAAAGTACCTTTCCAAACGTTTTAGTGGTTTCAGGTAAAAATGAATGCTCTTAAGATTGTTTTTTCTTCTACATACATTTTATTTATTATAATTTAACTAATATTTCAAGTTCAAGAGAATGGAGATAATGCTGTATTTATCATTGATCATATCATCAGAACTTGACAAAATCAATATGGAACCACCCCTAAGGTACCCTCTTTACAATAAAAATTATAAAAAAATCATTAAAATTGGTTTATAAACAAAGAAGTTATGCTTGAACAAACCTAACAAAAATGGTCCAATAGCAATGAAAAAAAAAACGGGACCATTCGGAAGCTAGACTGAACCCAATGCAAAAAAATCATCAAAGTCGGTTCACAATTGGCAAAGATATGAGGTAACATAGACACAAAAAAAATCCGTCGATTAGAGAACATCCTCCTTTTTTGAAGTCGGTTAAAAATCGTTAGAGCCGTTTTCAAAATAAAAAAAAAAAATAAGCTGACGTGTTCTGGATGTGGCGATCCACTTGACTTTACCATACAAAATTTGGTTGAGTTTGATCAAAGGGCCTAGATTTTTAATCCCCCCCCCCATTTTAAGAGGTTAGATTTTGCATTTTTAGTCTTCTGGGGTCCCACTGATTATGTATACAAAATTTGGTTGAGTTTGGTCAAATGGCCTAGATTTTTAATTTTTAACCCCCTCCACCCCCTTTATTTTGGGTCGATATACACCAAAATCTAATCAGCTCTTAATCTCAATGCACCAAAACTACGTGTGAAATTTGGTTTCGATATCCAAACTAGTTTTTGAGCTAGCTCTTCCACAAGAAATTTGGTAACCCACAGACTAACTAAAAATCAACAAAAATTAATAATTAATAATAATAATTAATAAATCATAAATAATAAATAAATAAAATAAATAATAAATAAATAAATAATTAATAATTAAATTAATAATAATAATTAATTAATAATTAACACTATTAACTAACAGACATTTTGACAAAACAATTGTTGTCTCGAGAATATAATGTTTTCGATGTTCATTTATCAGGGCTTATTTGTAGAGCGAAATGCCATGGTTGCGCTCAATTTTTTTAATCGAAATACTTTAAGCCGTTTTTGAGATATTTCGAAAAAAGAAGGAAAAACCCACTTTTTTCATGCATCGATTACAATACTTGACCATATCCTGTATGGTAAAGTAAAAAGGTGGTAATAAATATAGTAGAGCGAATAATATTCTCTTATCTTGTTGATTAATTTTCAAAGAAAATCGCCCTCTCCTCTCTTTTCAGATCTCGTTAATTTCATATCTTATCGATAAGAATAGAGAAAAAAAGGCCGATAAATTAATAAAAAAAAAAAAAGGTTTTTTTTTCGTACAATACAGCAAAAATGGCTAAATTGGATTCAATAATAAAAAAAAAATCACCGGCTAAGCAAAGATATAGAAAAATATATCAGCAGAGTTAGCAGGGCTGAGAAAAAATATTACCGGGGGGTGGGGGGGGTGGAGATATACTACCTATAGGTAACAAAAAACAAAAAAAAACGTCAGCATTTTATTTTATAATATATTAGCTACCTATATTTTACGGATAAATCACGAGGTTGAATTAAAGCTAGGACTATATACTCGGGTAAACTTGATAAAAGACTGCTCTTTAGTAGATAAATACCTGGAGCCACCGAGCGATGCCCGGTAACTTTTTGATTCATTTAAAAGCTATATTAATAATGTATACATAATCTGTGGGCCTCTAGAGAGCTAGAAATGCAAAAACTAACCACCCAAAATGGGGAGGGAGGGGGGGTCAAAAAATGAAAATTCTTGCTCTTGGACCAAACTCAACCAAATTCTGTATACATGGAGGTGGAGTGATGGAGCGGGGGTGGGTTAGGGCATGGGGTGCGCGGGGTGGAATGGGGTGGAGCGGGGGTTTAGGGCACGGGGGAAGGGTTGGTGGAGTGGGTGGTTTAAGTGAGGGTCCAGTGGCGTAGTGGGGTGGTACGTGGGTAGGGGTCCGAGGTGGGTTGGGTGCAGGAGTGTTGGGGTAGTGGTGTGCGTCCAGGGGCGTGACCCTCGTTAGCAAGAGAGCCCCCGGAGGCAGTCCTTGAAGCTAGTATATTAATATTATTATTAATTTAAAAACCAAGCACCTGGTCCCCCGGGATCCCCACCACTGCACCCCACCACTGCACCCCCACCCTGTGGGGCATTTCTAGCCTTCTATTTTTTTTTTTAATAAATTAACGATTTATCCAATTATAAAATCGATTTAAATTGGCAAATTCTAATATATATTAATATTTGCTATAACCTATTAGTGGGTTTTAAAATTAAAAAACAATTAATAAACAAAACATAATTGAAAAAATGTAAAAAAAACTTTATTATTGAGATTTTCATCTATAAATAATTACTTGAATTAAGAAAAGATCAATTAAGATGAAATTTGATCGAGGTCCAGATCTAGCCAGATTGTTTTCTCATCCTCAAAACTTGTTAATAGAGTTGGTTTCATCAAAATTGGTAGAGCCGTTTTCAAAATAGAACTAAGATACAAATATACAAACAAATATATAAATAAATATACAATTTTTGCTTGTTTAATAAGAGTAGATATTAAATCACTCAGATCTATAATTATTTTTAACAATTATTTAACTTAATTATCAAATAATAATGATCAAATATTTAATTATTAAATAAATAATAAAATAATAATTAATATTTTGATAATTTTTCGACATTGTTCTGACCCCCCCCCCCCACCTCCGCCTGCCCTCCGTTGCTACCTAGGCCTCTGATCGTAGTAATATTTCTGTATGCACTTAATGTAATCTACCGCCCCCACCTCTCCCTTTTGACCTCCCCCCTTTGACCCTCAACAGAATTATAAACTTTAATATAATCTTGTTTGATTTGTCGTATGATGCTAACTCAATACTGAGCCTTGCCCTTTTATTAGTTCATTAAGGGAATTTTAATTCAGCCAATTAAAGTCTAATGGAGCCATTTAACCCAAAAAGGGTAAGGGGGTGGGGGTGGGGGTAAAGTAGACGCATGACCTTTAGCGATTAATTCATTCGTTTCAACTTTGATAACCACACTATTACTATTATTAATACTATTACATAATTATGAAACTCTCATCAAAATTATCATTTTCAATAAAAACGATACAATTTACTTAGTCGAGGTCATTTTTACTTTTACTAATTAATATAACGAGAGAACATTTGTATTAACAGAGATAATCTCGGAAACTACTTAACCGATTTGGATAACTACCTACTTCAAAAGGGGTATTAAAAATTAAAATACCTAACTTTTTTTACTTTACCATACAGGGTATGGTCAAGTATTGTAATCGTGAATGAAAAAAGCGTTTTTTTTTCATTCTTTTTTTCAAAATATCTCAAAAACGGCTGAAACTTTTTTGATTAAAAAAATTAAGCGAAACCATGGTATTTCGCTCTACAAAAAAGCTCAAATAAATAAACATCGAAAAAAATTATATTTTTCGAGATAATAATTGTTTTGTCAAAATGTCTGTTAATTAGTCTGTGCGTTACCAAATTTTTGTGGAAGAGCTAGCTCAAAAACTAGTCTGAATATCGAAAGCAAATTTCACATGTAGTTTTGATCCATTGAGATTAAGAGCTGATTAGATTTTGGTGCATATCGACTTAAAATTAAGGGGGGGAGGGGAGGGGTTAAAAATTTAAAATCCAGGTCGTTTGAGAAAACTCAACCAAATTTTGTATACACAATCAGTGGACCCCCAGAACTCTAAAAATGCAAAAACTAACCGCCTAAAATTGGATGGGGGGGGGTCAAAAAATGAATATCTTGGCCATATACCAAACTCAACCAAATTTTGTATACATAATCAGTGGACCCCATGAAGTATAAAAATAC
Organism: Forficula auricularia; assembly: GCA_024734495.1. NCBI lineage: Eukaryota > Metazoa > Arthropoda > Insecta > Dermaptera > Forficulidae > Forficula > Forficula auricularia. The sequence goes on along the minus strand of JALMQS010000120.1, from coordinate 3,806,897 downwards.
AAAAACTAACCGCCCAAAATGGAGGGGGGGGGTCAATAAATGAAAGTCTTGGCCATTTATCAAACTCAACCAAATTTTGTATACATAATCAGTGGGACACGAGAAGTATAAAAATGCAAAATCTACCCCCCCCCAGCTATATGATTATAAATAATTTTACGGGCCAGGTTGTATGGTAAAGTCAAGTGGATGGCCACATCAGAACACGTCAGCTTATTTATTTTTAAGTTTAAAATTGAGATTTATTTAATTTTTGCACTAATCCAAGTCAAAATGGAATTGTTTAAATTTATATTAATATTTTAGACATAATTTTTTTTTATTATTATTATTTCTTCATTTAAAAATCTGCCCCAAAGGGCACAAGCACATTTATTTGATAAATAATAAAAATGGCATGAAAATGGGATTTTAACTCAAATTATGGGGGAGGGGTGGTGGTCAGATAGGCTAGGGGTTAGCGTTCCAGCCTGCTAACCAGGGGACCCGGGTTCGAATCCGATTCGAGATATCCGGCTAAAATCTGACCCGGGGGGGGGGGGGGTAGAGACACCCCTCCTTAATTTTGGGTCGATATGCACCAAAATCTAATCGACTCTTAATCTCAATGGACCAAAACTACCTGTGAAATTTGGTTTTGATATTCACACTAGTTTTTGAGCTAGCTCGTCCACAAAAATTTGGTAACGCACAGACTAACAGACAACCAGACAACCGGACAATTAGACAACCAGACAGACAGACTAACTAACAGACATTTTGACAAAACAATTATTATCTCGAAAAATATAATTTTTTCGATGTTCACTTATTAGAGCTTTTTTGTAGACCAAAATGCCATGGTTTTGTTCAATTTTTTTAATCAAAACAGTTTCAGCCGTTTTTGAGATATTTCGAAAAAAGAAGGAAAAAATAACTTTTTTTTCATGCACGAATACAATACTTGACCATACCCTGTATGGTAAATTAAAAATAATATTAATATGTAGCTTTTAACATGAAACAAAAAATTACCGAGCATCGCTCGTTGGCTCCAGGTACTATATATATATAAGGTAGAGTGAGAGAGAGAGTAGTGATAAATGGGAATAAATGGCTTCAAGTTTAATGGTGTAAAGCCAACCGAAAAGGCGGCCGCCCTATCTCTTCCACTCATGTTTCCAACAGATATAAATTGTCCCGATAAATATTAAAATAAAATACTAACTTTTAAAAATAAGTGATGGAGGGTGATGTGGGGGGTAGTTTTGAAAAGGGAAGGGGAGGGAGTTAAACTTACATCCATAGATTAGAGAATTAGCAAAGGAATAAATGTCGTGCAGGCACACAAATCTTCCTTTCCCCTTTTAGGACCCTCCTCTCTACCATTTTAACTTTTACCACTACCCCTTACCCTCTCACAGTATAGAAAATATACCTATATACAGGGTGAGTTTTTTACTTTATCCAATGCGAAGCATGGCGAAAGTATTGTAATCGGTCTCGCGGCAAGCAGGTCCTCAGGTAAAGACTACGGAACCCATGGACTCAATTAAGGTCACAAATTGTAGTATTCAATTATATTGAATTTAACCACGTGACGATTTTGCCAAAAATTACATAGGGTCTCGCCGAGAGGCCAAAAAGTGCCATTTTTTTGGAAGTGCGTGCGGATGGATGTATGTATATATGTTATCGTTTTTTTCGTCCACGATTTTTTCCACACCGTTGCACTCGACTGAAATGAAATTGAAAACCTACCATTATATTAACAAAATGAAGCGCTGATTAGTTTTTGGTACATGTCGGCCTACAAACAGTAGTACTTTTTTTAGTACATTTTTAGTTTTTTCTAAATATCTTGAAAATGACTTAACCAATTTTGATGGAATTTAATATCCTAATTAAGTACCTTGGGGACAATAAAAAAGGTTAAATAAAGTTTTTAGTAAAATTATATTTTAAAGTACTTTACTCTAGAGTAAGATAGTACTTTTTTTTAATTCCTTATTCTATCAAAAATTCTTTAAAATTTATTCATTTGATCGTTTTAACATAGCTCATTTAACCTAACTTAACTCAAGCTTGAGTTGTTTGCCATAAAAGAATTTAGTCTTTTTGATTTTAAGTCGATTCCTCCATGTCTACATCAATGGTTAAAATCGAAGCGTCAAAAATCTAATGTTGAATTGTTATTCCTCAAGTATAAAATGAGAATCGTTCATTATTTTTAAATCAAAGTCAACATGAACCCCAAATAGCAAGTGATATCTGATTAATAATAAAGGAATAAACATATTAATATTTCAAATGAATTTGGATAAAGTTTAGCAACGATCCGTTGCAGTTTATTTTTAATCGATACAGTCTTATAACTCAAAAACAATGCATTATATTAAAAACGTTTCAAATAAAAGGGGAAACTAAACTACGCTATTATTTGTAGACCTAGAACAAGCTTTCAAGGGTATTTCAATTCTAGGTCGACAAACAATAGTGTAGTTTAGTTTCCACCGAGAGGTGATCCGCGATTGGAAGTAGATGTACACTTCTTTGGAAGTATTTTGAAGTACTTGGAATTATTTGAAAGTACTTGGAAATATTTGAAAGTACAAGTGGATGTAGGCGTACAGAATATTAGGTCGCGGTTCACCCCTCGGTTTCCACCTTGATATAAATAAACTTTTATTTAAAACTTTTTTCATATGGGGCATTGTTTTTGAGTTATAAGACTGTCTCAAGATAAAAAAAACTCACCTTGTATAGGTATAATCTATCTTCTCTCTATATAAAATATGTAGTTCCGTGACAGGGTGACAGACACATCCAGACCAAACCTCTGGAGCTAATGGGCTGGAATTTTGATAGTCCATTCCTATAATGACACGAATAACTTCTAAGAAGGGGTTTTTGGAAATTCGAAAACTAAAGGGAAGAAATGGCCCCCAAAATATACAGGGTGTCCCGTATCACAACAATAAGCCGTGAACACGGAAAAAGGCCAGTTTATGACGGTCCAAAACCTATTTTTTTTTTTAATAAGTTTGATATTTTTCGAGTTATAGGCTTTTTTTTGAAAATGGTGACAATCGCTATCCTGCCCTAAATAATGAGATGTGGCTACAAATTTACCAATTTTATTATTATAATCATTGTTGCCTGATCCTGATTAATCCCGCTACCTGACTAGAAATTGACCCAATGTTATATTGGGACCCAATTGGGTATTGATAGATCATGACCAGTAAGGCTATCCCAAGTGGGATCTGATTGGGAATTTGTTGGGCTAACCCAATTTAAATCTAGTGTTTTTTTTAAGGGTGTCCCAACTGGTTTCTAATTGGGAATTTGTTGGGCTAACGCAGTTTATAAACTTGTTTTTTGTAAGCCTATCCCAACTGGGATCTGATTGAGAATTTGTTGGGCTAGCCCAATTTAAAAACTTGTTGTTTTTTGTAAGGGTATCCTTACTGGTTTCTAATTGGGAATTTGTTGGGCTAACGCAGTTTATAAACTTGTTGTTTGTAAGCCTATTTCAACTGGGATCTGATTGGGAATTTGTTGGGCTAGCCTAATTTAAAAACTTGTTGTTTTTTGTATGGGTATTCTTACTGGATTCTGATTGGGAATTTGTTGGGCTAGCACAATTTAAACACTAGTTGTTTTTGTAAGGGTGTCCTTACTAGGATCTGATTGGGAATTTGTTGGGCTAGCCCAATTTAAAAACTTGTTGTTTTTTGTAAGGGTATCCTTACTGGTTTTTAATTGGGAATTTGTTGGGCTAATGCAGTTTATAAACTTGTTTTTTGTAAGCCTATCCCAACTGGGATCTGATTGGGAATTTGTTGGGCTAGCCTAATTTAAAAACTTGTTGTTTTTTGTAAGGGTATCCTTACTGGATTCTGATTGGGAATTTGTTGGGCTAGCACAATTTAAACACTAGTTGTTTTTGTAAGGGTGTCCTTACTAGAATCTGATTGGAAATTTGTTGGGCTAACCCAATTTAAAAACTAGATGTTTTTTGTAAGGCTATCCCAACTGGTTTCTGATTGGGAATTTGTTGTGTTAACCCAATTTAAAAACTTGTTGTTTTTGTAAGGCTATCTCAACTGATAGGGAATTTGTTGGGCTGAACAAATTTAAAAACAAGTTTTTAAATTTCTTTAAATTTTCAAAAGAACAGTTTGAAATTTTCAAAAAGAATTCAAAAATATGTTATAAAACAAAGTTGAACATTTCGAAAAAATTGTGTCTTGATCAGAATTCAAAATAAAACCATAAGTACTATACTTTTTGGAGAAAAAATTCATATTAAATATTTTTGCTGGACTTATGAATTGAATATGATATTGAACAATGTATGGATCTTATACTAAAATGAATAATATTCTTTCTAATTTTTCTAATTAATATATCAAAGAATAATGGATAAATTAATGAGAATTGTTTTTGAACGTGCTTATTTGAAAAAGATATTTATCGCGAGACTACTGCGGATTACGCTATTGGAGTCTGCGGATTCTTAAGTCTGGACCAAGAGATCTAATAACCGTGGTCAAAAACAATTCTCATTGATTTATCAATTATTCTTTGATATATTAATGAGAAAATTTATAAAATTTATTTAAAATCATTATTTCAAGTTAGAAATATATAATTTCAGATATTATTTTCACTCAATATTTGACAAAAATTCCCTACATTTTTGATTCGCGATTGAATCAAATGTAGAAAACATTCGGTTGATATTCTTTCCTTTCTGTTCAGATTCAGAAGTAAATAGTATTATAATATATAACTCACTTATACTTGGTTGCGCTCTTTGCCATTTAGCCAGTTTACTGCCTGTATAACTCATGCATGTGTTGCGTTAAAAAGGCGCGAATATGATGACATAACGGAACTTGTAATAAATGAGAGAGAGTGGCAAAAAATAGCGAAAGAGAGAAACAAGAAAAGTGGGGGGGGGTTAAAAAAATGGTCAAACATCAGCAGAAAAGAATATAGGATTTATTTGCAGATGAAAAAAAAGAGAGAAGAAAACGAAGAGAATAGCGTAGTGTAGTAGTAGTAGTAGTAGTACGTGATATATCGAGGGAGATGAGCTCGTTTTAACGAGAGAAGCAGCCCTTCAGATGGCGTTAAAGGGAAGAAACAACCCAAGAACAAAAACAGCTCTTTAAATATTCCAGGTACAGAGTAAAACAGACGAAATACTACTGTGGGCAATAAATAGTAAGACTTTGTTCTTAATTTTAAAATTCTTTATTTATTCTTCCAAATCTATTTCGTCCCCCTCAAAGTAATCCCCCCGGCCTCAATACACTTGCGCCAACGTTTTTTCCAATCCTCGAAACAGTTGTTAAAGCCAATTTCCGGAATAGCCTTCAATGCGCGTAGCGATTCGCGTTTAATATCTTCAATTGACTCAAAACCGTTTCCCGGAGCGGTCATTTGAGTTTGCTGAACAGCCAGAAGTCACAGGGAGGTAAGTCAGGCGAATACGGTGGTTGTGGAACAATATTGATTGAATTTTTAGTGAAAAACTCACGAATAATCAATGCAGTATGCGAAGGTGAATTGTCGTGGTGCAAAAACCAAGAGTTGTCGGCCCATAATTTTTACGAATAGCTTCGCGCAAACGACGCATAACACTCAAATAGTATTCCTTGTTGACAGTTTGGCCAGTCGGAAGGAATTCGGAGTGCACCACACCTCGATAATCGAAGAAAACTGTCAACAGGACATTGATTTTTGACTTGTTCGTCGTCAACGCGTTCTCGGCCCTCTTTGAACAGTTTGTACCAATCAAAAACACTTGCTCGCGACATACAATCATCACCGAAGGCCTTTTGCAACATTTCGGCACCAGAAATTTGATTCCGTAGACAAAATTTAATGGAACTTTGTTGAATAATTTCAATCATTGTAAAAATCGCCGAATGCACTTTTTGTACTTCAGAAAGACAAGCGTATACTAAACACCAATGATTATTTTGATGTGACATTTGGCACAGATATCACTGACAGTCATACCAACCTAGAAAAATATATTTCGACGAATGGGTTTCCGCGCGAAATTTAAATTAAAAAGTCTTACTATTTATTGCCCACAGTAGTATATTCACTAGGTACGCTAATATTACAGTGGTTGTGTCGTCTTTGGGTTACGCAGAGTTGTTAACCAAATTTTTATTTTCAACAAGTTTAAAAATATATTTCAATTTTGAATTTTTATTTAAATCACACATAATAATTAATTATAATTATTTATTAAAAACAAACACTACACGACGTTTCGATCGACTTATTCTGTGATCGTTCTCATCAAGTATGAGCACCCACTCCGATTATAGGTTAATTGAGCCAATCATGTGTCGGTCAGGCTTATATACACTCCATGTACAGTCCAGTCAAAAAACCAAAATCTCAGCGCCCCCGTGTAGAACTGAGCATAACATCTTTTTAACATGCGATTTTTTTGTAAAAAATTGAATTTTTTCAAAATTTCAACCTCATTACGGCGCGGGTTACCATAATCAAATACAGATAAAACTTTGTTTTAATTGTAGCAAATTTAATCTAGTTTCAAAATGAATAGAGTAGTCTTTGTCGAAAATGTTCTCCTTCATAGTCAAAATAGGAAAAAAATCGAAAAAAGTGCGAGTCTTAGGGCTGTTATTTGGATCCTCATTAAAAATCGTACTACTTGACCAATTTTCTATTTTTTTTGTCGAGGTCCAGCGCTTCCAGATCGTATTTTCATCCTCAAAACTTGTTAATAGAGTTGGTTTTATCAAAATCGGTAGAGCCGTTTACAAAATAGAACAAAGATACAAATATATAAATAAATATACCGGATGAGTTTTTTATCTTGAGACAGTCTTATAACTTAAAAACAGTGCATTATATGGAAAGAAGTTTCAAATAAAAGTTTATTTATATGGAGGGGAAACTAAACTACGCTATTGTTTGCTTACCTAGAACAAGCTTTCAAGGGTATTTCCAGATCAAGTTCTGTTTTTTAAATGGAAACCTATATATTTGTTTACATATTCTGAATCTACAAAAAAAACTGAACAACTTTCATAGGAACTATTTTTTTATTCGACATCAAATAAACAAAATATTAAATCAATTAGATCTCAGAAAATAAACCCTAATAATTATTTTTAACAATTATCCAACTTAATTATTATATAATAATGATCAAATATTTAATTATTAAATAAATAATTTAATAATAATTAATAATTTAATCATTTTCCGACAATATCGTTATTTTGGCATGTTTCATTTTCTTCGTACCATTTACATTTTATTTCCTGATGTTTTTTTGTTTAACAGATTTACAACACGATAAAATGAAGCTTGTGAGGGCATCCATTTCAATGGCAGCCCCATAATACTTCTTCCACATTCACCATAAATTATGACCATTTTAATTCTGTCTTCAACAACAAAAAATGATCCATTTTTATTATGGTAATACAATAATACTATTTACTGGATTGACACTAGAAATAAACTTTTTTAAACTCAAGAATTTTAAGTTGTTCTAATAAGTAGAAAATAATCTCTTAAATCTGTGTATAATGAAGTTTTTTTTATAAAGATACTGATACAAGAAGAAGTTGCACCAAGAAGGTACAACCTCTGTAGTCCATGGTGGACCCTTGTAACGTGACCCTTGTAAGTTTTAAGATCATTATAAACACGTGTATTGATTATTGTGACTTTTCAATTTAATAATTATTTATTTAATAATTAATTATTTGATCATTATTATTTAAGAATTAAGTTGAATGATTGTTAAAAATAATTATTAGGATTTTTTCTGAGATCTAATTGATTTAATATTTTGTTTATTTTATGTCGAATAAAAAAATAGTTCTTATAAAAGTTGTTCAATTTTTTTGTAAATTCAGAATATGTAAACAAATATATAGGTTTCCATTTAAAAAACAGAACTTGATCTTGAAATACCCTTGAAGCTTGTTCTAGGTAAGCAAACAATAGAGTAGTTTAGTTTCTCCCCTCCATATAAATAAACTTTTATTTGAAACTTTTTTCCTTATAATGCACTGTTTTTGAGTTATAATATAAAAACACACTCTTTTATTGTCTCCTTCAATATATAAAAATTCTGCTACTCTCGGCACAAAAACTTTCAATTTAATAGAAAATAATCTCAATATTATTGGATAAAAAATACTTGGTAGGTTTTACATTAAAATATAAAAAAATAAAACGAATTTATTTTTGAGAGGCTTTAATCTCGATATATATATTTCGGGTGACTAACCCATCTTTAGGAGCAACTCAGCCACCCGAAATATATATATATATCGAGATTAAAGACACTTCAACGTTTTATTTTCATATTTTAATGTGAAACCTACCAAGTATTTTTTATCCAATAATTTTAAAAAAATGTTTCATCAAGTACCAACACCAAATTCCTTAAAAACTATTAAAATAATCTCTTAAATCTGTGTATAATGAAGTTTTAAGATCATTATAAACACGTGTATTGATTATTGTGACTTTTCGATTTAATAATTATTTATTTAATAATTAATTATTTAATCATTATTATTTGATAATTTAGTTAATTAAATGTTAAAAATAATTTAATTGAAAAGTTTTTGTTTTGCCGAGAGTAGCAGAGTTGTTGATTCACAAAGAGAAACAAAGAGGGTGTCCTCTGCTTGATGCAAATAAACATACACACATATATATCGAGATGATATATCTGTTTTATATATATTATTTATTTGTTTGAGACTATAGTTTCGAAGACTTGGTCTTCATCATCAGTCTTTCTTCAATTATAAATGTTTTTTCATGGAGTCAATATCATATGGATATTGAAAACTTGGTGTTCTTTCGTCACTGCTGGAGGGCTGGGAACCAATAGAAACTATAGTCTCAAACAAATAAATAATATATATACAGATATATCATCTCGATATATATGTGTGTATGTTTATTTGCATTAAGCAGAGGACAACCTCTTTGTTTCTCTTTGTTAAAAATAATTATTAGAAATTTTTTTGAGATCTAATTGATTTAATATTTTTTTTTTTTTAATTGATGTCGTATAAAAAAATAGTTCTAATAAAAGTTGTTCAGTTTTTTTTTATGTAGATTCAGAATATGTACAGAAACATATAGGTTTTTATTTAAAAATCAGAAATTAACCTCGAAATACCCTTGAAATCTTTTTCTAGATCAACAAACAATCATCATCATTGAGTATACAGTCCTAAGACTGGTTTGATGCAACAATCCGTCTCCACTCGACTCTGTCCCCCGCCAGCTGTTTGACCTCTCTAAATGTCTGGCATCCCATATCCCCAATTATTTGGTTGAAATATTCTAATCTGGGTCTTCCTCTTCCCCTTTTCTTTCCCACCTCCCCTTCCAAGATATCCCTAAGTAGTCCCCCATGTCTCAATGTGTGCCCCATCATCTGACCTCTTCTCTTCTTCAGACTCTTCCACAAGGTTCTTCTTTCTCCGATTCTTCCAAGAACTTCTTCATTTGTAATTCTATCCATCCATTTGATATTCCCCTTATTCATTTGTAATTTTATCCATCCATTTGATATTCCTTATTCTTCTGTAGCACCACATTTCGAAAGCCTCTAATCTCTTTCTCTCCGCTTTTCTAATTGTCCAGGTTTCACATCCGTACATGGCTATGCTCCATACATATGTCTTCAATAGCAACTTCCTGTTTGCTAAGCTTAGAAAACAGCTTAGAAAACAAACAATAGCAAAGTTTAGTTTCCCCCATGATATAAATTAACTTTTATTTGAAACTTTTTTCCATATAATGCACTGTTTTTGAGTTCTAATATAAAAACCTCACACGGTATATATACGAGAAACGGATGAAGTGTAAACCAAAAGGGAATAGATGGGTTTTAAAAGTAAAATACTTTCCAAGTTGAAAATACACAAAAGTTCTCCCCCCCCCCCCCGTTCCACACCACCCCAGCCATCGTCATCCAATCCCCCCCCTCTTCTTTATTCTTTATAGGATTAAATAAAGATAATAATTCACAAAAAGAGTCCAACAGCAGCAGCGGAGATTTACTAACAGAAATTCCCATCGCCTTTTAATACCCGACTGACCATGCAAATAAAGTTTCCAGACAAACAGACACATACATAATCTCCAGATCATCATCCATTTTAATTTCTTTTTTTTTTTATAATTATACAAGTCAACCTACTAATTAAAATTTACAACATTTTTATTTATTTATTTTTTTCTTTTTTTTTATTATAAACGAAAAAGTACCTGGTGCCAGAGAGCGATGCACGGTAACCCCTGACAACCCCCCCCCCCCGAAACCACACACCTCTCCCCCACAACTGCACCTCCCACATCCATCCCAACACCGCACCCTGTTTTTGCATTTCTAGCTTTCTAATGGTCCACATATTATGTGTCTATTTGTTTACTCGTACACCAATTTGCCTACATTTGTTCATATTTATTTATTTATTTATTTATTTATTTATTAACGGGCAGTCACACCCTTTTTCACAAATCACAAGTACATGTATATAAATAGTAAAGTATGAGAAAAAAATAATATAAAAATAAAGTATAAATGACAAAGACAATAGGAAAAGATAGATGATAACATAAACATATTATAATTATAAAACAAAGTCCAATGATAAAGGTATAAAAAAAAATTATAGATTATTAGTTAAATATATATAAAAAAAAAAGAAAAAAAAACATAAATAGACTTAATACAAATTATATAAATTTGAAATATAAATTCAGAACAAGATTATAAATCTAATATAAGTAGATATAAATACAAAAAAACAATAAATAAACTTAGTACAATTTATATAAATTTAAAATATAAATTCAGAACACAACATAAATCTAATATAATTATATATAAATATAAAAACAAAGTAAACTTAAAATAAATTATATAAATTTAAATCATAATATCAGAACATAAATATAAATTTAAATCATATTGATAAACATTATAAAAAAATAAATAGGAAAATAATAATAAAAAAAAATAAACTGCAACGGATCGTTGCTAAACTTTATTCAAAGTCATTTTAAATCATAATATGTTTACTCCTTTATTATTAATTCAGATATCCCTTGCTATTTAGAGTGCATGTTGACTTAAATTAAAATAAAAATTTTTAAGAAAAAAATAAAAACCGACTTCAAAAAATTAAATGCAACAAATATAAAAATACACTAAAAGGTATAAAATAATTATTATCTTATTTAGTTACAACTAAACGACGAAATATTAACATTAAAATTACTTTTTAAAGTCGGTGCCAAACAAACTATACCTATAAGCGAGCGTACCCGCCAAACGTACTAAGTAAGATCCGTCGAGTGCGATTCATAAAAGGTATATAATTGGCACCAACTTCAAAAAGTAATTTCATGTTAATATTTCGTCGTTTAGTTGTAACTAAATAAGATAATAATTATTTTATACCTTTTAGTGTATTTTATTTGTTGCATTTAATTTTTTGAAGTCGGTTTTTATTTTTTCTTAAAAATTTTTATTTTTCTCTTTTAGTGATGTTATTAATAGTGATTATATCATCAGAACTTGATCAAATTAATATGACACCATCCCTAAGACACCCCTATCGGATAAAAAAAGAACCATCGAAATCGGTTTATAAACAAAGAGGTTAGGTCTAAACAAACCTAATAAAAAAGGTCTAATACCTATGAAAAAAAATCGAAAAAAAATGGGACCAATCGGAAGCTAGACCGGACCCAATTCAAAAAAAATTTTCAAAATCGGTTGACAATTGGCGGAGATATGAGGTAACATAGGCACACAAAAAAAAAAAAAAAAAAAAAATCAGTCGAATAGAGAACCTCCTCCTTTTTTGAAGTCGGTTAAAAAATAGTGATCGATTCTTATCTAATACTCGAGGAATAACCATTCTACATTAAAGTACTTTAGAATATAATTTTACTAAAAACTTTATTTAACCTTTTTAGTGGTCCCCAAGGTACTTAATTACGATATTAAATTTCATCAAAATTAGTGAAGTCATTTTCAAGATATTTAGAAAAATCTAAAAAAGTTCTAGAATAAAGTACTAATGTTTGTAAATCGATATGTACCAAAAACTAATCAGCTCTTCATTTGGTTAAACTAATGATAGGTTTTCAATTTCATTTCAATTGGTGCAACGGTGTGGAAAAAATCATGGACGAAATAAACGATAACATACATACTAGTACATACATACATCCGCACGCATTTCCTGAAAAAATCACACTTTTTGGCCTCTGGACGAGACCCCATGTAATTTTTGGCAAAACCGACACGTGCTAAAATTCAACCTATTTGAATACTACAATTTGTGACTTTAATTGAGACCATGCGTTCCGTAGTCTTTACCTGAGAACCCTTTGAAGTCGAGGTTGCCGAGAGACCGATTACAATACTTTACCCATGCTTCGCATTGGATAAAGTAAAAATCGTATAGGATCTGAAATAAAAACATAAAATTAAATAAGATTTGTTTTCAATTTATATAAAAAAAGCCACTTCAACCACTTTATTTGTAAACACACCTGTAATGTTATGATTTAGACACCTGTTAATTAAAAACAAACAAAAATTCCTAATTTTAATATAATATATTAAAATTTGCTATAACCTATTAGTGGGTTTTAAAATTAAAAAAACAATTAATAAATAAAAGATAATTGAAAAAAATGTAAACAAACTTTTTTATTGAAATTTTCATCTATCAATAATTACTTTAATTAAGAAAAGATCAATTAAGATGAAATTTGTCGAGGTCCAGACCTAGCCAGATAGCTTTCTCATCCTCAAAACTTGTTAATAGAATTTGTTTCGGTAGAGCCGTTTTCAAAATAGAACTAAGATACAAATATATATATATATACAAACAATTTTTGCTCGTTTAATAAGAGTAGATAAACTGACATGTTCTGATGTGGACATCCACTTGACTTTATGATAGAACCTAGCCTCTCACTTATAATTAATATTTAATAAAATTATTTATAATCATGTAGGGGGGGGAGGTTAATTTTTCCATTTTTTAAACTTCTAAGGGCCCACGGATTATGTATACAAAATTTGGTTGAGTTTGCTCAAATGGCTTAGATTTTTAATTTTTAACCCTCCCCCCTCCACACCCCTTAATTTTTGGTCTATATGCACCAAAATCTAATCAGCTCTTAAGCTCAATGGACCAAAACTTCCTGTGAAATTTGGTTTTGATATTCACACTAGTTTTTGAGCTAGCTAGTCCACAAAAATTTGGTAACGCACAGACTAACTAACAGACATTTTGAGAAAACAATTATTATCTCGAAAAATATAATTTTTTTGATGTTCCCTTATGAAGGCTTTTTTGTAGACCGAAATGCCATGGTTTCGTCCAATTTTTCTTAATCAAAATAGTTTAAGCCGTTTTTGAGATATTTTGAAAAAAAGAAAGAAAAAAAAACACTTTTTTCATACCCTGTATGGTAAAGTCAAAAACTGACATGTTCTGATGTGGCCATCCACTTGACTTTACCATACTACCTGGCCCTTCACATATATTTAATATTTAATAAAATTATTTACAATCATGTAGGGGAGGGGGGGGGGTAGTTTTTGTATTTTTATCCAACTAATTATATGTATACAAAACTTGAGCGAGTTTGCTACAAGATTCTAGACTTTAATACTCCCCCCCAATTTTGGGCGGATTAGTTTTTGCATTTCTAGACATTTATATGGGTACTTGGTTCGAATAGCGGCATCTTAACTATTAATATATCTAGAGTTAAATAAAAAAATATGAGAATACTTAAAATATATCTTTTATTGATATTGAACAGAGATCGATTTCACAATAATTAACTTCACCATCTATTTATATCAAATATAATTTCTTAACTATAAATATATCGTTTTTTCAGTGTAGGTAGAAAATAAACTTCTCTCGAATAACATGAAAGGCGATTGCTAGTTCTTATCAGGTTTCAAATTAACTTTTTTTTTGGGGGGGGGGGCGGCTGTCGAAATTATATATAAAACAGAGGCAGCCAATGGATTGAAAAAATTCTAGAAATGGCTTTAGCGGTGACGTGAAAGGTCTGCAAAAAGGGGCATGGGGACGAGCAAAGAGGGATTATCGCTATCAGGTTAGCCATCAGTACAAAGGGATAGGAAAAAAGGGTTTAATTAAATGTTCGACAGTTGGCAATACACCCTATAGATAGACAGAGAGAGAGAAATCGTTTATGTTAGGAAAGAAAATCAATATAATATATATATATAGGTACAGGGTGAGCGAGAATAATTTTAAAAGCCGGTCCACAAAGAGAAACAAAGAGGTTGTCCTCTGCTTGATGCAAATAAACATTCACACATATACATATTGGAGCTGCATATATTACAGTTTTTTTTTTTTATATTTTTAAAAAACATTAATTTAATAAAGTTAAAAGATTTTTCAAAATTCTAATAAACCCCGCGCGAATTTTAATTCAAATTTAAATATATATTTTACAATTTATTAATACATTTAGAAATTTATTCGATCTTAACTTCTATATAAATTATTCAAAATTTAATTTATAAACAAACATTAAAATACCAAATCTAAGAAAAAATTAAAATAAGATTCCTATCACCAATTTGACTAAAAATTGAGAGTTAATAGAGTAAAGGGTGTGTAGTTTCACAGTGAATGAAATAAAACTCAAAGAGGTTTATACAAACTCAATATATTTCGGATTATTAGTCCATCATCAGGAGTTTACAAGTTAATACTAATAATAATTGAACGAGTGGTCGCCATTCTTGACATTCAAATCATGGTTACCAATATAACAAAATATAACATTCAAATCTTACATACCAACCTAACACAAGAAAAACACCAATGAAAATTTAAAATTTAAAAAATTGTTTTACAAAGATTTTTCTTTTTTTAATTATAAAATATATAAATGTAAATATAAGAAATCTAAGTAAATATGAATATTAATATAAATAAAAATTACAAGTATAAATATAAAGTCTTTTTAGAATTAAATTAGAAAGTAAAATTACAAATTTAAGTCATAGACACAAAATTAATTATAAATATCAATTTACAAATAAGCCTAAATAACATATAGAGATGAAGAATTAAGATATAACATAATAGGGATAAATTAGATGAGATAAATTACAATACACAACAATTTTTGTGGTTTAACCAATTATTATTAGTATTGACTTGTAAACTCCTGATGATGGACTAATAATCCGAAATATATTGAGTTTGTATAAGCCTCTTTGAGTTTTATTTCATTCACTGTGAAACTACACACCCTTTACTCTATTAACTAACATCATGTTTCACCTAAAACCTACACCACTTTCCATAAGTAAAATTAAAAATTGAGATTCGGTTTTTCTTTGGATCACATCGGAATGGCCTGTTCTATTAAAACCTTCGACAAAGAAACATCTCATTTTTATATCCAAACATCTTTTTTAACATATGTTTTTTTTTTTTTTTTTAATGCAATCGAATGCAAGAAGGGGTGCACCAGTAAAGATGTAGCCCCTATGGATCTCGAAAGACCCTTGCATTACCGAAGAGAAGGGAAAGTTGATTAAGAGAGAGGATGTAGACGCAGGTGTCTATGCACCCTGGTTTTGAAGGTTTGAAGATCATAGGTGCTGGGAAAGATAGAGGCTGGGAGAGAGTTCCAGTTCCTTGAAGTCATGGGGATATATGTATTCGCGAATGAAGTGGTCCGGCACTTTTCCAATTTGACAGCGAAAGAGTGTTGGGAGTCGGCAAAACGTGTGCTGCGTGCAAAGCATGCTTTGGGGGAATTATTGATTTTATCTCGTCAGAGCACCTGCCGTGATAGTATCTATAGAAAAGGGAAAGGGCAGAGACATCTCTTCGATGAGCTAGCGAGTCGAGGGAGTCGGTGAGGGTAGAATCGTCAATTAGCCTGACGGCTCGTTTCTGAATTGCATCAAGGGTAGCAAGAGAATATTTTGAGGCTCCTCTCCATAGATGAGAGCCGTATTCGAGACAGGGGCGGATTTGGGCCTTGTAGATGGTGAGAAGTTGTGGGGGTTTGTAAAATCGCTTGGACCTGAATAAGAAGCCAATCTTCCTTGCTGCAGATTTCGCCACAGAGGAGATGTGTTCATTCCAAGACAGGTCAGATGCGACAGAGACGCCCAACATGGATAGGCTGTCACACATTTTCAGGGTATTCGAATCGAAGTGAATATCAGGGAAATCTCTATTTTCGCGCCTAGAAATTAGACAACATTGTTGTTTTTGGACTTTGAGTGTTCACTAATAGTCGCAATTTGTTTTATAGAATAAGCATTTTCATGGACCTCGAGGTAAGTCTCTTTTTTTATTGATTCTATTTTATGTTCAAATTCCTTTGTGCAAATTTCTAATTGGTATTCTGTTTGTAATTATAAATTATTTAGAAAGGTCCGAACCGTTTGGAGACAAGCAACTATTTTCGTATTAAGCGAATTGATTGCCCTCAACAAAAGGTCGCATCTCCCAGCTTCAACGTGAAGAGAGCGTCAAGACAATAAACTAATTCGTATTAATCGAATTGAGTGCCCTCAACAAAAGGACGCATACCTCGGCATCAAGCCTGAACAAAGCGTCATCTCAAGGCCGTCGTCACAAGAAAAGACGCCACCACACTTCATCTTGTCAATGAGACCACTTTCTTTACTAAAATTTATTATATTACTTTCCTTTTTCATTCAAATAAAAAAAAATTGTTATCAATAATTGGTTTATTCTTCCCTTAAATTCCTTCATAAATCCATAAATCAGGGTCATTTGAAAAATAGATAATTTACATTCACAGTCCACTAAATATCGAAACACAACAATTTAATTGAACACTAACTTTTTTTAAACCCGAGCTTCAGAAACTTAATTTTTTTAGAAGCTGACAGCTCCATTATCGAAATATATTGTATATATATTATTTATTTGTTTAAGACTATCTATAGTTTCGAAATTGGATGCCGTTGCTCTATCATTATCCGATAAAAATTTGAACATTTTAAACGGATTTTCAAAAAATTCTGAAGGAAAAATAGATTTCAAAGCTTCCATTTCTTAAACTAACATTTTTCTGTCTATATCAGCTTCTTCCACCTTTGGTACATCATTTTCGTAATTTTTTTACTTTATCCAATGCGAAGCATGGGAGAAAGTATTGGAATCGCTCTCGCGGCAAGCGCGACTTCAAAGGGTCCTCAGGTAAAGACTACGGAACCCATGGACTCAATTAAGGTCACAAATTGAAGTATTCAATGAGATTGAATTTTAGCACGTGACGGTTTTGCCAAAAATTACCTGGGATCTCGCCGAGAGGCCAAAAAGTGCCATTTTTTTGGAAGTGCGTGCGGATGGATGGATGGATGGATGGATGTATGTTATCGTTTTTTTCGTCCACGAATTTTTCCACACCGTTGCACTGAATGAATTGAAATTGAAAACCTACCAGTATTTTAACAAAATGAAGCGCTGATTAGTTTTTGGTGCATATCGGTCCACAAACATTAGTACTTTATTTCAGTACTTTTTTAGTTTTTTCTAAATATCTTGAAAATGACTTAACCAATTTTGATGAAATTTAATATTCTAATTAAGTACCTTGGGAACCACAAAAAAGGTTAAATAAAGTTTTTAGTAAAATTATATTTTAAAGCACTTTACTCTAGAACATATTAATATTTCAAATGAATTTGGATAAAGTTTAGCAACGATCCGTTGCAGTTTATTTCTTCATTTTGATGGTAACGGGGCCCTTTCAAATGCGGGGCCCGATTGGACCCAATTGCTCCAATCGCCCTTTATCCGGTCCTGCTAGAGAGTGTAAACAAAAATTTGGTATCTCACAGACTAACAGACTAACAGACATTTTGACGAAATATATATTATCTCTTATATATTATTATTATATTTTCATAATTTACTTATTGGTGCTTAGTTCAAATAGCGGCATCTTAACTATTAATATATCTCGAGTTGCTCCAAAAATATGAGAATATTTAAAATATATCATTTATTCACATTGAACAGAGATCACTTTCGCCATTTTTCCTTTGGAAATTTATGTATGTATGTATGTATATTTATTTGTATATCAGCCAAAAGAGACCCTCTTTGATTTGCTTTTAAAAATCATTTAACAACATAAATCGGTTAATTAAATAGATATTGGAGAAGATGAAGAAATTTGAAATACGACCTACCCCCTTCACCCCTCCCCCTTCACCCCTCCCCCAGGAGACGCCATCCATCGAGTCGAATTGCTAAAAGCGGCGAAATTGAATGGATTTCATCCTAACTGGAAATTGTATCCTCTAATGGGTTATTCGAGTGAGAAAAAAAGGGGTGGTGGTGGGGGTGAATTTTTTGATATCTTATTCATTTTTTTTTAATGACGTATAAAAAACCCCTCTTCTCTATTAAATTTCGATATTAATCCATTGAAGGATAAAATTGGATAATAATCATTTACTTTTATGATTTTTTTTTTTTTTTAATTATTCAACTCTTTATTCTTTCTCCCTCTAAATGAATATCACTCGGTGCCATTTGGGAATGATTTTTTAAATCCGACCCGCCCACCCCTCTTTTACGTTTTTTTGGGTGGGGGCTGGGGGTGGGGATGATGATCGGTTTTAATCTTTCAACTTTATGATGCATGTGTCACAAAATTGTCATCCAGCAAATGGAAATGAGAATTGTTCTAAAATAGAAGCGAGATAGGGTAAGTGGCGGGGGTGAAGGGACAGGGGAGTGGCAGGGGCGGGATCTTTCCCCATTACAAAACAAATACGAGAATGTCAAGTTTCTATTGATATATACTTTTAATGGAAATTTTGACTTATGACGTTGGTGCGCCTGTATTTAGGCAACCTATGGGCGCAGGAAAAACAATAGCTGCGTAGAAGCTAGGCGAGTCCAGTATGTCATGGAATGCTCGCTCCAGGGCTTATGGCATGGAAGCCATCAAGTATAAATGAAATAAGCTTACGTGTTCTGATGTGGCCATCCACTTGACATTATATATAGTACCTGGAGGCACCGAGCGATGCTCGGTAACCCCTGACCCCCCCTCCCGAAACCATACACCTCGCCATCAACACTGCACCCCCACTCCACCCCAACCGCCCCTCCCACCCCCGGACCCCCCACAACTGCACCCCACCTCCTGCACCCCCCACATCCATCCCCACCTCCTGCACCCCCACATACATCCCCACCCCGACCCAGTTTTTGCATCTATATCTTTCTAATGGTCCCCATATTATGTGTCTATTTGTTTACTCGTACACCAATTTGCCCACATTCGTTCATATTGATAAACATTATAAAAAATACATAAGAAAATAATAATAAAAAAAATAATCGTAGGATCTGAAATAAAAACATAAAATTAAAAAAAATGTGTGGGTCTCTGGACGTGCGACAGAAGTGATAATTTTCACCAACCAAGTATTTTTTAGGAATACAATTGCAAGGATAATTGCCCGGAGAAAAGAGAATTGAATATTTAATTTTAATTAGAAGAGTGGGGGGGGGGGGGCAAACAAATAATTATTAATATATTTAATGTTTTTGGATTTAAAATTAATTGTTGTCTTTCTTTCAGCTTAATTCAATTATACATATTTCAAATTTGCCGCGCCGCAATTTATTCAATGAATTCTATTTATTAAATACATAGCTATATATAATTTATAAATTATTTCAACACTTATAATAAAGTCTAATTCAAAATTATTCATTTTAGTAAAAGTAAAAAGCAAGGGTTTTTAAAATAGTTCATTGATCCATTGGACCTTTTCCCGTGCAAAAATTTAATTATACAAATGTAAGTAAAAATTACAAAAAAATAACTTATTGTAAAATTAAAATTAAAAAAAAACTATATTATGTAAAAAAAAATCTACTGGGATCCATTTAAAAATGGCCCTTTTCTTTTTTCATTGTATTAAAGTTAAGATACTATACTTCTTTTGGATTGTTAGAACTAACTTTGTAATAAATTGTACAAATTTTTTTTATGGCTAATAAAACATCCTCTTAAAACTAAAAAAAACTAGAGTGACTGCCTCAAATGCAAGAGGTCCCAGGTTCTAATATGACTTCCGCCGAATCAATTTTTTTTATTGAGATTTTCATCTATCAATAATTACTTTAATTAAGAAAAAATCAATTAAGATGAATTTTGATGAAGTCCAGACCTAGCCAGATCGTTTTTTCATCCTCAAAACTTGTTAATAGATTTTGTTTCATCAAAATCGGTAGGGCCGTTTTCAAAATAGAACCAAGATACAAATATATAAATAAATAAATATATATATATAAATATATATACAATTTTTGCTCGTTTAATAAGAGTAGATAGAAGATAGAAAATTCAAATTATTATTTTAAAACCCTCTAATAGTGCATGACAAATAAAATTGATTAAAACAATGACACCCTGTATATTTTGACGTATTCATGAGGATATTCTTCTATAGATACTTTTTAGGGCTTTTGCTTTCATTTAAACGATTTTGTCAGGTTAGAAGGCAACAAAAGCTGGTTTTGTTCATTTCATTCAGTCCATGTTCCGTAGCAATGTAACTGAATTGCAGAGCTGTTGAGGTTGGTTTTGGAGCCAAAGCCCCCCAATTAGGAAACAAGAGAGAAAGAGTGTGGTCTCTTTTGGGAAGTAATCCACCCCAGCCACCCACGCATGGCCATTCAGTCGTCCATGTTGTTGGCCTGGAGCTGGAGCTGGAGCTGACAACGCTTCCAATCAATGTCCCGCCCTTTTTTTTTTATTTTTATTTTAGTTTGTCTTACTCGTGTATTGGCTTGTCGCTATTTTATTTTATTTTTTTATTTATTTTACCTTCTGCCAAAATTCTTGACAAACAATAATCTCAATAGAAGCAGCTAAGTTCGATTGGGGCTCCAATACAAAGGGGTTGACTACTATATATATCACAGCTGCGAAGCCCTCCTTTGGCGGGCAACTTTTACTGGCCAGGGGAATACGCTCACCGAACTCAGCAGTGAGTTCTAAAATAATAATTGAAATTTTCTAATTTTAATAAATTTTATTTGTCATGAACTATTAGAGGGTTTTAAAATGATAATTTGAATTTCTTAATTTTAATAAATTTTATGAACTATTAGTCGGTTTTAAAATAATAATAATTTAATTTTCTTAATTTTAATAAAAAAATTTTGTCATGAACTATTAGAGGGTTTTAAAATAATAATTTAAATTTCCTAATTTTAATAAATTTTACTTGTCATGAACTATTAGTGGGTTTTAAAATAATAATTAATTTAATTTTCATAATTTTAATCAATTTTATTTGGCATGAACTATTAATAATTTTTAAAATAATAATTCAAATTTTCTAATTTTAATAAATTTTATTTGGCATGAACTATTAATAATTTTTAAAATAATAATTCAAATTTCCTAACTTTAATCAATTTTATTTGGCATGAACTATTAGTGGGTTTTAAAATAATAACAATTTAATTTTCATAATTTTAATCAATTTTATTTGGCATGAACTATTAGTGGGTTTAAAAATAATAATTGGAATTTCTTAATTTTAATAATTTTTTTTGTCATGAACTATTAGATGTTTTTAAAATAATAATTGAAATTTTCTAATTTTAATAAATTTTATTTGTCATGAACTATTAGTGAGTATTAAAATTATAATTTAAATCCTAATATTAATCAATTTTATTTGTCACGATCTATAAGTGGGTTTTAAAATTAAAATATCGTCATCGTCGGTCATCGCGCAAGTCGATTAATTATAAAAAGTATAGTTATAGAAATATAGGTATATCCGCCATCAATAGAAAATACTTGCCTATAATTAATTCTATTTTTTTTTTTATAAATTTTATTAAACCAATTATTTTAAATTAATTAATGTATACATTGTATTTTTGCTTCGATTCCGGAGATTACTTCTCCACCATCGAGTGTCCTTATTCATCTTTAGTCCTTGTTTTTAGTAAGAGAAAAAATCTAATTAGATAAAAAAACCTCTTTTCCGATTATTATTTCAATTCCATTATTCCCCAATCAAGTCGATTGGATTCTCCATCATCCATCCATCTCATTTTTCACTTGCCTATTCAATCTTTTAATTTTATTTAAATGTATACATTGTATTTTTTATTAATATTTGTAATAAACTTTTTGCGGATTTTAAAATCAAAACTTAGATTTAATAATTAATAAAAAGAAATTTAAAAAAAAAAATTGAAATTTTTATTGACACACCCACGTGTGAATACATTAAGAAATGAAAAAATAAATCAAAATTCCCCGAAGATAAAATCCTGACAGATCGGATTCTCGGCCCAAAAACTCTCTAATCCATGATTTTCATCGAAATTGTTCGAGCCGTTTTCGAGAAACCGATTCTAAATATAGTATATACATATATATATATATATATATATATACAATAATTGCTCGTTTAAAACAATAAGATAGTAACTACATTTTACAATTTTTCATTGAAAAAATAAGCATTTAATCCAAAACGTTTGATTTATTAATAAACGTTTTATCACTCAATTAACAATTACAATAATAAATAACAATCAAGAATTGATTTCAAAGAACTTGCAAATTTCAAATTATTCAACGAGCCACATTGTCCTGAGTGACCTACATTGTATCAACAATT
>JALMQS010000120.1:3768215-3784020 GCA_024734495.1 Forficula auricularia | reverse complement strand
ACATAAATTGCCCAGCAGGAATCAACAGCTGAACTGGGGAGAGGAATTTTCATTTTTAGACCTTCCCCCCGTTTTTGGGAATTTTTTTAAACAAAAGTTGTGAGAAATCACATCCCATACAATTTTGCCCAAAACAAAATTTTCCGTAGAGTTAATAGTTTAGGAGTTATAATATTAATAATTTATTATTTTTATTTTAATTATTTATTTTATTTTATTTCTGTCATCCTTATTGGATAGATCATAGAAACTCGGAAATTTGTTTATATGCTCCATGAGCTCTTCTACCATGTTCATCATAGCTGACAGCCTGACGAGTCCTGGGAATTTATATTTAGAGCTGACGCGTCAGCGAGCGTGTTATGTTTTGGGTGGTTAGTTTTTGCATTTCTTGCTTTCCACCACACCACGGACCCACACCCCCGAACCACCACCACTGGACCCCCCCTGGAACTACACCCCATTCACCCCCGACCCTCCTCCATCGGGACCCCACACCTTATTTTAGGTGTTTAGTTTTGGGATTTCCAGCTCCTCTCGAGGCCCTGTCAGATTATGTATGCACAATTTGGTTGAGTTTGCTCCAGGGGCAAGAATTTTCATTTTTTGACCCCTCTCCCCTTTCTGGGAATTTTTTTAAACAGTGAGAAATCACATCCCATACAATTTTGCCCATAACAAAATTTGCCGTAGAGTTAATAGTTATATTATTAATTAATAATTTATTATTTTTATTTTTATTATTTATTTTATTTTATTTCTGTCATCCTTATTGGATTGATCATACAAACTCGGAAATTTTTTTACATGCTCTATGAGCTCTTCTACCATGTTCATCATAGATGACAAGCCTGACTAGTCCTGGGAATATATATAGAGCTGACGCGTCAGCGAACGAGTTATGCCGCGTTCCGTCACGACACGAAACGTCAGTGTAGTGTGTACACTCCTATTTAAAACGAGCTTTTCGTGCGTGCCTTCGGCACGCCCTCGAAGCTCGGCCCTCCGGGCTGGTGCCCTGGCGGGCAGCGTCTCGGTCCAAAAATTTTATTCCTCTTAAAAAACCACACTCCAAATGTATACCTGTAAACTCCCGAAAATACATAGTCTCTTAAAAGTTTCACCTCATTTTCGTCCTGACACAGCTACAGAAATGAGGCTCTAGATATGAATCTGGTAGTATTTTTTTCTATAATCTACAGCATTGTGATATTTTTTGTGTGGAAATATGTAGATTTATTTAAATAAGTGGGATCGTGTGAGGAGGAGAATTATATTATATCATTTTTTTTAAATTTGGGATCGATAATCGATATAAGGCTCCAAATATTTAAAAGAGATCAATCAGGTGTTGTTTGTATGACAGGCTGCTCCCTCCAGTATTGCCATGAGAAACTCGGGCATGCGTGTCTTAAGTCGTTCAATTTTGTAAAAATCAAAAAATAAGAATAACAAAATTTAGATTTTTAATAAATTATAAAAAAGTGGCAAATTTTTAAAAAATAAACAAATAATATATAAAATATAAATCAAATAAGATGTGATTAATTTCTTTTTCTGTGCGCAAAGAAAAGCGAATTGAATATTTAATTTTTGAGTGGTGAGGGGGGGGGAATAATTATCAATAAATTTAATGTTTCTTAATTTAAAATCAATTGGAGTCTTTTATTCCAAAATTCGAGTTTCAATTACAATTATATTTCAAATTTGCCGCAAAGACGGCATCAGCGCTCCCTGACGGCAGCATTACGTCAGCGTTGCGGCAAATTAATCTAGACAAATATATATAGTATTATTGATTAATTTTTTTCAATCGCCAGCCGAGCGTGTTAACACGACACGCTCGGGGCATAGTGTGAATGCAGCTTGAAGGACGGTTTCACCTAATATGGCTCAGATGCAGTTCGCTCTTTCCCCTACTCTCACATGCGCAGAAAGGCAAAAATATTTTCACTGCGTCGTTTCTCGGATCTGGCAACATTGCATTCTTACCGACGCTAAAAGACAAAGAATAAAAAAACACTTCATGAAACAGCTCAATGCGAAATTCCAGATGAGAACAGTATAGTTAGGTTGAGAGAATTAGCTAAAAATCTCAAATGCACCAGCTGCAGAAGTTTTTTAGATATGGAAAAATTGAGTGATTTTAGTGCGACGTTGCCAAGTCGCCATCTCTCACTTGCCATGCCATGAGAGAAAAATGAAAACCATCAAAAGTACCTAACTTTTAACATTTTTCATACAAAACGAATACCGCTTAATACAATTATTTTAACAGAAAAATATTTGTTATATCTTCAGTTAATGATTCTCAGTTTTTCAAAATAATTTCAAGAAAATTACGATTGTTATTTAATGAAACAGTCGCTTTAACATCAATCGGGATAGGGTTCGCGTGTTAAATATGCAAATTTCAATGGTCAATATTTACAAATTTAGTACCGCAAGGACTATTTAAAAAAATTTCTACTTATAAAGGACACTTATAAATATGTGTATTCAAAGTTTTAAAAGGATTGCAAGAAAGTGGATTTATTAGGGAACGTCCTTAAGGGTGTTAGTGTATGCGTTATAATAGTCTACTATTTGTTGTCTTTCGTTTGGAGAGCGCGTATCCATCCCCTGGGGCTCGTTTGTCGAGAGCAGAGCGACACCACTTGATACTATGCGAGGCCGGAGGTCTTATTATTTTGAAAGGTAGCTCTTGTAAAATGGAGGTGGTGTTAATTCTTTGCGGAAATTGTTTTTTCTATCTCCTCCGCTCTCTCCTAGTATCAAAATCTTCACGAGGATGACCACGTATGTGCCTTGTCACCTCCCTCCTCCCTTCGGTAGTCCAAAGACCACATTTTGACAATGGTCAAATTATTAGTTTCTTGTTGCGACTTATATACATATGTGGGACAGGTCATATCGTTTAAGAATAAAATGGATCTCGAAATTAAAAGAAGAAAAAAGTCAAATCGATGGAGCAAGTTCTGGGGATTAAAGTACATTTTTAAAAATAATGATATCTCTCTTCAGAATAAGATTAAAGTTTACAAAAAAGATGTATTATACCAATACTTATATATGGAGCCCAGACTTGGACCACTACAGCAAAAACTCTACTTATATTGGAGAGAACACAGAGGGCCATGATAAGATCGATTTTGAAGATAAAGAGAATGGATCGCATAACAACAGAATCCATGTATAAAAGAACAGGGATCGAGGACCTGAGAATAATAATTAAAAGATACAAATGGAGATGGGCAGGTCATCTGGTTAGGAGTCAAGACGATAGATGGTCCAAGATACTAACAGAATGGTGCCCAATAACTATGAAAAGGAAAAGAGGAAGACAAAATGCGAGATGGAGCGACGACATCGCGGAGATGATGGGTAGGGATTGGTGTAGAACTGCGAGACAAAGAAGAGCATGGCAATTCCTTGGAGAGGCCTATGCCCGGAAGGGCCTAGTTTCATATAATTAATTGTAATTAAAGTTTTGTTTATAATTATGTTAAATAAAAGGCTTATTATTATTATTATGACTTATATACAGAGTGGAGCATAACGTATCTACCACATTTTGAAGAGGTATAAAAAAAATGAAAAATATTTAACTAGAAAAAAACAGAATATATTTTTGAAAAGAACATAAAATGATTTTTTTTTATAATGTGTTTTAAACATTATATTTTACTTTATGTCAGTCGAAAAAAATGAAAATTTTAGCCCTTTCGACCAAACTCAAACAAATTTTGTATACATATTCTGTGAGCCCCAGAAGGATAGAAATGCAAAAACTAACCAAATTTTGTATACATAGTTTGGTCAAAAGGATAGAATTTTCATTTTTAGGGTATAAAAAGAGTTAAAATTTAACTAGAAAAAAACTGAATATATTTTAGAAAAGAATTTAAAATAATTTTTCTTTAAATGTGTTTTAAACATTATCAAACGAAAAAAAAGGGGGGTTCAAAAATGAAAATTCTAGCCCTTTCGACCAAACTATGTATACAAAATTTGCTTATGGAAAGTGGTGTAGGTTTTAGGTGAAACATGATGTTAATTAATAGAGTAAAGGGTGTGTAGTTTCACAGTGAATGAAATAAAACTCAAAGAGTTTTATACAAACTCAATATATTTCGGATTATTAGTCCATCATCAGGAGTTTACAAGTTAATGATTAACTTGTAAACTCATGATGATGGACTAATAATCGTAATCTATTGAGTTTGCTAAACTCTTTGAGTTTTATTTCATTCACTGTGAAGCTACACCCTCCTCTATTAATTTATACAAATTTGGTTACTTTTTGCATTTCTAGCCTTCTCTGGTGGTCCACAGAATATGTATACAAAATTTGGTTGAGTTTGGTCAAAAGGGATAGAATTTTAATTTTTGACCCTCCCCCACATTTTTGGTGGTTAGTTTTTGCATTTCTAGCCTTTTTAGGGCCCAGAGAATATGTATACAAAATTTGGTTGAGTTTGGTCTAAAGTGCTAGAATTTTCATTTTTGACCTCCCCCCCCCCCTTTTTTTTGTATTCTTTTCAAAAATATATTCTTTCTATTTTCTAGTTAAATTTTTTCATTTTTTATACCTCTTCAAAATGTGGTAGATCTTTATGACCCACCATGTATAATGAATCGTATTGGAATACGTTCGTTGAAGCCGGTCCGTCAGCTCCTGGCCTATATATAGGATATGAATTCTCCATGTAAACTGCTCATGCAATTGTCGGACTAATTTAATTTTTATATGTAATAAATGAGGCGACTGTGGGTCACTGGCCTGAAATACGCTGGTTCGAGACTGAGTCTCGGTAGATCAGATATTTGCAGTCGCCTCCTCTTGGAAAGCAATGGCAACCTACCAAGAGTATAATTGCCTAATAACCTCTCCAAACTAGCCGTTCGGAACCGGCGTTAAAAAGTAGGTCCCGTATATCTGTGTAAAAACAGCTAAACACACTCAGCACAGGTAATATGTGGAGGAGCCGAAACGTAAGGGAGACCTGAAATGGCACTTAAAAGAAGAAGACGTAATAAATATTTTATAATAATACATCAATGGATTGGGAAAAGGAATTTTAAATAAAATATAAAATTAATAAATAAAAATAGTATTTAATTTAAGTTTCATAATAAAACAGCACCAGAACATTTTATTGATAAAATAACTTTTTTCATATATATATATCTATATAGATATAGATATATATATATATATATAATAAGTCGTAATATAACAATAAATATAAATATATATTTATTTTGATTTTGATTATCGGTAACTAAGATTTCTATCCCTACATGATTATTTCGAAATAGGGCTTTAAAGATAGCCTGTTACAATCAATTTCAGGTTCGATCATTTAATCTAGTTTCTGTTAAAATCGAATTAATGATAAATAATGAAAAAAACAATATAAAAAATGTAATATCATAAGTAGAGATAGTTTATTTTTTTTTATATTATAAATCTTTTGAAAAATATATTCAGAAACAAAGGCAGAAAAATATTGTAATTGACGTATTGTGTTAAATAATTATAAAAGATTCAGCCATAGTCCCTTGTCTCATCGTAGAAACTGTTAAATAAATGACAAACATTTTAAAGAAAATTTATTTAGGTTTATTTTCTAAAAAAAAGTGATTCGCAAGGAGTCAACACAGTCAAATTGAAGACTAAGAGAACTAAATACATTTAATTGAATATAAAAGTATTTATTTATGTTTCAAGAGGTCTTAAGTTGAAATACTAACATAGTTTTTAGAAAGAATATTATTTTATAATATATTTATATACCGGGTGAGTTTTTTTTATCTTGAGACAGTCTTATAACTCAAAAACTGCATTATATGAACAAAAGTTTAAAATAAAAATTTCTTTATTTCAAGGGGGAAACTAAACTACTCTATGGTTTGTCGACCAAGAGCAAGCTTTCAAGAGTATTTCAAGGCCAAGTTCTGTTTATTAAATGGAAACCTATATGTTTCTGTACATATTCTTAATCTAGAAAAAAAACTGAATAACTTTCATTAGAACTATTCTTTTATACGACATCAAATAAAATAAACTGCAACGGATCGTTGCTAAACTTTATCCAAATTCATTTGAAATATTAATATGTTCTAGAGTAAAGTACTTTAAAATATAATTTTACTAAAAACTTTATTTAACCTTTTTTGTGGGTCCCAAGGTACTTAATTAGGATATTAAATTTCATCAAAATTGGTTAAGTCATTTTCAAGATATTTAGAAAAAACTAAAAAAGTACTGAAATAAAGTACTAATGTTTGTGGACCGATATGTACCAAAAACTAATCAGCGCTTCATTTTGTTAAAATACTGGTAGGTTTTCAATTTCAATTCATTCGGTGCAACGGTGTGGAAAAATTCGTGGACGAAAAAAACGATAACACACACACATCCATCCATCCATCCATCCATTGGCACGCACTTCCAAAAAAAATGGCACTTTTTGGCCTCTCGGCGAGATCCCAGGTAATTTTTGGCAAAACCGTCACGTGCTAAAATTCAATCTCATTGAATACTTCAATTTGTGACCTTAATTGAGTCCATGGGTTCCGTAGTCTTTACCTGAGGACCCTTTGAAGTCGCGCTTGCCGCGAGACCCATTACAATACTTTCTCCCAAGCTTCGACATTGGATAAAGTAAAAAAATATTAAATCAATTAGATCTCAAAAAAAATTCCTAATAATTATTTTTAACAATCATTCAACAACTTAATTATCAAATAATAATGTATAAATATTTAATTATTAATAATTTTCCGACAATGTTCTGTGACATTCTAGAGTGTATCGCAAGTCTTTAGGATGAAACATTTTTCTTCAACAAAAAAATGCTCCATTTTTATTATGGTAATACAATAATCTATCTATTGAATTGACACGAGAAATAAACTTTTTTAAGCTCAAGAATTTTAAATAAATCTATTAAGTAGAAAATAATCTCTTAAATCTGTGTATAATGATGTTTTAAGTTCATTATAAACACTTATTTTCATTGTTGTGACTTTTCAATTTAATAATTAATAATTTGATTTTTTTGAGATCTAATTGATTTAATATTTTTTTTATTTGATGAAGTATAAAAAAATAGTTCTTATGAAAGTTGTTCAGTTTTTTTTATTATTTAGGAAATGTAATGAAAAATATAGGTTTCCATTTAAAAAACAGAACTTGACCTTGAAATACCCTTGAAAGCCTGTTCTAGGTCTACAAACAATAGCGTAGTTTAGTTCCCCCTTGATATAAATAAACATATAATGCACTGTTTTTGAGTAATAAGACTCTCAAGATAATAAAACTCACCCAGTATAATAACAATAATAAACAAAGCAGTTATTTGTATAGATTTAATTATGAATTGGAACATTCCAACAAAAATTAAACTTTCCACCATGTTGGGATTTGAGCTATAAAAAAAGACCATGGTTCTAAATAATTTTTGAATTTTGATTTGATAGAAACTTTCTATAACATATTTTAAAGATGTTATTAAACAAGTTGAATTTTTAGTTTTACCAAGTATTGCTAGCTCCTTTTGTATTGTATTTTTTTTTTTATGATATTGATGAGAGAATAAGTTACATCAAAAAGCTGCATTCTCTATAGAGCGAAGTAGAAAAACATTTTAGGATTTTGGGTTGAAGGTGGGGTACTGGATGCGTGTAAGAGTGGTCCTTATTTTGGGTATTTTCGAATTTTCACGCTGACAAGAGCTCATATGGTTCGAAATAAATAAAAATAAATATCCCCCAAGTTTCAAGTCTCTATCTCAATTTTAACCTTTGCCCCCCCCCTCCCCAGCGATGTAGGTTTCTCATCTAAATAACATGGCGTATTTGGCATTAAAATATCAATTTTTTAATCCGGTCAAAGTAATGGGTCAAAAAATTTGAAACTCTGTACACTTTATCCTTCTAATACTAGCTATTCATCAGAATTATTACAGATTTTTAGCTATTATAATTTTGGAGTTACAGCTAGATAAAATACTGCTATATCTTAGTGTTACTAAGTTATATACACTCCAAAATTATAATAGCTAAAAATATATAAAAATTCTCAGAGATAGCTACTATTATAAGGATAAAGTGTAGAGTTTCAAATTTTTTGATTTTACTTTGACCGGAATAAAAAATTGATATTTTAATGCCAAAAACCCCATGTTATTTAGATGGTAAACTTATATCGTTGGGGGCACAGGTTATAAATTGAGATAGACTTAAAACTTGGGGGATATTTTTTTTATTTATTTCGAACCATATGAGCCCTTGTCAGCGCAAAAATTCGAAAATACCCAAAATAAGGACCACCCTAATGGGTGACTTAAACATGTGAAGGTTTTAGTTAGCAGGAATGTCCGAGGCAAGTTCCAGGGTCTATATGGAGATAGCGAGTTGTTTTTGAAGTAGTTACTCCATCCAAAAGATTTATTAACACTAATTCTCCATTTTAATTTCTTTGGGACGAACACAAAATATTAGATCCCAAAAATTTTAGGGATTTTAATAATAACAGTATGGTATTTGAGTCTAATTATATCATTTTAAAGATCCGAATAATTTGGAATAGATCTTGCATCTTTTCGCAACAACATAAAAAAAAAATTAATTTACAAAATTAAAATATAATATTATATTAGACTTTGTAATATACATGGTTTGCTTTCTTCAAGTGAAGTTTTAGATGTTCGTTCACTCTATTAGTAAAAATGAATGTAATTTCATTTTAATATATTGTAAATAAAAATGTTTCTTCAAACCTTTTCTGCCTTTGTTCTATCTCTATCAAAATTTCCAATGAAAAATGCATCAAATTTTATTCATATAATTAATAAGGATAATTATAATAATAATATTATATTTCAAACATTTTAAAGGATATTCAGAGAAATTTGTTATTATAAATATACCCCATTTAGAGTTTAAAACTTGAATACATTTAGAAATTCGTTACGATCAAAGGAGTTATTCTATCAATTATTCTAATCGCAATAATATTGCAAATATTCACTTTTTAAATAATAATAAATATAATATCACAATCATTATTAAAATTTATATTATGATATTTCGAAGAATAAATAATAATTAAATATAAAAAGTTATAAGATTTAACGCAAATAAAAATAAAGTAGTGAATAAATATATTTATCCATATAAAGAAATAATTAAAGGCACACAATTTAAGATTAGAATCAATCAACTTGATGTGATTAACATTTAAATAGAAGAAATATGAGAGCAAAATAGATGAATATCCACTAGATTATTAAAAAATCTCAAATTTGTTTGTGCCATAATTCTCTAAGTGCTATAATAATTAATACTGACATTTGAATATAATTGAAGCCAAAAGAATCTTTATACTTAATTTTTTTCCCCAGTTGGCACTTTTATTTCTTAGGCCATTTTTGTATTCACATTTTAAATTAGATGAGTTCTATAAGATACAATATAATACAATAATATTCTTGAATTGGATAGTTTTTTAGAATTAATGCCCGATACAGGAGTAAATCCCTAATATCAAGAGCCCCACAATAAAATCTTTAAAAATCTAAATTGCTTTTTATGAGATGCATTATATATACGATTTTAAAACCTCTGGTATCATCAAACAAATAAAAACATTTCATTTTCGATGATTAAAATTTTGTACGAACACAATATAATTGTAATTTTTTAATTTCCATTATAAAAAATTACAATTATATATTATTATATCAATCTTTTTGAGTATTTATAGTATTTTGAGATACTTAAGAATATTTATTTATTATTATAATCTGATAAATTTAGGAATATCTTTGCATTTATTCACAAAATCTTATATTTACACACATTTATGCAACTTAGTGGTATTGCATCTGTTATTGCATTTTTATAATAATAAAAATAAAAAAAAAAAAATTAAAATAAACAACACTTCGGATAATAAAGATTATAATATAATAAAATGATTTCCGTACCTACACGTAAAACATTTAAATAATAATATATTTAAAAAATAGAACAATATAATTCAATTTGAGCAAATCCAGTGATTAATAAATGCTATATCAAAATATCCTTTTTTTAAGGAATAATCAAAGAATTATTACCTAACATTGTATTTAATCTAATCTCTAAGGACCATATTAATGAATAATATAATATTGCTATGAAATTTATTTTTATAATTTAAAGGTGAAAGAGTATAATTCAATTTTTATTTTTGGTTAATAAATAAAAAATTTTATCAACATAAGTACCTGATTTAAATTTAAATTAAGAAAAAAAAAATATATATTTAAGAGAAATTTTAAAATACCGTTTATACGTTTATGTCAAAATTCCTCTTTAGTATTAATTCAAAATACATTTATTATAATATCACAATTAACTATTTTAAAAAAGTTGATTTTATACAAATCATTTAATATAGTTGGTTTAATTTTCTAGATTTTATATATAGGTATATATAAATAGGAGTATTAGAAAGAATTTGATATGCTGATTCAAAGAAGTTATTTAAAAGAGGAAATTTTAATTTTGAATATTTTAAAAAGAATATACACCTATAATAAAATGTTGAATGTGTAAGATTTAATGAAATATACCTATATCTAATTTAGAAATCAGTAATATTGTTTTTTAACTTATATATTTATTAATAATAATACAAGTTAAATAACTATATAACTAGAGAAAAATATTTTTTTATGAATAATTTTATTAATAAGTTAATAATTTTTTATATATCTATTTTAATTGCAATATGAATTCATTTATTTAAGAATTTTTCATTATTTTAGAAAATGATTTTCTAGCAAGGTCTAAAAGACATGGCCCCCAGATGAAATTTCGGGCCCCGGAACCAAAATCTGAAACGGGCCCCCTTAGTATGAAGTTGAAAAAGTTGGTCACCCTACGCCCTTTTTTTTCTAACATACCCCATTGTCATGCCCGGAACCCATAGGTGCACTTGGACCCCCCCTTGTAGGGGCCATGCTAAAAGAATGGACGGATTGATTATTGAATATATCTATATATTCATAATTCTAATTTAAAAATATATGATAGTCAATTTCTCAATCTTGAAAATTAATTTCAATTTGGTTAAAAAAAAGGCTTTTCAATAGGAGTTTCCATAAAAATTTTATGGTTTTAAAATAAAAATACAGAATAAATACATTTTAAAAGTGAAATTTCAAATCTACTAAAAATAAAGTGTACGGGTTAAAAAGATCTAAAATAAAAATATTTTACTTATTCTATATAAGTTAAAGAAATATTATATTTCAGAAAGTACACTTTTATCGTTTACCGGTTCACACCACTATAAAGAGCGGCCTAAAGTTTTTTTAATGCCTCGCGTATTTTGTCCTTCACGGAAATGCATTCCATCTGAGACAACAAACTTGAAACTATATTTTTTCAATTTCAAATTGAGAATAGTCATTGTTAAGAGTAAAACAAAGTGAGTTTCTGCTTGATGCAAATAAACATGCATTGGTAAATATATTTATAATCAATGAATACCGTATATATAGTATAATATATTTAGTAATGGGTCGATTCTGAAATGTAATGCAATTTACATGTAAATTTGATAGTTACATTGTGTTTCAGAATCGATCTATAAATATCTAGGAGTGTCCTTTGCTAGCAAATAAACGTTACCACATAATCAATATACATTCGACTCTGGATAATTCGAAATCCAAGGGACTACAAGAAAAATTCGAATTATCAAGAGGAAAGAAAAAAAATTCGAATTATTAAGGTTTTATTATATTTTTGAAAATATGTGCGGGCTTACATATATTTTATATACCAATAGCTTCAAGTATAAAAGTAAAAATAATGAAAACGACAAAAAAAAAATTACCTATGTATTAACATTGCAATAGAAAAGAGGTAAACATTACGCGGAAAGTGAGAAGTAAACATTGCTAGGAAAAATTCGAATTAAAAAGAGGGGAAGTGGCCTAGTTCGAATTATAGAACGTTCTCTCCCCCTCTTGTTACGAAAAGAATTTCGAGTTATCGAGAGAATCAATTCTTTCGATTTACCGAAGGTAACAACTGAAGAGTTTGAATTATCGAAAATTCGAATTATCGAGAGTAAACTGTATATAAGTTTATTTGCATCAAGCAGAAGATACCCTCTTTGGTTTAACACACTATTTAAAATCGATTAATTCAAATTTGAAGATGAAAAGATATAAAGGAAGAATGGGCGATTTCCTGAATAGTAGTGAATTTCTGAAGAAAATGTAGGACCAAGAGACAGATGTTTTTGCCAAGTTTTCAAAATTCAATTCTTAGCGGCCCCAACCGGTCAACGGTCTTAGACGGAGCCTTTTGTTCCATAAGTATTGCATGTGTATGGTGTGATATAGCTACCGACAGACAGTAGTAAATTATTTGCATGAACTTTTTGGAAACGACGTTTATTTTGAAACTAGACTTTTCAGGAGAAATTCTCCCTTTATCAATAGAAATTTTTTAAAAAATTTGAAAACGAAATAAAAAAAAAGTTGTTTTCGCTAATGCTTCGAAAACAACCCTAAGAAATTAAATATTTTGATAACAGGCAATTGTTCAAATCGGTTTAGGTTTTCCTCCATAATTGACTCTACATAGCCATTGGACTTAAACGCGACTAGCTTCAAAAGGCTCGATATCTTATTTTGCTGAGTTATAACATTTATGATGGGGATATTAAAAAAATAAAACTTTTTTCGTCATTCATTATTTGTACTGATGTAAACCGTAAAGAGAAGTATAATAACAAATTTGACTATCAAAAATCGAACTTTCTGAAGAAAAAAAAATACATAGTAATATTTTTTATTTTGGATATTTTTAACGAAGCCACCTTGTACTATATATTCAAGTAAAAGAAAAATGATTTTAATCACAACGAATAATTACACTGTTCGACAAAAATTTGTCCCCATAAACCTAACAATGGATTCTAATAGAGTTTTCTACGCTGATTATCATGCAATTTCCCGATCTTTTACAACACGTCAGAGTTTTGAGATATTATCAGTCAAAACGACGAAAAATGCCATTTTGATCTATTTCTTTAATCCCATTAGATATTAAACAGCAATATTAGAAATCAAAATATTTTGTTGGCGTAATAGAAAACAGTTTCCTCTTTGATTTTCACACTACCACTTGTTTTCAGCTCAATTAGAACTCGAGTTATAACTAAAAAACTAAAACTACGTGATTATAAAGGATAATAAAACATAGATAAAAACACACGGTCTTAGTTTTTTTTTAGTTATAGCTCGAGTCCTAATTGAGCTGCAAACAAGTGGTAGTTTGAAAATCAAAGAGGAAGCTGTTTTCTATTACGTCAATGAAATATTTTGATTTCAAATATTGCTGTTTAATATTTAATGAGACTCAAAAATAGGTCAAAATGGCCTTTTTCGATATTTTGACCTATATGTAGCGGCCCGCGAGCTTTCAGACACGGCCGCTAGATGACTCAGTCAGATCGCTGAGGCTAGCAATCAACAACTTCACATAATGTTTACATATTAATATATTTAATTATTTATTGTATGTTCATACTCAATCTGTAAAAACATTGTTCATATATAATATTCACAAACAAACAATTACGATTTAATAAAGATGTTTTAATTGTGACCGAATTGCTCTACGCACTTTGCATGACTGATAACATTTCAGCCAAGTATTAAGTAAGGCAATTCGATCTCGATTGAATCATCATTCACCAAAACTTGTGGGTTGCTCATTTCTTAGCTTTCCCCTTCCAACCACCTTCATTCCGTCGTGGCTATATGCTAGTACCCAGGCAAAGGTCAATCCTAAGTCTGGCGAGGGCATGAACATCGCCCTGTCCAAATCATTGTTAGGTCCCCACCAACTAGGAGGGGAGCGCGGACACGCTCCACGATACCAACCCCCTAACATATAATATCTCAAAACTCTGAATTGTTATAAAAAATCAGAAAATTGCATGATAATCAGCGTATAAAACTCCAGGAATCCATCGCTAGGTTTACGGGGAGAAATTTTTGTTTAAATTTTGTCGAGAAGTGTTATTTAAAGTTACTATAAGTAGGTAACTATTTATTTGTTTTATATCCTAAAATATTAATGTTTTTTTGTTTTCGATTTTATTTAAAAGTACGTATAGTAAAGGCAATAAAAATAATAATGCATCTCATATTAAGCTTAGAGGCTTATGAAGTGGCAGAACCATTACGGGCTGCTCTTATCATATTACTTGCAGCATCAGATAAAGTATATGTTTCTGCTTCAAATACAGGAGGGTATTCCAGGCCTGGATAATCTGGAGGTGGTGATGACATACTAGGTGAAGGCGAATGTGGTACATGAGAAGGCACCGCTCTTCGTAGAGATGAACTCGAATTTAGAATGTTGGGTTTCTTTCCAATCATAGCAACTCCCATTGTCGGTAGATTAGCCTGAAATCATTATAATATATATAAGTTTTTAGAAAAAGAAAATCAATTATATTTCTATGTAACTAGCAGAATGGGGACCAATTTTCAAGCTGATTTTTTTGATTAGTAAATTAATTCTTAACAAATTAATAATAATAAAAAATTGTGTTTCCTATTCCATTACACAATCCATTTCCTGGGAACCGAGGGGAGAAGAGGTCAGGGTATTACCTGCTTGTCCTAAAAGCGACTAAAGAGGTTGGACATGAGGCTAACAAACTGATTGACTTATCGCATTTTAAGAGTGTCAACCGGAACAAGGCCCTGGGGGGACCGCATGATTGAATATCAGATCAGAAAGGCATTTGCGGTATGAACAATTGGTTAACCCGGAGTCAGACCCGTTTGAAGAACAATGTTGAGTAGGCCAATCACCATTGGAGTCGGCGGAAACAAGCAAAGAAAAATAATCCATTTTCATGGCTCTGGTGTGAACCCTAGTACTCCTGCCTTAAATTAGACGCTTAAGATAGAGGCTTGTAGGCAGTTTGTTTGTTTGTGTTTTTTCATCATAGGCTCCACGGAGGAGTGCTTGATGAAAGTCATGAGTTAAAAAATAAAATAATAAATAAATTAAACAAACAAATAAATAAAATAAATAAATATATAAAGTAATCCTGCTGAGAATATGTCAGAAATCAAGTACAGGCATGATCGTCGTCTAAAAACAGTGGCATAAGTAAGACCATCTGAGCCACTCCGCAAAAAGCTTGGGTGCAGCCCCTCCTCCAAACCCTATGTTTTGTAATATTAAAAATGTATTTAAATGAGTATTTAATATCGAGATGAAAAAATATAATTCCGTTAAAATATCTATACCTTTCGTCAATGGAAAAAAAATTTACAAATGGTCTCTCTCTCCCTTAAAGTAATATTTCGAATTGGACAGAAAAATACATTTTTATTTAAATGAGTATTTTTTATAGATGAAAAAATATAATTTCGTGAAAATATCTCAAAAAATATATTTTTACACACTTAGCTAAGGTAGAAAATTTTTACAAAGGTCTATTTCACAGCCCCATTGGACCCTCCCCAAACCTCTATATTATAAAATACACTCGTGGACAAAGTTAGCGGAATAAAAGTCAGAAAAATATGCTTATTTTATATAAATATATATATATTTTTTAGTCACTTATTTTTAAGTGATTTTGATAATTTTGAACTAATTTTTGATATTAATTAACAAATTTAAAAATTTTAAAATAATCTAAAATTAAAAAAATAGGTCTTATCTGAAATTAAGTGATTTCATGTTTGACTGTATTTTTCTT
>JALMQS010000120.1:3749334-3768115 GCA_024734495.1 Forficula auricularia | reverse complement strand
GACGGCTCGTTTCTGAATTGCATCAAGGGTAGCAAGAGAATATTTTGAGGCTCCTCTCCACAGATGAGAGCCGTATTCCGAGGACAGGGGCGGATTCGGGCCTTGTAGATGGTGAGAAGTTGTGGGGGTTTGTAAAATCGCTTGGACCTGAATAAGAAGCCAATCTTCCTTGCTGCAGATTTCGCCACAGAGGAGATGTGTTCATTCCAAGACAGGTCAGATGCGACAGAGACGCCCAACATGGATAGGCTGTCACACATTTTTAGGGTATTCGAATCGAAGTGAATATCAGGGAAATCTCGATTTTCGCGCATAGAAATTAGACAACATTGAGTCTTATTTGAATTAAAGCTAACTAAATTTTGAGAGCCCCATTTATTCAGTTTGTCTAGGTCGAGAGTAATTGAGGAGGCAATATTGATTCGATTATTCGGGAGAGTTTAAGTGCATGGCCCATCGACGAAAACAGGTGATAGTCGGAAGGAGCCAGGTCTGGCAAGTAAGCTTCATGGGGTAGCAATTCCCAGTGGAGTGCTTCCAGCGTATCCTGAACCATTTCTGCTTTATGTGAAGGAGCATTCTCATGAAGGAAAATCACTTTATGTTGCCTTTTTTGATATTCTGGCCGTTTTTCCTGCAATGACAGGTTCAAATCAATTAATTGTTGTTGCTGTCGTTTAGCATTTATAGTTTCAGCAGGTTTCAATAGCTCATGATAGACGACACCTTTCTAGTCCTATCGTCATTCATCGTCATCCCATCGTCATCGCTGAAACCATCTTTTGTATGCTGCTAATGATAGAGCATGACTACCATAAGCTTCTTCAAGCATTCGTTGGGATTCTGCCGCGTTTTTCTTTAAATGATAACAAAAAATTAATGCTGTCCGCATATCGTAAGTTCTTGGAAGATCGGAGAAAGAAGAACCTTGTGGAAGAGTGTGAAGAAAAGAAGAGGTCAGATGATGGGGCACACACTGAGACATGGGGGACTGCTTAGGGATATCTTGGAGGGGGAGGTGGGAAAGAAAAGGGGAAGGAGAAGACCCAGATTAGAATATTTCAACCAAATAATTGGGGATATGGGATGCCAGACATTTAGAGAGGTCAAACAGCAGGCGGGGGACAGAGTCGAGTGGAGACGGATTGTTGCATCAAACCAGTCTTAGGACTGTATACTCAATGATTATGATGATGCATATCGTATGCTGTAGGCACAAAATTCGACATTTTTAGCACGAAAATTTTTTATGTTGTTGTAGTGCAAATCAAATTTTCAACACTGAATGTTGTTGACAGATGCCAAAGCAATGAAAATATAATAAGGTTATGGTTCGTTCAAAATAAACATAACCTATACTGCAATCTATCGTAAAATGCTTATTTCATATGCATACACCTAGTATAAAGATAAGAGTAAATAAATATTATATTTAATATTGATCTACTATAAGTTAAGGATTCTAGGTCACTTATTTCACATTAATACATCTAGTATTATTGGTAACCGGGTGGTGCTGAAGATATGGAAGAATTGACTTCAAACCTCCCCGAAACAATCATTCGATGAGAATTTTAATACGATTTGTAATTTCGCGAAAAATTAATACAAATTACTTGTTAATTTCAAGTTTATATCTTATTTAGTTTATGAGCTACAATGCTCTGACTCTGACATTGTAGAGTACCATTTCATTTTTGAACGTAACCTTAAAACCCACTCCATCTATTAGAAATCCCTCAGATTAAATTAACAAAAAATTAAAAACAACGTAAAAGTATCGTTTTGGTTCAAGTGTACATTCCAAATGGTCATTCCTGGAATAATAGAAATTAAGAAATTAATCTTTAATAGATTGAAGACCGGTATATTTGGCATCCTTAGCTGAATATAAGAAGAGAGGTATGCTTCTATCCGCGCCCTTTGTATTAATTTTCCTTGATCAATTTCTAATTAAAAAATCATTCAACGCTTTATTTATTTATTTTAGTTCTTTATTTATTTATTTATTTATTTACAATATATACACACGTAGGACCTTGGACCCCAACTAGTGTTGTACAACACGTTGGAAATTCCAGCAGAAGACACACTCTTTTATTGTCTCCTTCAATGTGTTTTTCAATTTAACTAGATTAAATATTCAATTTTCTATTTTAAAACCCGCTAATAGTTCATTACAAATTTTAATACCTATAAATACATGTAATTTGTTTCTCAAAAACGGCTCTAACGATTTCGATAAAACCACGGATTATAGAAGTTTTTGGCTCGTTAAATCGAGATCTGCCAGGAGGGTCTCATCTTCAGGTAACTTTAATTGGATTTTTTATTTTTTATTAAAGTTATTCGCGCAAGTCAATGATTTGCTAAGTTTGAGTTCTTAAAAGGTTTTCTATTTCTTTTCTATGCACATAGACATTGGGCTGATTCACATGATTTTTCTCTTGAAAGAACTTAGAGAGGTATTGTGGGCTGGTTCTCTATGTTATTCTTAACCGACTTATCATTTCGACAAATACTATAAATATGTGTTTTTTCTCCCTAAAACGTTTGAATTATTAATAAAAGTCTCATGATATTGTTTTTCAAAAGAACTGTATTTTTTTCAAAAATTTATTTCAAAATATCTATATATATAAAATTAAGGATTTGTCTGTACATAGCTCTAAATCACGCCAAATTTTGGTTGCACACGTTTCAAGCAAAGTTATGAACGAAAACACCGCCAACAAAATTCCTGTCTGTCTGTATGTCTGTATGTCTGTCTGTTTCAGTGGTTTCCGAAAATTTGCTCACGATTCACGTAAAAACGGCTGAAGGGATTATTATGAAATTTCATATTTCCATCAGATGTCTTCTAACTTACGTTTTTAGCTATATAACGATTTGATATTTTGACCCCAGAAGGGGGTTTCGGGGGACGCACGAATGAAAATTATCAAATAACTCCTAAACTATTAGACCTACGCAAAATTTTATAATAAACAAAGTTGTAGGAGATGTAATTTCTGACAACTTTTGTTTAAAAAATTTCCCCAAAAAACCACCCAAAAAGGGGGGAGAGTGAAAGAATTTAAATTCTTGCCCTTTGGAGCAAACTCAACCAAATTTTGTATACATAATCTCTGGGCCTTTAGAGAGCTAGAAATGCAAAAACTAACTACCCAAAATGGGGGGGGGAGATCAAAAAATGAAAATACTCACCCTTGGAGCTTAGAACTTAACCATATTTTGTATACATAATCTGTGGGTCACTACAAGGCTAAAAATGAAAAAAACTGGGTGCGGGGTGGAGTGATGGTGCGGGGATGGAGGGCACGGGGTGGGGTCCTGGGGTGCAGAGTGGAGTGGAGTGTTTAGGTGAGAGTGCAGAGGCGTAATGGGGGGGGGCTCAGGTGAGGGTCCATAGGCGTAGTGGGGTGGGGCGGAGTGTGTGTGCGGGTTGAAGGGCAAGGGGGTGGAGTCGTGCGGTGAGGAGTAAGGGATCAAGTGAGGATCCAGGGGCTTAGTGGGGTGGTGCAGGGTGGGGCGGGGGGGTTCGTGGGTTGGGGTCCAGGGGCTAACAAGAGGGCAGCCAAAGGCGGGCCTTGCAGCTAGTCTTGATATAAGAACATCAAATACAGGGTGATTCATGGTCGATGCCACGTTAGACGTTTATGGGGGTCAAAAAATGAAAATTCTTTCTCTTGGGCCAAACTCAACCAAATTTTCTATACAAAATCTGTGGGTCACTAGAAGGCTAGAAATGCAAAAAACTGGGTGCGGGGGTGGAATGGGGGTGGGGTGAAGAGTGAGGCGGGTGGGGCTGCAGGGGGTGGTGTGGGGTGGAGTCCAGTGGACTAGGCGGGGGGCTGGTGCGCAGGGTTGGAGGGCACGTGGTGGGGGTCCGGGGTGGATGGGGTGCGGGGTCAAGGTGGGTGGTGTGGGGGCTGGGAACGGGTGCATAGTGCGTGGGGTGTGGGTGCTGGAAGTGTTTTGGGGGTGGGGGTGAGGATGAGGGTGCGGAATGGAATGTTGGGGTGGTGGTGTGGGGGCGGGGGTTGGGCATGGTGCGGGGGTGTTTCGGGGGGGGGGGGGGGGGCAGAGGGTGTGCCCCCTGGCTAGCAGAGGGCCGCCGAAGGGGGCCTTGCAGCTAGTATCTTATATAACCAGGTCTCAATTTTAAGAAAAAATATTTTGATATGTTTTTTAATTAAGCTAATAATTAACGGGTGGTTGAAAAAATGAATCAACTGGTTGAATCAATACAATGATTGAATAAATAATAAATAAAACAAAAAAATTACCAATCGAATCTAAATCTTCCATTAAAATTAAGAAAGTAGTATAGTTTACGAATTGTTTGTTGTATTGATCTCAATTTTTTGTTTGTATGTTAATGATAGTCTAACATCTATCACAATATTAATAAAAAAGCTTCTACGTTGTTCACTATTGCTCTATCTTCACGTGAATTGCAAAAATAATATTATTATAACACTTTATTCATTTAGTTTATCATTGCAATGATTTTTATCCAAAACTTTTGTTTAACATTCTGAAGAACAAGAAATTAACCTAAAAAATAGTCCTATCGGACCCAAAGTAGTGAACTTGGAATGTCATCTGTCATAAACTTGTCTTGGAAATTGTAGTCCGAATTCAAAACTTTACGCTCCTTTCTCTAACGCTATCGGCAAAGTAGATTGGGAAAACGTGGCCGGTCCAAAGTTAAATTAAATTATTGTTTGTTCATTGTTCTAAGAAATATTGATATGGAATTATTTATTTATTTATTTTTTGTTTGTTTCAGGTAAGAGACATACAGTATACTGCATACTATACAACATACCTACCTTACAATATGATTAGTTGTACAATCTCGGACTTTGCATTTGAGCTTCATTTTGGTGAGTTACAAATTGCTTAAATATTTATTATATCTACTCTTATTAAACAAGCAAAAATTGTATATATATATATATTTGTATCTTGGTTCTATTTTGAAAACGGCTCTGCCGATTTTGATGAAACCAACTCTATTAACAAGTTTTGAGGATGAGAAATCGATCTGGCTAGGTCTGGACCCCGACAAATTTAATCTTAATTGATCTTTTCTTAATTAAAGTAATTATTGATAGATGAAAAACTCAATAAAAAAGTTTGTTTACATTTTTTTCAATTATATTTTATTTTTAATTGTTTTTTTAATTTTAAAACCCACTAATAGGTTATAAAAAATATTAATATATTATATTAAAAATTAGTATTTTTTTGTTTTTAATTAACAGGTGTCTAAATCATAACATTACAGGTGGATTCATAACAAAACAGGTGTGTTTACAAATAAAGTGGTTGAAGTGGCTTTTGTTTTAAATAGCTTGGAAACAAATCTTATTTAATTTTATGTTTTTATTTCAGATCTTATACGATTATTTTTTTTATTATTATTTCCTATTTATTTTTTTATAATGTTTATCAATATGAACGAATGTGGGCAAATTGGTGTACGAGTAAACAAATATACACATAATATGTAGACCATTAGAAAGCTTGAAATGCAAAAACTGGGTGCGGGGTAGGGTGGATGTGGGAGGGCAGGTGGTGGGGTGCAGTTGTGGGAAATCCGGGGGGGATGGGGCGGGGTCGGGGTGGGGATGCAGTGGTGGGGGCAAGGTGCGTGGTTTCGGGGGGTCCAGGGGGCGTGTATTATATATATCACAACAATCTTACATCATTAAAAAGAAAGAAAAAACTGAGACGTTCTGATGTGGCCATTCACTTGACTTTACCATACAACCTGGCCCCTCACTTATATTTAATATTTAATAGACCCTACACCCCCCCCCATTTTGGGCGGTATGTTTTTGCATTTTTACATTACTGGGGCCCCACTGATTATGTATAAAAAATTTGGTCGAGTTTTCTCAAATAGCCTAGATTTTTAATTTTTAACCCGCCCCCTCCACCCGCCTTAATTTTGGGTCGTTATGCACCAAAATCTAATCAGTTCTTAATAAGGTTTTGATATTCTCACCAGTTTTTGAGCTAGCTCGTCCACAAAAATTTGGTAACCCACTGACTAACAGAATAAAGTACTAACAGACATTTTGACAAAACAATTATTATCTCAAAAAAATAATTTTTTCGATCTTCAATTATGAGGGCTTTTTTGTAGAGCGAAATGCCATGGTTTCGGTCAATTTTTTCAATCAAAATAGTTTCAGTCGTTTTTTAGATGTTTTTTAAAAAAA
This sequence comes from Forficula auricularia, assembly GCA_024734495.1. Taxonomy (NCBI): domain Eukaryota; kingdom Metazoa; phylum Arthropoda; class Insecta; order Dermaptera; family Forficulidae; genus Forficula; species Forficula auricularia. The sequence continues at coordinate 3,761,879 of JALMQS010000120.1, read as the reverse complement.
GTAGGAAAAAAATACTTTTTTCATGCCCTATTACAGTAATACTTGACCATACCCTGTATGGTAAAGTAAAAAATTATTATTATTAATACATGTTTTGCGCCTAGTCGAACATATCTTCAGTTTCCTTTTCATAATTCATTTATATATCACACCTTGTACAAACGTATCAGAACAAGTACAAAAATGAAAAAAAAAGAGAAAATCCAATTAACAAAACTTAAATGTAACATCTTTGACATTTTTGGGTATAAATTAATTTAGATTTATGCAGACTAGGGTGGCCTTAGCTATACCTGGTGAAATTTTTTTTTGGAAAATTTTTCCGGACACCCGCTCAAATGATGAAGTTGGGTATGATAATAATTCATACAAAATTTGAGATCGATCGGACAACCCTTTGACGGGACTGATCTCATTTGAAAATTTGAAATTTTAAGAATTTCGCTCTAGTCGGCTGCTATACTTTGTTATAAGTTGTTAAATATTATTTTGTTAAATCCCGCCCCTACCTTTGTCACTCAGTCATTATTAAAACACATACAGCAAAAGAAAGAAAAATTGGGGGTGATGAATGGAGACGGGAGAGAATAATGGAATTGAAATAATTATCGGAAAAGAGGTTTTTTCTTTAATTAGTTTTTTCCTCTTATTAAAACAAGGACACTCGATAGTGGAGAAGTAATCTTCGGAATCGAAGCTCAAAAACAATGTATGCATAAATTCATGTACAATAATTGGTTTAATAAAATTAAAAAAAAAAAAAAAAAAAAAAAAGAAAGAAAAATTTAATTGAATTCTATATGATAGCCGCTTTGCCTACCTCTTAGGCGTACATCGAGAAAAAGATTTATTTGAGTCATATAAATGTAATAAAAGTAAAAAAATTGTTTTTGTAATAAATACAGGGTGTTTCAGGAGGAATAGTAAATATTTTAGGAGGTGGTGGTATAGACGAATTCCAATAAAAAATGCCATATAACATGTGTCCAATTTTTATTTTTATTTTTTTTCAACTTTGAACGTCCTCATTTGTCTTTGCTTTAAGTTTGTTTGGGTTACATACTAACAACTGTATCTCTGTACTCAATAAAATTTGGACACATGTTATATGGTATTTTTTATTGCAATTCGTCTACCAGGTGTACAAGTATGAAATAGGATTTTTTTTCTAAAAATACATGTTAAATTCGGATGAATGATAAAACGTGCTTGATTCAAGTATGCTTCATCGCTTGTTATACATTTTTCCCATCTTTCGGGCAATTTGTGAATATTACGCCAGTAAAAACTACCCCTTTTGCTGCGAATCATTATTCGAGCCATTTTTTCACATCTTCGTATGGACCAAAGCGCTGCTCAGCAAGTGGTAATAGGAAGGAGCAAAGTCTGGTGAGTAAGCCGCATGGGGTAGAACTTCCCAGCTGCGTTCTTCAAACGTCTTCCGAACCGATTTTTCCGTATATGATGGAGATTTGTCATGGAGAAAAATGACCTTATTTTGTCTTTTTTTTGATATTCTGATCGTTTTTTGAACAGCGAACTGTTTAATTTGATCAATTGTTGTTGGTAGCGTTTGGTATTAACAGTTTCAATCGTTTTCGTCCAACAATGCTTGAAATTCTGCATCTTTTTTACCTTTTTGTCGGTTTTCCGTGTTCCTTGTCTGCAACATCAAAATCATCATTTTTGAAATGCCGAAACCATCTTTCACACGTATCTTGAGATGGAGCATGCTCACCATAAGCTTCTCGAAACATTCGGTATGATTCAGTAGCAGTTCTCTTAGAATAAAAACAAAAAATTAATGCTGTCCGCAAATGCTAAAATTTTATTGTCACAAATTTCGACATTTTGAACACAGCAAAACAATACTATGCATACACTTTTTCAATTTATCACTTATATGCGTTTGACACTTGTTGAATGCCATCTATGTCAAATCTTTATGCTACACACTGAATTGGTACATCATCTGTTTCTCGAATCCCCATTTTATACTTGTACACCTAGTATACTACCACCTCCTAAAATATTTACTATTCCTCCTGAAACACCCTGTATTAAAGAAGGGATTTAGCATTCACATAGAACTAAATGAATAGAATTACGATTGTCTCAAAATAAACTTTACTTATCAAATATGAAGTTTTCCAAATCCGCTGTCAAGTTTGATTTCATACAGTCGGGATATTTTTTCATATATTCTGAAACAATTTGCAGAATATATTGTTTCTCTTCTTCGCTTCTTGAAAGGATTTTATTATAGTCTTCCATGAGTTTCACTCGTTTAGCGGTACAGTTTACAACTTGAAGTTTTTTACAATTTCCAGTCCAATTTGAAAACTGCCATCATTTTCCCATCCAAGAGGATCTTTTTGTAAAAAATCCATTGGGATGGAAAATCTCCCAAAAAATCCTCTTGTATTTTGTGAAATGAAATTCTTCATATGGTCTATGCCCTTTGTTAAAAAAATTTCCACATCATTTGGAAAAATTTCGAATTTTTTCACACTGTTGTCGATTTTATCCAGTGCCTCCACCATCCGTTTCTTGGTGTCACATCCAATTGTTAAGGTTTTGACCAGATTTCCTTAACAACTTATGGCAAATGCGTCGCTTGCTCCTGGTATCGGATTTTTGCGCGGAATTTGTAAATTATTTTTTGTCTTTTGATGGAAATCTATGGTCATGTTATTTGTTAATGAGCATATATTTCTATTTTTTTTGTATTTGTTTATTATTTGTTAAATTGTTGTAGTTAATTTGTAATGATGTTTGTTAATGTATTCTAGCTAGATTGTATTGAAGTTTGGATAACCTAGCTACCGAGGACTTGTGCCTCTAAGCAGGTCTAGAAATAAAGATTTATTTATTTATTTATTTATTTATTATTTCATCGTCAAAAAATGTTAAGGCTGCTGTTTCTGGTGCCAGATATCACAAATGGTTACATAATTAATTTATGTTACAATATACCCATCGGTATATTGTATAATGAAATTGCAAAAGGAAGCGAATTGGAGAATAAGGGTTAAAATAATATTTTTATATTTCATTTTTTAGATTTTATTAAAATTTTCACGTCAATATATTTTATTAATTAAATAAATCTGATAAGTAATTCTTTTAAAATAAGTTGGTCTAAATATATAAATTACTTAACAAATTTCATATTAAAATTAACTTCACATTTAAATTTAAATAGAAAGAGAGAATTACTGCATGTTTGAATGAGTCTTAAAGAGAGTTATTAAATAATCCGTTTGAATTTCAGTGGAAAAACAATACAATTTATAATTTTGATTTAAAAAAAGAAATGAATACTTGAAATTGAGCAGTCGAATGGAGAAGTAGAAATTCTGTGACGAGACAAAAAACAACGCAAAACACTCTCAATTCTGGACTCTTACGGAGAGCTTCTCAACTCTGGACTCTTAGGGCCGGTTGTATGTCGCAAAGTAAATGCTATTTACCACTAACCAAAGGTAGATGGTAAATGGAGGGACTGGGATAGCCAATCAGACGACAGGCACTGAAGGTGATTGGCTATCCCAGTCCCTCCATTTACCATCTAACCTTTGGTTAGTGGTAAAAAGCATTTACTTTGCGACATACAACCGGCCCTTAGAGAGAGCTTCTCGAACTTGAGAAGAGAAGAGAAACATCTAACTTGATCGATAGAGAGAGAGGCTACATACTACATTTTGATATTATACACTCGTCACTCAAAGCTCGCAAAAATCATCACTTTTTCCATACTTCTCAACGCATATATTAATTTAAGCTAACTCGCTACCAGGAGGGAAGCCAACGGAATAATTGGGACCTCATCGTGCCGAATCTGCCAGACGCCGATAATTCAATACAGGCGCACCTGGAAATCTCAAGATTGGTGCCTGAATTATAAGTGGAGTCCAGTCGACGGCAAGAGGGATAATACTATACCTTTGGTCCACGAGGCGTGTAATATCGTCACATATATATATTCTTCATAAACCCATTTGATACTGTACAATTCAATTATTGATTCTTAAAGTAAAATAATAAATTCACATAAATAAATTTAACAATTCTTAAAACAAAAACTTACTATTATTGAAAACTTACATATCCCTCCTTTTTGTTTTATTTGCATTTTTTTATTCACATTTTAACTTGCATTCAGTAACGCAGATTATTTTTAAGGGTGAATCATGGAAATTATTCAAATTTACGCGGTTCAATTAATTTAATTAATTTCAAAATAAAAATGGAACTGAGTTCGTTAAAAATAAAATGTTTATACAAAATCAAAAAGTCACTAGACTAGTCTAGAAGATAACCGCCAAAAGGAAAAATGACATCGATCTAATATGGCTTCTCTGGTAGGATTCATCTGTAGCGCAGTTGGTTAGCGCAGCCTCGGCTATAGAGGAAGACGCAGGTTCGAATCCTGCCAGATGCTAAATTTCATTTTTCCTTTTCAAAACAAAAATAATGAAATGATTTATGAACTGCAAAAAATTCGCAGGCTGAATCATGGAAATTATTCAAATTTACGCGGTTCAATTAATTTAATTAATTATTTTTAAATTCAATCAATTTCAGAACGAAAGCACTAAGAGAGAAAACCCTGAGAAACACCCACCACCATTTTCAATCACAAACCAACATCCAAAATACATATTACCCACTGCAATGTATTGTGATACGGCTTATTTTCTCAAATTTGTATGAAATTAATAATCTTAACCCAAAATAAACAAATAAATTAATAATAATAATAAAATACTCTACAGTTTAACTTTTCATTTGTCCTTATCTTGTTAACTAAGATATACATGCTGGTTATCTCTCTCTCTCTATCTCTCTACCTATCTAAATGTAAGTTATCTGTTTGTTTTACATTACTATAGATTTACTATTTTATAAAATGATATTTATGATTGAACAAAGAACAAAAATAAACAAACAATCTTTCAAAAGGCTAGACAAATCTTTACCAGATGAAAATAATTAATCTCTCAACTAAAAAAAAAAAAATATTTAATATGTTGGGGCTTGAAAAAGCAAAAATATTTAATATTTTGTTTGAGTAACAAAACTGACATATTAATAGATATACGTATGATAATATCATCTGACTCCTTACCTCTGATCACATCAAAACAGACGATGGCAAATTGTCCAGACTCTGTTATTGGAAATCTGGTAGGGTTCATTTCGTCATTAGAATCTCAACTCAAACATGTTATTGTTTACTTTGGATATCCGTAAGTTGTTTTAATAGTAAATTAAAAAAAATTTAAAAAAATATCATTTTTGAAATGTTTTTATTGAAATTTTCAGGAGTTGTCATGATAGAGGCATAAACAAACAAATATGTGACCTTCTCAGAGAAAAGGGACCAAGTGTGTCAAAAAACAGGTTTGGACTTAAGAGTGGATTCTGGTACCTAAAAGGGTATAGAATAAGATGAAATGAGTTAGATTTCTGATAAAAATTTATTTACCCCATAAAAACGTACAAAACGAACTTGGGAAAATCGATAAAAATGAGAAAAACATTAAAATTTTATTATTATTATTTATTATTATTAATATTATTTATTATTATTTTTTACATTAAAATTTTATAACTAACCATACCAAATCGCATCTCCCAACTAAAGGTGTGTTCAAAGTGATAATGCGTTATGAAACTTTAAATGCGTTTTTCTCAAAAGTTTATTTTCACACACTAGGTCCCTTTTCTCGGAGAAGGTCACATATGTATTTAATCGAAAAACATGTTGTTTTTTGAGGGTAGCAAAGTTGTTGATTCATAAACAGAAACCAATGAGGTTGTCCACGTGTAGCACGTGCAGTGTATCTCTATAATGAATTTCTCAATGAATGGTTTTATTTATTTTTCTTTTAAGTTTTCGGAAGTTATTCAATTTGTTTCCCCCCCCCTAAAAAAATAAATAAAGAAATAAAAAATAAAGTAAAAAGAAACAAGCAATATTTATACTATATTCAAACGCCTCCAAATCGATCACAAACCCAAAGGTCGAAAATAATTTTTTCTTTACCCCGGGGCGCAATCACAACGAGGCCGCGTCGAAAGACAAATTAAATTAAATTAGATAAGGAAGAAAAGATTTTGTTATTATAGACAAAAGGATCAGCCGGGATTCGAACCTGAGATCTTCGCATGTGCACTGCGATGCCTTCATAAGAGCCTTAGTTCTTATCCTCTTGGCCACTGATCCACGAACTCAAGCTAATACCTAATGTCTATATGAATTTGGAATTTCATTTTTTATTTAATCTTTTAATCTCTTCCTCGTTCATTTTTGCAGCTCTTATTAAACTATATTCAAACGCCTCCCAATTGATCACAAATAAAAATGAAATTCCATTATTCACATAGACATTAGGTATTAGCTTGAGGTTCGTGGATCAATGGCCAAAAAGGATAAGAACTAAGGCTCTTATGAAGGCATCGCAGCGCACATGCGAAGATCCCAGGTTCGAATCCCGGCTGATCCTTTTGTCTTGACATCAATTCATCGACATTTTTGATGAATTGTGGTCGATGAATTTTTCTAGAGCCCTCAAACACATACTCTTGTAAATCTGATAAGACCATGGTTCTCAAACCGTGTTCTTCGAAAAAATTAACTTTGATTTTAAAATAATATTCTTGGGAATATATGACAGATATTGCCTGTTTTATTTATGAATAATTGATGTGCAAATACCCAAATTGAGATCGAATTACAAAAGCTAAGTGAAAGAATGGAGAAACAAATATCGCACTAGTAAAATAAATAAATATTACTTTACCATACAGGGAATGGTCAAGTATTGTAATCGTGTATAAAAAAAGTGTCTGTCTGGTTGTCTGTCCGTTAGTCTGTGCGTTACCAAATTTTTGTGGACTAGCTAGCTTAAAAACAAGTTTGAATATCGAAACCAAATTTCACACGTAGTTTTGAGATTAAGAGCTGATTAGATTTTGGTGCATATCCACCCAAAATTAAAGGGGGGTGGAGGGGGGTTAAAAATTAAAAATCTAGGCCATTTGAGCAAATTCAACCAAATTTTGTATATATAATCAGTGGACCCCCAGAAGTCTAAAAATGCAAAAACTAGCCTCCCAAAATGGGGAAGGGGGGGGGGGGTCAAAAAATGAAAATCTTGGCCATTTACCAAACTCAACCAAATTTTGTATACATAATCAGTGGGACCCCAGAAAAATAAAAATGCAAAAACTAACCCCCCTTACATGATTATAAATAATTTTAGGGCCCAGGTTGTATGGTAAAGTCAGGTGTGGATGGCCACATCAGAACACGTCAGCTTATTTATATTTCATTTTTAATGTTATATATTTCTTTACAATGTTCGTTTAGTATTATTATTATTATATTATCTATGTTTACATGTAAGAATAATAGTAAACACGATAATAATAACTCATATGTTTAAATTTTTCACTCCAAAAAATGTCTATACTGGGTCTAAATCTAATATGGGGATATATAATTTTTTATGCGGCCCGCGGAGTTGTGTTGCATGTCCAAAGTGGCCCGCAAGATCATTTGGGTTGGCCGCCCCCTGATCTAGATAGCAAAAATATTTCAACAGATGTCTTGCCTACTACTGGCTGGTAGAGTCTGGGATTTCCAGTGTCCTGAGAAACTCTGCGCGTGCTCAGTACTAACAGATGTCTGCCTGGGATCAGATACGACCCCAGCGTTACCATTGTTGGATTAACGTAATGCCTAAGCACGACCAAACAGTATTCACTAACCTCTATTAAATCTCTTTGTTCAATCAGGCAGATCACTCTGTCAATTAAGCGGATTATAATAGTAAATGATGATATTATCTAAAATAATATGTAAAAATATATTTATTTTTATTAAAAATTTTCACTTCTACTTTGTGGTTAAATTTTAATAAAAATTTGAAACATTTCTTCCATTCTTTTTTTTACTTTATCCAATGCAAAGCATGGGTAAAGTATTGTAATCGCTCTCGGGGCAAGCGTGGATTCAAAGGGTCCTCAGGTAAAGACTACGGAACCCATGGACTCAATTAAAGTCACAAATTGTAGTATTCAATTAGGTTGAATATTAGCACGTGACGGTTTTGCCAAAAATTACATGGGGTCTCGTCGAGAGGCCAAAAAGTGCGATTTTTACTTTATCCAATGCAAAGCATGGGTAAAGTATTGCAATCGCTCTCGGGGCAAGCGTGGCTTCAAAGGGTCCTCAGGTAAAGACTACGGAACCCATGGACTCAATTAAAGTCACAAATTGTAGTATTCAATTAGGTTGAATTTTAGCACGTCACGGTTTTGCCAAAAATTACATGGGGTCTCGTCGAGAGGCCAAAAAGTGCCATTTTTTCATTTAGTGCGTGCGGATGGATGTATGGATGGATGTATGTATGGATGGATGTATGTATGTATGTTATCGCTTTTTTGGCCCACGATTTTTTCCACACCGTTGCACCGATTGAAATGAAATTGAAAAACTAGCATTCTTTGAACAAAATGAAGCGCTGATTAGTTTTTGGTACATATCGACCCACAAACATTAGTACTTTATTTCAGTACTTTTTTAGTTTTTTCTAAATATCTTGAAAATGACTTAACCAATTTTGATGAAATTTAATATCCTAATTAAGTACCTTGGGGACCACAAAAAAGGATAAATAAAGTTTTTAGTAAAATTATATTTTAAAGTACTTTACTCTAGAGTAAGAGAGTACTTTTTTCATTTTTTAAATTCTTTAAAATTTATTCATTTGAACCTTTTAATATAGCTCATTTAGCCTTGCTTAAGTAAGAATGGATAGGCTTCTCTCTGTGAAATGCTAAAAATTTGGGAGGAAATTTTGTAAGTAACCATAGCAACTGCGTTGTTTTCTTATCCCTTACCTTTGCAGAAGACATAGAGGAATCGACTTTAAACCAAAAATAGCGATTGATTCTCATCAAATACTTGAGGAATAACCATTCTATATTGGATTTTTGACGTTTCGGTTTTTATTGGTGACCATTGCTGAAGACATAGAGGAATCGACTTTAAACCAAAAATAGCGATTGATTCTCATCAAATACTTGAGGAATAACCATTCTATATTGGATTTTTGACGTTTCGGTTTTTATTGGTGACCATTGCTGAAGACATAGAGGAATCGACTTTAAACCAAAAATAGCGATTGATTCTCATCAAATACTTGAGGAATAACCATTCTATATTGGATTTTTGACGTTTCGGTTTTTATTGGTAACCATTGCTGAAGACATAGAGGAATTGACTTTAAACCAAAAATAGCGATTGATTCTCATCTAGTACTTGAGGAATAACCATTCTATATTGGATTTTTGACGTTTCGGTTTTTATTGGTCACCATTTCTGAAGACATAGAGGAATCGACTTTAAACCATAAATAGCGATTGAGTCTCATCAAATACTTGAGGAATAACCATTCTATATTGGATTTTTGACGTTTCGGTTTTTATTGGTAACCATTGCTGAAGACATGGAGGAATCGACTTAAAATCAAAAATAGCCATCGATTCTCATCTAATACTTGAGGAATAACAATTCTACATTAGGTTTTTGACGTTTCGATTATTATTGGTAACCATTGCTGAGGACATGGAGGAATCGACTTAAAATCAAAAATAACGATCGATTCTTATCTAATACTAGAGGAATAACCTTATTGCATTCCATTTTTGATGTTTTGACTATTAATGGCAACATCTACTGAAAACGTGGAAGAATAGACTTAAAATCAAAAAGACTAAAATCTTTTTGGTAAACAACTCAAGCTTGAGTTGTTTGCCATAAAAGAATTTAGTCTTTTTGATTTTAAGTCTATTCTTCCACGTTTTCAGTAGATGTTGCCATTAATAGTCAAAACATCAAAAATGGAATGCAATAAGGTTATTCCTCTAGTATTAGATAAGAATCGATCGTTATTTTTGATTTTAAGTCGATTCCTCCATGTCTTCAGCAATGGTTACCAATAATAATCGAAACGTCAAAAACCTAATGTAGAATTGTTATTCCTCAAGTATTAGATGAGAATCGATGGCTCTTTTTGATTTTAAGTCGATTCCCCCATGTCTTCAGCAATGGTTACAATAATAACCGAAATGTCAAAAATCAAATGTAGAATGGTTATTCCTCGACTCTTAAATGAGAATTATTTTTGAATTAATTTCAATATGAACTACAAATTGCAAGTGATATCTGATTAATAATAAAGGAACAAACATATTAATATTTCAAATGAATTTGGATAAAGTTTAGCAACGATCCGTTGCAGTTTATTTCATTTAGTGCGTGCGGATGGATGGATGTATGGATGGATGTATGTATGTATGTATGTTATCGCTTTTTTGGCCCACGATTTTTCCACACCGTTGCACCTATTGAAATGAAATTGAAAACCTACCATTAGTTTAAGAAAATGAAGCGCTGATTAGTTTTTGGTACATATCGGCCCACAAACATTAGTACTTTATTTCAGTACTTTTTTAGTTTTTTCTAAATATCTTGAAAATGACTTAACCAATTTTGATGAAATTTAATATCCTAATTAAGTACCTTGGGGACCACAAAAAAGGTTAAATAAAGTTTTTAGTAAAATTATATTTTAAAGTACTTTACTCTAGAATAAGATGGTACTTTTTTAATTTTTTAAATTCTTTAAAATTTATTCATTTGAAAGTTTTAATATAGCTCATTTAGCCTTGCTTAAGTAAGAATGGATAGGCTTCTCTCTGTGAAATGCTAAAAATTTGGGAGGAATTTTTATGAGTAACCATAGCAACTGCGTTGTTTTCTTATCCGTTACCTTTGCTGAAGACAGAGAAATCGATTTTAAACCAAAAATAGCGATTGATTCTCATCTAGTATTTGAGGAATAATCATTCTATATTGGATTTTTGACGTTTCGGTTTTTATTAGTAACCATTGCTGAAGACATAGAGAAATCGACTTTAAACCAAAAATAGCGATTGATTCTCATCTAGTACTTGAGGAATAATCATTCTATATTGGATTTTTGACGTTTCGGTTTTTATTAGTAACCATTGCTGAAGACATAGAGAAATCGACTTTAAACCAAAAATAGCGATTGATTCTCATCTAGTACTTGAGGAATAATCATTCTATATTGGATTTTTGACGTTTCGGTTTTTATTAGTAACCATTGCTGAAGACATAGAGAAATCGACTTTAAACCAAAAATAGCGATTGATTCTCATCTAGTACTTGAGGAATAATCATTCTATATTGGATTTTTGACGTTTCGGTTTATTAGTAACCATTGCTGAAGACATAGAGAAATCGACTTTAAACCAAAAATAGCGATTGATTCTCATCTAGTACTTGAGAATAATCATTCTATATTGGATTTTTGACGTTTCGGTTTTTATTAGTAACCATTGCTGAAGACATAGAGAAATCGACTTTAAACCAAAAATAGCGATTGATTCTCATCTAGTACTTGAGGAATAATCATTCTATATTGGATTTTTGACGTTTCGGTTTTTATTAGTAACCATTGCTGAAGACATAGAGAAATCGATTTTAAACCAAAAATAGCGATTGATTCTCATCTAGTACTTGAGGAATAATCATTCTATATTGAATTTTTGACGTTTCGGTTTTTATTAGTAACCATTGCTGAAGATATAGAGAAATCGATTTTAAACCAAAAATAGCGATTGATTCTCATCTAGTACTTGAGGAATAATCATTCTATATTGGATTTTTGACGTTTCGGTTTTTATTAGTAACCATTGCTGAAGATATAGAGAAATCGATTTTAAACCAAAAATAGCGATTGATTCTCATCTAGTACTTGAGGAATAATCATTCTATATTGGATTTTTGACGTTTCGGTTTTTATTAGTAACCATTGCTGAAGACATAGAGAAATCGATTTTAAACCAAAAATAGCGATTGATTCCAAGGGCGGATCCAGGAATTTTTTATGGGGGGGAGGTGATATTGTATATAAGATCTACTTTTTATCTCGAAAGTGTGTCGCGATCGGAATTGTCCAAACGGGGGGGGGGGGGGGGGGTCAGAGACCAGAGACGGTGCCCCCACACACTAAATGTTTTTTTTTGCTAGGCACGGGCCTCTATGGGGGGGGGCGATAGCCCCTAGATCCACCCTATGATTGATTCTCATCTAGTACTTGAGGAATAATCATTCTATATTGGATTTTTGACGTTTCGGTTTTTATTAGTAACCATTGCTGAAGACATGGAGGAATCGACTTAAAATCAAAAATAGCGATTGATTCTCATCTAATACTTGAGAAATATCCATTCTATATTGGATTTTTGACGTTTCGGTTTTTATTAGAAACCATTCCTGAAGACATAGAGAAATCAACTTTAAACCAAAAATAGCGATTGATTCTCATCTAGTACTTGAGGAATAATCATTCTATATTGGATTTTTGACGTTTCGGTTTTATTGGTAACCATTGCTGAAGACATAGAGGAATCGACTTATAATCAAAAATAGCGATTGATTC
>JALMQS010000120.1:3658998-3749234 GCA_024734495.1 Forficula auricularia | reverse complement strand
GTGTAAATTGTATTTCCCGCTTATATAAATTATATTAAATTATCTGAGGTTGGTAGTATTGCATAGTGTCCTCGACTCAACTATGTTCACTCTTAATAGACCACATGTTATGACATCAATTGAGTGTGTATATTGATGAAAAGGACTCTTATTCAATTCTACTATACTTTCAGGTAACTATCATTTATAACTTATCTTGTATATTATCTATTGCATTTATAAATAAATCTACTATACTTTCAGAATCGTCTAACGTTCAATTTACCCAATCCACACTCTTACATATATATTTATTTATATATATATTTATTTATATATATTATATTTATTTATATATAGATTTATTTATATATATATATATATATTTATTTATTTATTTATTTATTTGTATCTTGGTTCTATTTTGAAAACGGCCCTACCGATTTTGATGAAACAAAATCTATTAACAAGTTTTGAGGATGAAAAAACGATCTGGCTAGGTCTGGACCTCATCAAAATTCATCTTAATTGATTTTTCTTAATTAAAGTAATTATTGATAGATGAAAATCTCAATAAAAAAAAATGATTCGGCGGAAGTCGTATTAGAACCTGGGACCTCTTGCATATGAGGCCGACACTCTAGCATTGGACCACAGAACTATTTTAAAAATCCTTGCTTTTTACTTTTACTAAAATGAATATTTTTGAATTAGACTTTATTATAAGTGTGGAAATAATTGAATATATTATATATAGCTATGTATTTAATAAATAATTTTATGTTTTTATTTCAGATCCTATACGATTATTTTTTTATTATTATTTTCTTATGTATTTTTACTTTATCCAATGCAAAGCATGGGTAAAGTATTGTAATCGCTCTCGGGGCAAGCGTGGCTTCAAAGGGTCCTCAGGTAAAAACTACGGAACCCATGGACTCAATTAAAGTAACAAATTGTAGTATTCAATTAGGTTGAATTTTAGCACGTGACGGTTTTGCCAAAAATTACAAGGGGTCTCGTCGAGAGGCCAAAAAGTGCGATTTTTTCATTTAGTGCGTGCGGATGGATGGATGTATGTATGTTATCGTTTTTTTGGCCCACGATTTTTTCCACACCGTTGCACCGATTGAAATGAAATTAAAAGCCTAGCATTCTTTTAACAAAATGAAGCGCTGATTAGTTTTTGGTACATATCGGTCCACAAACATTAGTACTTTATTTCAGTACTTTTTTAGTTTTTTCTAAATATCTTGAAAATGACTTAACCAATTTTGATGAAATTTAATATCCTAATTAAGTACCTTGGGGACCACAAAAAAGGTTAAATAAAGTTTTTAGTAAAATTATATTTTAAAGTACTTTACTCTAGAACATATTAATATTTCAAATGAATTTGGATAAAGTTTAGCAACGATCCGTTGCAGTTTATTTATAATGTTTATCAATATGAACGAATGTGGGCAAATTGGTGTACGAGTAAACAAATATACACATAATATGTGGACCATTAGAAAGATAGAAATGCAAAAACTGGGTCGGGGGTGGAGATGGGTGTGGGGGTGGAGGAGTGTGGGGTCAGTTGTGGGGGGTCCGGGTGGGAGGGGCGGTTGGGGTGGAGTGGGGGTGCAGTGTTGGGGCGAGGTGTATGGTTTCGGGAGGGGGTGTGGGGGTTAGGGGTTACCGAGCATCGCTCGGTGCCTCCAGGTACTTTAAATTATATGGCATGGCTATATGATTAAATTTAGAATCACTAGATCGCGAAATTTTACAAATTAAGATAACAATCTTTGAGTAAAATATTTAACGCGTTTACATATGTCAGAGAGGTTCACACCTCACAGGTGAGCCAGATGGCCCGGATTGCTGTTACTGGCACTCGGGTTCGATTCCCGAGGGGGTGAAAAACAACCCATCTGACATATAATTAAAAATAATCCATTCCATCGGATTTAATAGATGACACCATCTTATGATTGTATTCTCTGCTTAGTATAGAATATTTCTATTTATTTCCAATTATAAATTAGATGAAATTCTTCTCAAATTAAAAAAAAATTTAAATTGACAAAATTTCTATACAACGAAATATTCAAGAGTTATCATGTCCCTGCTGAGAAACAAAACAATCGATGGAACATAGCTAACCCTGCGACACCGTTTTCCAAGATTCTCAACTGTACCACCAGATCAGAGCAAATATCCTGTACCATCATTGTTCAGATGAAAGACTTTGTGGAAATAATGGTCTTTTTTAGAAAATTAACAAAGTCACTCAGATAGAGAACATGGCTTATCTCACGTGTATTTGATGCTCAGGCATTTAAGGACCCTCTGGATAGCTGGAGAGTGCTAATATGCCTGTCTATGTCAGGGCAAACCAAAATCCAGTTCACTCGAGTACCTAGGGGATTCTACTATAAGAAATACGCCAGACTTAACATATATCTGAATAGAACCTTGCCATAGCAGCCTATACCCAAAAAAATCGGAGATATCCATATTTAATAATTAAAAGTCCTCAACTCCACATATAAACACACACACATCGTTGGGAAAGGCACACATCTATATATTCTTAAAAAAATTATAAAAAACCAATGGCCCCCATAAATTCTATTCCATTTCCTCACATTTGGAAGATTTAAAATCGGATAACCAGTATTATAAAATGAAAACTAGCTAAGAAGTATTATGTGATTGTTTGTATTTAGAGGTAAAAATGTCCATAAAATACTTAAAAATAAAAGAAAGAAAGCCCAGTTCTACTAGACACATACTATGGTACTTATACATCTCTGCAGAATTCATCACCACACCTATTTCTCTTCACTCAACTTCTAATCATCCAGAGCCTTCAATTTACATTATCTATAATAAAAAAGTGCAAGAAATGGATCGAACTAAAGAACCAATTGAATAGAATAAATAAATAATAATACAGACCTTTTGTTGAAACTGGTGATCTCTTGTTCTGATCGCTGGCTAAGCTACTTGTTGGTTGCTTGTCGTGGGAACATCATCTCAAGTTTCTAAAAACACAACAAAATCATAATTAAACAAATACAACTATTACTTAGACATCGTAAAAATGTTATTTTAATTAATTTTTAAAGAAAAAAATCTGTTTTAATTTTAAAAACTTTAAAATATCTCATAAACTGAAACTTGGTTTAGAAATAATTAAAGTTGTTATCGGGAAATAAGGACTCATATTTTTTATGCAGATAATTTATATTTTATTGCCAACGTTTCGTCAACTTTGTTGACTTCTTCATGGCACATATAGTTAACTTCCCTGCATATTTGTCATTTTTATTTTTTTGTTAAGGAAGAATGATCTAGGTTCTTGGTGAAACATACTATATATATTTGCCTAGATCTAATTTGCCGCAACGCTGACGTAATGCTGCCGACAGGGAGCGCCATCGGTATATTTGCGGCAAATTTGAAATATAATCGTAATTTGGACTCGAATTTTGAAATGAAAGACTCCAATTGATTTTAAGATGATAATTAAGAAACATTAAATATATTGATAATTATTCCTCCTCCCCCCCCCTCCTCACCACTCAAAAATTAAATATTCAATTCGCTTTTCTTTGCGCACAGAAAAAGAAATCAATCACATCTTATTTGATTTATATATTATTTGTTTATTTTTTAATAATTTGCCACTTTTTTATAATTTTTTAAAAATCTAAATTTTGTTATTCTTATTTTTTGATTTTTACAAAATTAAACGACTTAAGACACGCATGCCCATATGAGTTTCTCATGGCAATACTGGATGGAGCAGCCTGTCATACAAACAACACCTGATCTCTTTTAAATATTTGGAGCCTTATATCGATTATCGATCCCAAATTTAAAAAAAATGATATAATATAATTCTCCTCCTCATACGATACCACTTATTTAAATAAATCTATTTTCACACAAAAAATATCACAATGCTGTAGATTATAGAAAAAAAATACTTCCAGATTCATATCTAGAGCCTCATTTCTGTAGCTGTCTCAGGACGAAAATGAGGCGAAACTTTTAAGAGAGTTCGGGAGTTTACATGTATACATTTGGAGTGTGGTTTTTTAAGAGGAATAAAATTTTGGACCGAGACGCCGCCCGCCAGGTCACCAGCCCGGAGAGCCGAGATTCGAGGTTCTAGATATGAATCTGGAAGTATTTTTTTTCTATAATCTACAGCATTGTGATATTTTTTGTGTGAAAATAGATTTATTTAAATAAGTGGTATCGTATGAGGAGGAGAATTATATTATATCATTTTTTTTAAATTTGGGACCGAAGGCACGCACGAAAAGCTCGTATTAAATAAAGTAAAGAAATTGTTTTATAATATTTTGGAAGTTTTTTTTGGAACTTTTAAAAAAAAATCTTAATATAAAATACTAGGTAGGTTTTACATAAATAAAAGATCAGATGCTTGTTTAGCACGACTCAATATATATTTCGGGGTATAATCCCATCTTCAGGAGTTCACAAAGGACACTGGGCTTATACGCCAAAATATATTTTGAGTCGTGCTAAACAAGCATCTGATCTTTTATTTATGTGAAACCTACCTAGTATTTTATATTAAAAAAAAATTTACAAAAAATTCTTTTACTTTATTGTCATTTTTATAACAAGACTAGGGGCTCGACATATATATATATATATATGGATTTCAAAACAGTAGGTTCCCTCGAAATGTTGTAAAATAATAAAGTGAATCATCAAAAGATAAAAAAAATTGACATAAAGAAACATAATTTTTTTTATTTTACCCCAAGTTTTTCAAGGAAGATTGTAAATTAAAAAAAAAAGGCAGAACAAACCCGAGGGTCAAAAAGGATGGAAATGTTCCAAAAAAAGAATGGGAATTATTCGTACTTGAAAAATTAATTTAAAATATAAAAATTGGGGTAAAAAGTGTTACCGTCAAATTGACGGCTTTTGGGCGTTCTTGGTAAATCCATAATTTTCTCCTAAATAATAATTCATAGGGTGCTATTTTTTTTATTAGAAAGCTATTCAAAAACGATTAAAAGTCAGCGAGTTTCAAAGTTCTAACTTAAATAGTAACGAAATGAAAGAGAAATGAAATGGGAAAACCGTCAAATTGACGGCTTCGGGCGTTCTAGTGTTAAATATTACCTATATATTTTATATTAGATTTTTGTCTATTTATATTTAATGTTTGCTGAAATTTTTTTTGCGGCAGGGAGGAGAAGAGTCGGGGCCTGATATACAAAATATATTAGAATCAAATTCTAAAATCCAAATAGACATATCACTATATCACTAATGTATTTAAAATGATTTTTTTTATTTTAAGGAGGTCCTTTCGCCGCCAATATTAAATAAAAAATATTAGATTATAATTATAAGTTAATTTTTTATAATAGTTTAAGTCTCTATCTAAGCTTTGATGAAGTTTGAATCATACATTAGCCTACAAATTTTTGAAAATAAAATTGAGACCTTGACACTTTCTCTTGAATTATACTACTATTAGTAAATATTATATAAAGTTAAAAAAAAACTAAAAATTATCTTTTTGAAACATGCAGGTTTCTTTTTTCGCAATATGATTGACCGACGAATTTACTTAGATATTTACTTAAAAAAATCAGATAAATGAGTAAACATAAACAGTATTAATACAACGCATTGCCAAATCATACAAGAGTTATTATCAGCTGATTTGAATAAATCAAATTAACTTTTGTATTTAATCATTTTTTATATTTGTTTTTATTTCAAACATTTACGGTTTTCATACGTTTTATTTTTTAAATCTATTATTTTTCATTTGAATTTTAACTTATTTTTTTAAATATTAGATACTATACTTATTTTGACTCAACTGAAGCGAAAGGACCTCCTTAAATAAAAAAATAAATTTAAAGTGAGCCTCATTTACATAAGCTCACGGGGGAAGAAAAACTTTAATTTTTAAATCCACTAATATCTCATGAAAAATAAAATTTATTAAAATTAGTAAATTTGAATTATTATTTTAAAACACACTTCGGAGTACAGAGGCCCCTTGGCAAGTAAGATACCCCTTAAAAGATTCTCTTATTTCCCTCTATTGGGTCATTATTTCCCTTTATGGTAACAAAAAAATTCAAACAAATACATCGCTAAAAAGTTTCATTAAAAAAAAAATATCGAAAACTTTTAAATAAATTTAAGTACTTAATGAAAGTAGACTGATTTAGCAGATTTCAGAGTAAATTATTCTCCTTATAAACCACAAAACAATAGAAATTTTAAATCTTTCAATTATAAATAAGGAAACATTTATTTCGAAAACGTTATGAAGACTAAATTGAATTTAATCATGAGTTTCCAGATTTAAGATTTAGCTGTCCCCAATAGCCTCAACCAGAAGTGGTCTAGCGATATATACCTATATATATATGAATGTCGCTGTCAAAAATAACTCTTTTTGGTGTATATTCACTTAATACATATAGTATATTAATTCGAAAAAAATATTTAAATTGAATTTATTGAATAGAATTTGTTTTCCATTTTAAAGAGCCAAACTCGCTATGGTTCACTATTTAAATAATAATAATAATTTCTAAGCAAGTTTATTTTTCAAAAAGCTTTATTATCAACAAAAACGGATTTTATATTTATTTTTCCCTAAACTAAAGTGTATGTTCGGATAAAAGCGTGTTTTTTTTTGTTGTTTATTCCAACAATAGGAGTTTACCTATAGAGTCAATTCAATTTTTTTTCAGATGTGACATTTACAACTCCATCGTCATATCATTCGATATAATATTGATCCCATTGGATATAATTGGTACTTTAGAAGAGGGTTCTGATTTCGATTGGTTTCAAAGAGGGAAAGTAAACAAAATAGACACACCCTCAACACTTTTCCATTAGAATATATATAAAATATATATCTATATATAAGCTGCGAAAATCTCCCAGAACAGAAGCTCCCTCGTATAGAAATTAATTAAAAAGTTCTCTCATGGAAAGGATTCTCTTTTCGAATTGTAAACTTGGAATATTTTTGCTATACTAAAAAAGAGACATGTAAAACATGAAAATATGTAATTTTTTTTTTCTTATAGTTAGAACTCCTGACAAATAAGTTTATAAAATGAGGTAAAAACTAACCTAATCTTTTACAGGTATTAAATGAAAGGTTTATTTTTCAGAAGTTTTTTTTAATTTTAAATTGTCCGCCTCCCTGGTGTAATGGTCTGCATGTCTGGCTGGCAACCCGGAGGTCTCGGGTTCGATTCCCGGCTAAACCAAGACATTTTTTCTGTAAGTATAGGGTCTGGAAATAAAAATTAAGTGGGAGATAAATTTAACCTAATTAATCGCGCGGAGAATTTACCACTGCTCGAAGCCCTTAAAAAACTTAGTAAATTGGATTGTATCTAACTTTCTGAGATTTGGCTCGTGATCCCGGCTTCTTTCCTTCTACTCTGTTCTTTTCACTTTTTTTTGGAGAGGGCCATCTCATACAGGCCTTTAGGGGATGCACCTTCTGGTGTATCTCCTTCTAACATCAATATCATTAAAAAAAAAAAATGGTGTTTTTTCTTTTTTTTTTTTTAATTTGTCTAAATATTTCAGAAATTTTGTACAATATACCTTCTTCAGTGAAACTTTTTGTGCAAATACAATAATAAATTGTTAGGTATGGTTAAATTAAGTTAAAGATTTTTTTTTTAATAGTTATATTATACGTTGTGAAGTTTATTATATATTACCTCACTCAAAAAATCACCGTATTTTCAAAGTCCTCACAAAAATTCAAATACAGGGCCACAAAGACATTTTATTTTGTTATTCTTAATTTTGCCCTCAAAACAATAACAATTTATATATATATATATTTGATGCTTTAAAGAACAAGTCAATTAGTACACTGAAGGAACATGGAAAAATTATCTTTAAAATTAAATCTTTTATTTTTAAATGAAAAGAGGTCGTTGACTGAGGGCAAAAAATCAATTATAAAGTTGGTAAAAATTCTGTCCACTCTCGAAAACTAAAAAAAAAAAAAATTCAACCCCTCTATAAACAGGGTAGAGAAAGTACAGTTCAATTAGGACATTTTTATTTATCCATTTAAATTAAAAAACTGCTGAAAAATATGTCTTTCATTCAATACCTATAAGAATCCTCAGCACCACCATGAATCGAGATACTAACCTTTTACTATTATACTACTGTTAAAAATATTAAATGATTAATAAAAGGTGTCTATTTGTCTTTGTTTTCACTATTTCAGCCACTGAGGAAGTTTTTAATCAGTTACGAAACGTTTCGCCCAATTAATAAAGAAAACTTTTCAATTAAGAAACTTTGTGTTTGATTTAAATTCTTGACGAACTCCTTACGATTCTTTTAAAAATTTGATTATAGATGCGAACAATGAAATATGTAATTTTTTTCTTTATACTCTATGAAAATTCACTTCTCCGAACTTTACTAAAAATGTAGATCAAATTGTCTTTTTTGTTAAGGGAGAATGGTGTAGGTACTTGGTGAAACATATTTTAATAAAGTAAAGAAAATTTTAAAAATTTTTAAAAATATAAAATTCTAGGTAGATTTAACAAAAATAGAAGACCTAGAATTTTATATTTTTAAAATAATTAATGTATGTTTGCGACCACATTTTTCGTATCAGGCCTTGTACCGTCCGTATCCCCGTCCAGAGTCTTATATTGTGCAGCCATGACATCTTCTTCCTACCAATTCCTTTCTTCCCCTCAATCTTTCCCTCAATAATTAGTTGAAATAGCTGGTACTTCGTGTTTCGTATAATATGCCCTAAGTATGCAGTTTTCTTTCCTTTTTTATTATTTTTAGCAGCTTTCGCTCTCCGCCAATTCGTTATCCGGCACATAGTATTTGAGTATTCGACGGTAAATCCACATCAAAGGCCTCTATTTTATTGATAGTACTAACTTTTAAAGTCCAGCTCTCCATCCCATATAACAGAACCGACCGTTTTGTACTAGTACTTGTGTGGCTATTAAGGCCTCTCTCGTACCCAAACCTTGTTGTTGTTGTTTCTCTACTTTATTCAAATTGTCTATTAAGTATCTGCATAAGCGACATTTACTTCAAAATGTTAAAATTTCTAATTAACACCAACATTCATATATATATAGGTATATGGTGTCAGGTCTATACTTTGATAATAGACGAAATCATAAGCAATAATTTTTCACAAAACTATAACGAAATTTCATCATCCGCTTATTTCTAAAAAGTTAACAAAATCGACGCACTCGTTGATTAACAAATATAAAAAGTTGAAGGCAATGAGAAACCACTTCTATAAGCAATTTTTCATGGAAAATTACTATGCACTATACGGGGTATAGTGAATTATTGTAATCGTGCATGAAAAAGGTATTTCTTTTTTTTTCTAAATTATTATAAAAAGTGTAAAATGTATGCTGGTAATATTATATTATAAAAAGTTTTTTTTTTTGAAGATTTATGCTATATATTTGATTGAAATTAAATTTTTACTAATGTGTTAAATTCAACTTTACAAAATTGATTAGCTTATGTTAATGTATCATCAAGTTTTATTTAAATGGGATGTGGAGTAAAAAACGGCTAGCAAATAATGAATATTTATTTGTCTGCGAAAAAGATTATTTAAAAATAAAAATCATACAATATGGAAGGATTGGAGCAGGCATTGGAATCCTTGACTCATTTTCTATGGGTTTATCCCACAACAAACGTAAACAAAAGTAGGACGAGTCGATTTAACTGTGAAATTTATTTTATGCATCTCCAGAAAACACAAAAGCGTGTGTAAATTTTCCTTACTTCATTTATAAGCAATCACCACTAAGAAATTTTTTAACCGAATTCAAAAAAGGAGGAGGTTCTCAATTCGAATGATTTTTTTTTTTGTATCTGTTACCTGATTTCTTCGCCAATTGTGAACCGATTTTGATGAATTTTTTTGCATTTGGTTCAGTATAGTTTCCGATTGCTACTATATAAATTTGATAATAGACCTTTTTTGTTATGTATGTTCAGGTTCACGCATCATAATTGCTTTGTTTATGAACCGATTTTAATGATTCTTTCTCCGTTTGGATCAGTATAGCTCCAAGGTACTCTAGATACCTAACTAATAATTTATTTTTATGTAAGTTCGGCAATAACTTTTTGCCACGTGGACCGATTTTGATGATTCTTTTTTTATTGGAAAGGGGGTACCTTGGGGATATTCCCATATTAATTTGATCAAGTTCTGAGGATATGATTAATGACAAAATAACGGAAATCTCGAATTCTTATGAGCAAATAATCGAAATTATAATAAATAAAATAATTTATAAAACAAAACCAATCTTAAAACGTTCATTTTAAAATCCGCTAACGTTTATCTGTTTATGGTTTAAATTTTATTATCATTTTCTGATTCATTCACCCGACGCTTTCTTCCGAGATGCTTGCACGGTATTATCTTAAGTCACTTATTGTTAACATCACTAAAAAGAGAAAAATAAAAATAATTTTTAGGAAAAAAACCGACTTCCAAAAAAGTAAATGCAACAAATAAAATAATAAGAACTCAAAAATAAAATAAAATGCACTAAAAGGTATAAGATAATTATCTAATTTAGATACAACTAAACGACGAAATTTTTACATGAAATCACTTTTTGAAGTCGGTGCCAAACAAAGTGAGCTTACGCAATGTTGTCTTCATTACCCCCCAAACGTTCTAAGTAAGATCCGTCGCTTCATAAAATGTATACCTATGTTTGGCACCGACTTCAAAAAGTAATTTCATGTAAAAATTTCGTCGTTTAGTTGTAACTAAATTAGATAATTATTTTATACCTTTTAGTGCAATTTATTTTATTTTCGAGTTCTTATGATTTTATTTGTTGCATTTAATTTTTTGAAGTCGGTTTTTTTTTCCTAAAAATTATTTCTTTATGCAATTTTCTCAAATTTCATATCCGGGTGATTATCAAATATTATGCTTCTTAAGTATATTCAAAATTTAGGGATGCTGTCGCTTACCTTGTCATCGATAATAAAGAGTGCAGACTCAAGACGTATATTATATGTCTTTGTTTATGTACTTATTTTTTCAAATAAAATGTCTTAGGCCCTAGGCACTAACGACCCTGATGATTCTAGAATTTTTTTTCAATTTATCTTCATTTCTTATATGTTGCAAATTTATCCCATTTGTAAATATAAATTTTTCGTTGTTTTATTTATTAGATATTAATATATACACATGTGCGTGGGTGGAGTGAATTTTTTAGTTAAATAGCATCTCCGCTTCTGACTTTGAATAAATATTTAAATAAACTCTACATTTAGTCATTTCTCACTTATAAAATTTAGATGAATATTGTGATATATGAAAAAGCAATTATTAAAATTGAAAGAGAAAGTTTATACGAATCAATACAGTCTGTGAAATTTTTGGTGATTTGGCAATTTTTCTTCAGCAAACAGTTTGAGATAAAAAGCTGAAGCTTGGTTCATTCAGCTCAATATTATCTTTAATTTTCATGCTTTGCTAACCAAAGGAAAATAAAAATTTAAAGATTTTCTTTCAAAAATTAGCAGGATCGATTTTATAAGAGTAAATCAGACCCTATTTGTTACTTGCTCTCTCATCCACCCGCTCTGAATCTGAATTTATTTGTTCTGAAGCTGAAAGTGTGAAGTTTGTGTGGTGAACTTTTGTCTTTGTAAGAGGCGGCCCGCTCCTCGGAGGCCCAATAAACAAAATAAAATAAAATAAATAAAAACATTATACACGGTGGTCCATAAAGATCTAACACATTTTGAAGAGGTATAAAAAATGAAAAAATTTAACTAGAAAAAAAACTGAATATATTTTTGAAAACAACATAAAATATATTTTTGAAAACAACATAAAATATATTTTTTTAATGTGTTTTAAACATTATATCAGACGAAAAAAAAGAAGAGGGGGGGTCAAAAATGAAAATTCTAGCCCTTTCGACCAAACGCAACCAAATTTTGTATATATATTCTGTGGTCCCAAAAAGGATAGAAATGCAAAAACTAACCACCCAAAATGGGAGGAGGGTCAAAAATGAAAATTCTAGCCCTTTCGACCAAACTCAACAAAATTTTGTATACATATTCTTTGTGCACCAAAAAGGCTAAAAATGCAAAAACTAATTACCCAAAAGGGGCGGGAGTCAAAAATGGAAATTCTAGCCCTTTTGACCAAACTAAACCAAATTTTGTATACATATTCTGCGGACCCCAGAAGGCTAGAAATGCAAAAACTAACCAAATTTGGTATACATGGTTTTGTCGAAAGGGCTAGAATTTTCACCCCCCCCCCCCCCTTTGGGTGGTTAGTTTCTGCATTTCTGCATTTCTAGCCTTCTGGGGGTCCACAGAATATGTATACAAAATTTGGTTGAGTTTGGTCGAAAGGACTAGAATTTTCATTTTTGACCCCCCTTTTTTTTCGACTGATATAATGTTTAAAACACATTAAAAAAAAATTATTTTATGTTCTTTTCAAAAATATATTCAGTTTTTTCTAGTTAAATTTTTTTATACCTCTTCAAAATGTGGTAGATCTTTATGTCCCACCCTGTATAATATCACTTTTTGATAGGCTCAAAAAAAAATGTGTAGGTACTAGATAATTTATGTTTGTTTAAGAGAACAACTTGTTTTTCTTTTTGACGAAGGTATTTTAAAAGTAATAAAAGTGCCAAGGGAGTGAAAAAATAAATAAATTTCCACTCCGTTGGGAATATTCATCAACTTCGTAACAATATATAAAGGTCAATATTTTTTTATCTACCTACTATATTTTGACAAGATAATAATCGAATACTTTTAAAGAAATATAATAATTTTATTGAAAAAACAAGTTGAGAAAAGAAAAGACGAAAGAAAAAAGTAAATTTCTCAGGAGACCAAAAAACAAAACAAAAAAACTTTAATTAAAAAGCAATGTGATGGGTTGTATTTACTTTAAACTAATTTGAATATTAAATACTTTTTCAATTAGTTGGCTTAATGTCGTTAATGCATAGGGAGCGGTTGAAAATGCAATCAAATCTTCCTTCTTCTTTTATCGACAAAGTTGTCCTTCTTCGATTCCATGTTATATTTTATAATTATCGGATTAAAAAAGGGAATTAAAAAGATTTTTTATCGTTTTTTGGGGGGTTATTAAAATATTTTAATATTCATAATTCGGTCTATTTAAAATAAAAGAAGAAATTTGATTTTTCCTCTCAGACTTAATATTAAATATTAAAATATTATATAAAGAATAAAATAATAATAATAATAATAATAATAAATACAGGTCAAGTATTGTAACCCTGCATGAAAAAAGTCTTTTTTTTATTTTTACTTAATTCTCATAAACGGCTTAAACTATTTTGATAAAAAATTAGGGTGTGTGCTTAAGGCAACACGACAGAAGTGATAACTTATATGGGATTTATAATTCTAAGATTCTAAAATTATTTTTTGAAAAGGAATAATTAATATATTTTCCGACAATGATTGAACTGGCACTAGACCATAGCTCAACCGTGACGCTTGACGTGACTCGTGACGGCTCAATTCTATTTACTGCCCAGGAAAATAAAATGTACATGAACGCCAAAATTAAAATATAAGATATTAATATGAGCTTAGAGTTAATGCTGTAGCGCCATATGTGGCTTGAATTGGTACCAGCCGTGACGCGTGACGCATGACGGCTCAATCCCATTTACTGCCAAGTAAAATAAAAAGTAGGCAAGGCGCGCCAAAAGAAGTTTTCAGTTCAAAATTTTTTTTTTTTTTTTTTTTTTTTTTATAATGATATTGATACAAGAAGAAGTTGCACCAAGAAGGTACAACCTCTGAAGTCCGTGGTGGACCCTTGTAACGTGAAGATAAGGGGAGATTTAGGGATTGGGTAGAGGTCGAAGGTATCTGTGGATGCTGGTCTTGAAAGTTTGAAGGTTATAAGTAGCTGGAAAGACGGTCGGGGGAAGAGAATTCCAGTCTCTAGATGTCATAGGGATAAATGAATTGGCGAATGTGTTTGTTCGATTAGTATCTAGTTTAAGCGCGTAGGGGTGTTGAATTTTAGAAAATCGTGTATTTCGGGCAAATGAGGCCTTTGGTGGGATTATCGATTTTATTTCGTCAGAACAAAAGCCATGGTAATATCTATAAAAAAAGGGATAGGGCGGAGACAGATCTACGATGGGCTAGGGAGTCGAGAGTGTCAGTTAATGTAGGATCGCCTATCAGTCTGATAGCTCGCCTCTGAATTGCATCTAAGGTATTAAGAGAATACTTGGAGGCTCCTCTCCACAAATGCGAGCAATATTCAAGACATTGAGCGTAACCATAGCGTTTTGGTCCAGAAGAAATTTTTTTAAACGTGAACATCGAAAAAAATTATATTTTACGAGATATTAATTATTTTGTCAAGATATCTCTTAGTACATTAGTTTGTACGTAGGTACGTTTCCAAATTTTGTATACGCTCTATTTCAAAAACTAAATTTTATATGTTGATTTTTTTACCAAAATTATGGGGAGGAGGGTTATTTTTAAACAACAAAAATTATAAAATTCCTACAATTTTATGTTTGAAAACTAAGGTGTGAATTATGATGCATAATTCAGAATTCATAATGAAAATTTATTATATATTTATATTTTTATCAGAATTTATTTCAATAGCTTAAGCCTCATATCGCGAATCTCTTCGGAGCTTGAATAAGCCCGTTATCATATGGGATATGACAATCAATAAATTAGTTAGTCGACACTAAATCCCAGTGATATATAGAATTAATATTTAATAACCTATATGAGTCTACCTCATCTGGGGGGGGGGGGGGGTTAATTTATCTAATTTCCTGCGATTCCTTCTATAAAATTTAATATGTATAAGAGTTATGTAATATTATATTATAATAATTAAGTTTATATAGATTTTCAAAAAACCTTCATTTCAATTTTTCAAAAACTAATAAGATAAATAATTAATACACCTCTGGTTAAGAGGATCAAGATCAGTTATCCAAACACCCCCACTTCCTAATTGTTTCGGAAAATCGATGCTCTACTGCAGTGTTCCGCAAAGTGTGTGTCGCGGCACACTGGCGTACCGTGTTCATTAGTTGGTGTGCCTCAGAAAAATGAAAAGTTTTGTGAAGATAATGCACCTATACATAGCTGAGAGTTATTAGAGCAGCCTTATCAACGATTGCTCCATAAGTTGATCGCCTGTACTTAGTTAAGGGGGTCCGTGACTGTTTATCATTTTTATAAGAAAATTCTCAAATATCTTCCATCGAATCATTGATGTATTAAATATTTATTACCGAAATTTGAAGGTGATCGTCTGTCTCATTACCGAGAAATAAATTATTGAAAATTGTCCTTTTAACATGGAAGTAAATGGACCGAGCTTTTAAAAGGGCTATAACTTCAATACAAATTATACGATTTTCAACAAATTTACACAGATCAATAATTCAACTTTTATGAACCGAATGAAACATTTTTCAATAGATTTGACAGTCTAGTTAATTAGTTATTCATAAATGTAAAAAATAAAAAGTTATTTGCAGCCAATAGAATATAACTTAAGCACTGGTGTAGAATTCTAACTCTATTTCTTGAAATCTTTTTTGTGTTAAATAAATATTTTTATTGAAGGAGACAATAAAAGGGTGTGTCTTCTGCTGGAATAATAATAATAATAATAATCAAATATATAAGCAAAATAATGGATTAGCAATAGGTAGGCCCCTATCACCCCTACTCGCGGAAATATTTTTAGATAATTACTTACTTACTTACTTACTTACTTCCGATGGCCAAATCGCCCTTGTAGAGCTTGAGGCTCTCGCGTGATGCCTCTCCATATCCCTCTATCCTGGGCCAATCCCTCCCATGCTACCCCCACGTGAAGCTCTCGCAGATCTCTGACGACATTATCCAGCCATCTTGTCTTGGTCTGCCTCGTGGTCTTCTTCCAGGCGGGTAGCTCTCGTGGAGGTTCTTTATGTCCCTGGTTTTTGGAGCACGAGCCACATGAGCGGCCCATTCTAGTCTTCTTTTCCTCACTACACTTGAGATATAAGGCTGTTCTGTCATGTCTCTGACTTCTTCCTCGGATCTTCGTCTCCATTCACCAGAAGTTAGATCTTGAACAGGTTCACATATATTCCTGAGAACTTTATTCTCGAAACTTATCAGTTGAATCTTATCAGTTGAATTTTTAGATAATTTCTAAACAAAATTTCTTCACGAAGAATACAAATATTTCAAATACATCCACTATTACTACCGTTATGTAGATGATATTATTTTACTCTGGACAGGTACAAAGCGCGTTCTGGGTGATTTTATCAGCAATATAAATTCTATCCATGACAAAATTAAATTTACCAGCAAAATTGAAAAAGATAAAACACTAAATTATTTGGATGTAGAAATCGAAATTTCAAATAAAAAACATACTTTTGGAATATTTAGAAAACCCCCAACCACAGACACAGCTATAAATAATAATTTCTGAAGACCTATCACATACAAACTAACCGGCTTCCACTCAATGATTCATAGATTAACCAACATCCCTTTTTTTAAATAATTCCAACATAAGACACACTCTTTTATTGTCTCCTTCAATAAATAAAAATTCTGCACCCTCGGCACAAAAACTTTCAATTTAAATATTTTTTTAATGAGAAAAAATTTATCGTAATATTCTTTTTATTAATATTATCAAAACAAGCATTTGTATCCGAAATTAACCTCATTATTAACAATTTTTTTTTATTAAAAAATTTATTAGGCAGACGTTCTCGCTTTGCAGAAATACAAAATATTTTTTTTGAAGATCAACTAGATAGATAAGCTGTTCTGACTTTCTTAAGCAGGCTAACATTTCTCATTAAAAATATTTTCATATTGTATTGATTTTAATAATAAATAAATATTAAATAAACATTTGTTTTTTTCTTTGGTGTACCTCTAAAATTTCTTGATTTAGTAGGTGTACCTTGAACACAAAAAGTTTGCGGAACACTGCTCTACTGTATATCTAGTATCTAAAAATTGTCCCCTTGGATAGCGCTACTTATGTAATTCTGTTTGTAAAACAAAGATATTGTAGCTCAATACTTAAATAATCTCTCTTAAAATGTCCCAATTCTCCATTGTTTTTATTAAGTCTGGTTGGCCATTATTAACTCAAAAAAAAAATAATAATAATAATAACAGTAGACCAATGTTAAATTTTAATTCATAGAACGGACAAAAAAGTGAATTGGAAAATTGTATAGTTTTTCGTTGAGTTATTTCTAGTTTTTATAAAAGTTTAATGAAATTATCAAATTTTGAGATTAAAATACTAATTTGTAAAATAGAAAATCTGCGTTGTAGTTTTTATATCTATATTTTTAATATCCCTGTTAAAATGCTCCTTTCATTTCATTCTTTTGGGCGTATTGAAATTGCCAGCATACACGCAAGAATGCTACCATTCATCATTTCTACCGTTGCAGAAGATGAAATAGTATTGTCTGCATTCTGAAAAGAAGGTCCATAAATATAATAAAGTGTTATGTGTTGTATTAATAATTAATCAAAGCCAGAGTAAAAATTTACTATAATATATTCTAAGAAATAGAAACATAATACCAAAACGTAATCTAGAGAAAAAAGTCGGTCCCCATTAAAAGAAGGAATTTCTGTCGAATAATGCATTTTAAGGCAATTTATTCATGTTTCGTCTGATTTCATATCAAAGCGCACAGAGTTCGCAGGCCAAGTTCGAGCATTGGCTTTGCCGTACACGATGTTTCGACCCCACTGAGGAGAGTACCAAATTTCAATAATATAGCTTAAATGTATTCTGAGATATGAACCTGAGAAAATAGCTATAATTTTGTCACTCACTCACTGACAGGTCATCAAAACCAATAGGGTACTTGCAATAATTTCAGTATCATGAAATTTCGCCTGCTAGTAGATTTTGTGACGCACACAAAGGAAAAATTCCAAACTTTCTATCTTTCAACCCCTTCAAAATGGGGGGGGGGGTGTCAAAATGAAAACTCTAGCCCATTGGATCAAACTCAACCAAATTTTGTATACATATTCTGCGGGCCCCAGAGGCTAGATAATGCAAAAACTATCCAAATTTTGAAAAAGTAGTGAAATCTAGTGTGCAGCCAAGTTAAATTCGCCAAGAATAATTAGTTAGAATTAGTTAGAATTAGTAAGAATAAAAGTTAAATTCATTTAAGAATAATTAAGTTGAGAAAATAGTAGAACTCTCAACTTAATTATTCTTGGCGGATTTAACTTGGCTGCACACTAGAATTCACTACTTTTTCGAACTTGACCTGTTTTTTTACAGAATGTTTTGGTTGGGATTCTTTTATCTCCAAGTGAAATTTGTCACAATGTTGAAATATATGTAACCAGCTGCCAAGTCCGGACTCTGTAATGGGTTTTAAAATAATAACCATATATCGACAAAATTCTCGTTTTTATGTATGGCTGTAAAATAAATCAAAACTATTAAATAATGAAATTGCAGATTTCATTTTTATTTAAATCACACATATTTATAATTATTTATTCAAATTGATCACAAAAAATAATACAATATAACCTTTTCGGCGGGCCTCTTGCTAGCCAGGGCTCTTCGGCCCATGGACCCCTCACGGCCTGTTTATTGATGTTATATTAGTTAGCAGAGAATAAATATAATTGTTTTAATAATAAGAAATTAAGTAAAATTACGAGGTGGGTTTCACATTAAAAAGAATGTTTCTAAGATGATGCGCGAACATAAAAAAGTATATTATTGATCAGAATTTAATTTATTTACGTTATTTAAAACATAAAACAAGCATAAAAAACTAGTGTGTTTATTTTATAAAATTTAACAAATAGAAAAAAAATTACAAAAATATCGTGATTTTTTCAATTTTTTATAATTTTAAAAAGTTCGATGCACGAGCGGAAAATGTTAACCGATTTTAATTGTTTTATGCCGTTTTTCCTCTTATTACAATAAGCAACTTTTCCGCATTAAAATATTTTCGAAAAAACAATTTAAGATATATAGATAGTTGGTTGCTTAAGAGAGCAGGAGGGTGGCCATGGAAGTAGTTGCTAATCAATTTTTTTTTTTTTTTTTTTTAATGATATTGATGTGAGAAGGAGATACACCAGAAAAGGTCCATCCCCTAAAGGCCTGTATGGGCTGGCCCCTCAATCGTGAAAAGAACAGAGTAGAAGGAAAAGAAGCCGGGATCACGAGCCAATCTCAGAAACTTAGATACAATTCAATATCCAATTTACTAAGGTTTTAGGGGCTTCGAGCAGTGGTAAATTCTCCGCGCGATAATTTAGGTTAAATTTATCTCCCACTTAAGAATTTCACCTCCCACCCCCTAGGGATGCCAGGGGTGTCTAAAACGCCCAATGTTTTCCCCTCAGATAATAAATAATATATGTATACCAAATTTGGTTTTAATTGCTCCAGGCGTTCAAAAGTGTATAAAGAATACCTTACATACATACAAACATTGAGTTTTATATCAAGGTAACGCGTTCACAACGATAAACCGTCCACAGGGGATAGAGCAATTTAAGACGGACCTGAGCATAAATTTTCTTTTAATAAAAGTCCCATGGTTTTCGAGTTATAGACATTTTTTGAAAATGGTGAAAATCGCTACCCTGCCCTAAATATCAAGATGCTATGGCTACAAATTTACATATTTTATTATTCTAATTTTTGTTGCCCAATCCTGAATAATCCTGCTATTGATCAGAATTTAAAATAAAACAAAAGTACTAAACTTTTGGAGAAAAAAAAATATTTTTCCCGGACTTATTTTTAAAAAATTTTATCAGCTAAATTTGAATCATCTTTAATATAAAAAAAAGTCTAGTAGACAAGCACGGCAAGTTATTTAAAAAATTGGCCCATTTAGTCAAGATTTCAAAATGATACAGCACTTTGTACTTCCTTCTTTAGAAAAAAATATTGATATTTTTGGCAAAATTAGCTAATTTAAAAACATATTTTGATAGTGTTTTTTTTATTTAATATTTTAATTATGTCTCATCTTGATTAAACTAATTGTTCGCTATTAATGGCATTATTAATAGTTATTATAGTATTAATGTCTATAATAGCCAAAGATTAGTTCAATTAAGTTGCGACATAATTGATTAACATATTAAATAAAAAAACACTATCAAAATATGTTTGTAAATTACCTAATTTTGCCAAAAAAAAAAATATTTTTTTTATAAAGAAGTATTTACAAAGTGCTGTACCATTTTGAAATCTAGACTAAATGGGCCAATTTTTTAAGTAAAAACGTGAAAATTTTATGTTCAGGGCCGTGGTAAATTGACCTATCCCCTGTTCACGGTTTATCGTTGTGATACGGGACACCCTGTATATAGATTTATAAATAATTAGTAGAGATTGTGGTGTTGGTGCAAGGTGAAACATTTTTAATAAAGATAAGAGTAAATAAATATTATATTTAATATTGATTTGTACTATGAGTTAAGAATAAGTGTCCTAGAATCCTTAACTCATAGTAAATCAATATTAAATATAATATTTATTTACTCTTATCTTTATAGATTTATATATAGATAAATAACATGTGGATTTAAAATTAAATTTGAAGTCTTTTAAATTGAGGATATATGTATTATAGTTTATTTTTTTCTTGGTTATACATTTACAAATTCCATTAATGTTTTGAATCTCCGGATACTCATGTAAAATTTATATTTTCTTTTGATTTTCTTTTTAATATTATATAATGGTCATGATAGTGTTGGGAAGCGCCTACGGGTAAAATGATGTTTTAGTTTTAATTTACAAGTATATCAAATATTGATAAATTGTGTCCGTATTTGAAGCTCATGTTTATTCTCTTGGTTGCTGAATTCCAAGCCACCCACATCCCTCCTCCCTAAATAATAATTCTATCCACTTCCCTTTTTCTCTCCGGAATAGTAATATTACACTCGAAATTAAATTATAATAAATTTGCAAGAAAACTCTGAACTGGATATTAATATCACAATTCATATGGGATTTTGAGTCCAAATGCAAGTGTTTTGAATTTATATTAAACAATTTATTTTCAAGTAAAATTTTAAATTCATAGACGATAATATGTACAATAGGGTGGAGTGAAAAAACAAAAATTTGAAACGGGCGTATGCGAAAAAGTTGTCTAATACAAAGTCTATTTATAATACAAAATCTCAGCTAAATCAAATTATATCTTAAGGTGCCCCTCGAGGGGTGAACCGCGATTGGAATTAGGTATACACCGTCTTTGGAATTACTTTGGAATTCATTAGATAATCTATTGTCTTCTACTTGGAAATAAAAGTGGTAGTAGGTGTACAAGATTTTAGGTCGCGGTTCACCCCTCGGTGCCCCTTCAAGGGTGTATTGCGCCGGTTCGTCGCGATTGCAGTTTTGACGCTGACTGATGATTTCTCTCTGAAAACAATCGAAAAAATGCCGCGCTGGTCAATAAAAATGCATATCGCACAAGCTGGAAATAATTTTAATCGACTTTAAGCATTCCAATTAAGAGTCATATGAGTTTTCGACGGTTAAATTATATGATTATGTTAAAGTATGTGAATATATCAAATGATTCCGTGACATTTCAGCCCCCGACAAAATATCCTTCAGACAAAATAACCCTTCCCTTCGTGAATCTTATGAGTAATGCAAATCGACTCCGGTTCGGTTAATATATATTCAGTTCGGCTCGGTTGGCTTCGTATAGCTCCTTTTCGGGCTGGTTTTTAGACGGTTCGGTTGGCTTCAGAAAAGGAGGTATACGAACCCAACCGAGCCGAACTGAATATATATTAACCGAACCTCCAAAAGTTTAGTCCGGGCGGGGTGTGTTTCGG
This sequence comes from Forficula auricularia, assembly GCA_024734495.1. Lineage (NCBI taxonomy): Eukaryota > Metazoa > Arthropoda > Insecta > Dermaptera > Forficulidae > Forficula > Forficula auricularia. Next base: position 3,727,253 of record JALMQS010000120.1, on the reverse strand, counting down.
GGTCCCATTTTTTTCTAATCAAACACCCATTGAAAACTGAACCAGCCAATCGTCGGGCGGGGTGTGTTTGGGGCTCCCATTTTTTCCTAATCAAACACGACAGACAGCAGCACTTTCAAACGGCTAATTAGCCGCCAAAATATGAAAGTCTGTTTATATTATTCAAAACTATGATTATAAGCTTCTCACTTAAACTCTTTTGTATTCTCCCTTATACTGGGAAATATTTCGTCAGAAGATATTATGTCGGGGGATATTTTGCCCTTGGGATATTTTGTCGGGGGATGTTTTGTCGGTGATATTTTGTCGGGGGCTGAAATGTCGCGGTACCTTTCATATAATATTTATTTACTTTTATCGTTATTAAAGATGTTTCACCTTGCACCAACACCACAATCTCTATTAATTATTAATTATTTTACCTTTAAAAGTATATCGTATATCCTTTATTTCATCAGGCGAAAATATTCTAATCTTTTCCGAATCCTTTTATCTACAATATTGTTGATATTTCTTTTTTCCTTTGTTCATTCTCTCTTTTTTCTCTGTCCTACTTTTTTTTAATAGATTTCCAGCTTGTCTTTTTATACAATAATTCAATCAATTGTTCGTTCATAAATGGTTAATTTACCAGAAACATGGAATTTTCTAACAATCAGCAATCCTTTTCAGATTCATCTTTTTATCAATAATCTAAAGGTGAATATGAAATCAAATATTCATAAAAAAGATGAAAAAAGATATAAAAAGAGAATAATATTACAAAGGAATAAAGAGAATCCGTAGATATGTAATCCGGTTTGCATTATTAAAGAATAATTTTTTTGCAATTGACAAAATTGAGTGTTGGATAAATTTACTTTTTCTAAGACTCGATCTGTATGGAGTAAAGATAGGACTTCGTCTTTTGACTGTGACATTCGTATAGAATTTGTCCTTCCCAAGAGAGGCAGACGCTTTTTTCGAAGATAACAAACGCTGTTTACAATATAATTTATTTCGTGTTAAACAAACCATTATAATATTTTTCAAATTTTTAACTATGCAACCGTCTCTAGAGAAATTGTTGCTATTTTAAAATATATTCATATATTTCTCCTTTCTAAAATATTATCTTGTTCTGTTGCTTTCGTCTCTTATTCTTGGAGTAATGTTAAAATATTTCTTTTATAATTATTATTTAAGGTAGTTGTACCAACAAATGCATTTTCTTAGGATTTTTTTAAAATTTAGACAGATTATTATTTAAATAATTCTCCATCGATTGGTGCAAAACGAAATTCATAAGAACAATATAAGTAGTTCCAAATATTTTAAATTCCAAAGATAGAGTTTTTCAGACTCTAATACATTGCACTATACGGGATATCGGAAAGTTTGCATACATATATAATTAAGAAACTCTTATTCTTATGATTATTTTAAATAACTAAACCAACATTAAACAATAACTAATACATTTTTTAAGAAAATTTTCATTTATAGTTACAACACTATTTCTGAGATAATGATAAATAAATTATTGGATAAAAATACTTGGTAGGTTTCACATTAATATATAAAAATAAAACGAATTTATTTTTGGAGAGACTTTAATCTCGATATATATATTTCGGCTGGCTAACCCATCTTCAGGAGCAATAGTAATTATTTTTTATCCAATAATTTAAAAAATGTTTCACCAAGTACCAACACGAAATACCTTAAAAACAATTAATAAATAATTAAAAAACTTACACTAAAAGCAAGCTGGCAACAGCGCATTTATTTAACCCACTTTAGTAGACTTTTTGACGTTTTTTCGCTTCAGCGATTCCGCAACAGCTTTCAATCGCTTATTAAGAACTTTTTGTTTTATAAATTTCTCTTTATAATGTACTTTATCTGACATTTCTATGGTAAAATATATACAAGCTCGGACAATGTAGCCAGATTTTTCAAACGAGCAGTTAGTTGTACGGGATTGGCTAGGACTCGTACATAAATAGCAAAAAGTTTTAGGCTTATGAATTATGAATCCTAACTGTCTGTACTAGATACTCTAGCATTAACTTTTTGCTGCTACTTCCGCGATACAACTACTATATATAATATGAAAATTTGAGTATCTTATCTCTTTGAAAAAATAGATGGAAAATGTTTTCAAAATAAGAACAACTTCCGGATTTCATACCTGTATTTTAATTATAAGAGAATTTATATAAGGACAATTTTATCAAAGATCTTAGTAGATTATTATGTATATATTGTATGTCAGAAGGTTTCGCCCCCTCAGGTGTCGAACCCGATCGCTAACTTGCTATCCGGGCAGTTAGCCTAACCTTCTGACATATAATATATATTGTCCTTATATAAATTCCCATATAATTATAATTATTATGATTAAAAAAAAGTTGTTCTAATAAAAAAATAATTCAATCAAACAAACAGCTAAAGTTGCCCCATATGGCCCAGTGCTGCGATGAATGCGGCCCGACATAAGATCATAAACTTTCTTAAAACATTTAAATTTGTTAAGTACTTAATGGAAAACGTATCTGATCAGCTTTGGCATTATTAAAAAGAGCCGATTATTCCAACCTTAGGCCATGAAATATATAGACACGCCCTGGTGTCGATTTGGTGAGGCCAACATCTCCTATAGAACGTGACGTCATCTGTAGGTAGGAACACCCAGAGATAGCATGGCCACTATAGGAATTATTATACATTGAGATAAATTTATCGTAGTTTAGATTATTTATTTTGGATTCCAATAATCGCAAATTAATATCAAATTAATATAACCAAAATATTTATGCGAGAACGTGACGCCATCTGTAGGCGATGTTGGCATCACTTCACTCTGTGTGGAGAGTAGCAGAGGGCATGTCTATATATTTCATGGTCTAAGGTTCCAACACAAACATCTCATCAGGCTTATATAGCAAAAAACATGAAAAAAAAAATGGAAAAATAATGAAAATGATTTGAAGAATAAAACTGTTGATTTTTAAATTTTGAATTGAGAACTAGATCATATTTGTGACTCCATTTTAAGTATATATCTACTTACTCCTTCGAACTTTCTGAATGAATTTATAAAATTGAAATCAGACAGTGAACACTGAAAGAATCATCTGGTGTGGACACGATCGTAATACTTCACATTATATCCTATATCAATGCATGATATAGTATATATATGTGAAAGTAAAAAAAAATAGCATGTCTATATGTAGATCTCACTTATGAAATATTCGCAACCAATTTGCTTGAAATGGAAACAACAAAAAACACATATCGTCGCCTAAGAGTGTAAACCTGCTAACTCACAACAATAATTTAAGTTCTCCGCAAATTTTTCATATAATCAAAAGTGTTCCCTGACTTTGAAAAGGTTAAGCACTGCTCTAGAGTCTGGATAGCTTACGTTTCAAATCCCATAGCTCTACATCATACCGTATTCGAAATATGAACGATTAAATATTTATTTTGCGACATGACTAATTCACTCTCCTCACTTGATTCCAATTGGAATTTATACCTACTCTTCTAGATCACCATCAAGATTAGCAAGATGCGTTTAAAATGTCTACAAAATGTTTTGATGCTATCAGGGAATATCTTTACCATAAAAAATAGAAAAAATTACCAAAAATGTTTTGAATGGAAAATAAGGTGATGTAGCCATCCACATGCCTTTACCAAACACTTCCCTTCTCGAATATTAAAATTGAATCAAATAAAAATTGATTATCTATCTTCGATTTTAAATAGTCAGCCATTTACGTAAGGTCGTAAAATCTATGTCACATAAGCTTTTTTTTTTAAATGCCCTCTACCTATTTAGGAACTTTTATTTTTAAATATAAGACATTTTCATATTAAATTTCAGCATTATTGATTTTATGGTATCAAAATTTTATAATTTTATTTTTAACCCCATCCCCAATTCGGGCTATAAAAGAAATATAAATTTTCTACAAACAATGTAAAAATGATAGATAAAATTATGAATATATGTTAAAAGTGAAGAAAAACATGCTTTCAAATTATATTTCTCCACTTTTCAGGCTACGAATAAAAGAAAAAACTGACCAAGGGCAAGTCGGGCTCACATCGCAATCTATACCTGACATTTATTTACAACTAACTGAATAACCTATTAAAAAAAAATGATTATATTTCTCAAAATACTTGAGATATCAAATTCAAATATATGGATCCTCGACAATCCCTAAAATAATCACTTGGATAAAATTTTTATTTCATGACGTCACACTATCACTTTTATACACTATAATTTTTTTAATTTTTTAATTTAACTTTTGTGACATCACAATTTTTAAGATACCAGGGCCCCCCTGTCACAATTTGTCACAAGTCTGAGATACCCTCCCCCCTTAATGTATGACATAATTTATGGACGGCCCCTCACTGATCTCATGGATGGAGGAACAGATATTGTAACTAATATGGTCTCGTTTAACTTTTTAAACAGAACCCTAAAAAAATTCAATATTCCAGCATCACTGCGAGTTGTTGTTCCGAGAAATTTCCTCATCTAGAACAAACTTGTAAATATTTTACCAATTATCCATGCAGTAAATGATTAAACCTTAATCAGTTCAGACAAGTGAAATTATAAAAGTAGGTATAAATGAAAAATCTCATAGCTATAAATTGTTGTCTTGTTATGTTTCATACTGTTCATGGTTTCATTAATCATTTTTAAATATGCATCTCCCTCTCTTGGATGTGTCCGAGTGCATTTCAAGCTGAGAAGTATAAATGAAAAAAAAATTAATGAATCAAATATAAAAAACAAAAACTTGTGGCATTTCTAATGAAAAATGAACATTTTTATTTTCTACAGATAGCTCTCCCTAAGCACTGGGTTAAATAGGGTACAGCCCACCCTCCAGCCATCCCAGAACATATAAGATAGCCTAAGAACCAGTTTAAAGTACTTAAAATTTTAACTATAAATTTCATCATTAAAATTTAATAATTTGAAAGACTGTAGACCGATAGTGGGGTCATAAAGAGAAACAAAGAGGTTGTCCTCTGCTTGATGCAAATAAGCATATATATATATATATATATATATATCAAATATAAATTATTTTTGTTAAGGGAGAATATTTAAATAGAAAATGTAAAAAAAAAAAAAAAATAGAAATAGAAAATTCTAGGTAGTTTTCACAAAAATAAAAGACCAGATGCTTGTCAGGATGACTCTATATATGGTATATTTCGGGATACGAGTCCATCTTCAAGAATTCACAGAGAAAAATGTACTCCTGAAAATGGATTCCTAGCCCGAAATATATATAGAGTCATGATAACAAGCATCTTGTCTTTTTTTGTGAAACCTACCTAGAATTTTATATTTCTAAATTTTTAAAAAATGTCTACTTTATATAATTTATTTGTTTGAGACTATAGTTTCGAAGGCCTGGCGTTCATCATCAGTCTTTTTAATTATAAATATTTATCTATTATTTCTCATGGGTCAGTACCACTTGGATATTGAAAAAGCATCAAGCAGAGGACCCCCTCTTTTTTTCTTTGTGATTCAACAACTCTACTATTCTCGGGAAAAGAAAATATTTTCAATTAGATAGATGGGTGCTTAAAATGGGGTAAAGAGGTAGATTTTTTAAATTCTCTTAATAAGCGATTTCAATAAAACAATTTGAGTGAACACAAGAGAACAAATATTATTTTTATAATAAATAATTTAAATAGGTATCATTTACTCTTATATGAATTAATATTAATATTTCAGAAAAATAATTTTTTCCGAATTTAATATAATAAGATTTTTAGTAGAGCTTGTAAACTTGTATTCACTTAATTTTTAGTTTCTAATTTGTTTTGAGCCTTTTCTGAAGAATTTTGTAAAAACTGAAAAAGTACTAGAATAAAGTATTTATGGTGAAGTCGGGTTATACGAGCTGGCTAAGGCGCTGGCACCGCTTTAGCATCGTTGATGACGAAGTTCAAGCGGGCGACCCGGGTTCGAGCCTGGCTAGCATTTAAAATTTCGACCGATTAAAACTCGGCTCCCTCACTAACACTACTAACACTTTACTGATGTGCTTTCTAAATGGGCTTTGTTGCCCGTGACAATAAATAAAAAAGTACTTATGTACTTAAAAAAATAATAAATTTAAAAATAGCCTCGTCACTTTCTTACTTCTAGACTTAACTTGAAAAATATTTGAAAGAACTTGTAACTCAGTGTTTACTCAAACTCGCTCTCAGGATATCATATACTTTCAAAGGATGACACCAGACACAGTTTTCAATTTACTATTTAAAACTAAATGTTCTGATTGAAATTCGAACTTTAGAGCCATGATAAAGAAGTCATTTTTATATACAGCACCAAGGAACTTACAATATTTAGATAAAATTGAAAGAGTTTAAGGACGTTCCCTAATAAATCGAATTTCTTGCAATCCTTTTAAAACTTTGAATACCCATATTTATAAGTGTCCTTTATACGTAGAATTTTTTTTCAATAGTCTTTGCGGCACTAAATTTATAAATATTGACCATTGAAATTTGCATATTTAACACGCGTACCCTATTCCGATTGATGTTAGAGCGACTGTTTAATTAAATAACAATCTTAATTTTCTTGATATTATTTTTAAAAATTGAGAATCATTAGCTGAAGATATAACAAATATTTTTCTGTTAAAATAATTGTATCAAGCGGTACTTTTGATGGTTTTCATTTTCTCTCTCATGGCATGGGAAGTGAGAGATGGCGATTTGGCAACGTCGCACTAAAATAACTCAATTTTTCCACATCTAAAAAACTTCTGCAGCTAGTGCATTTGAGATTTTTAGCTAATTCTCTCAACCTATCTATACTGTTCTCATCTGGAATTTTGCATTGACCTGTTTCATTAAGTGTTTTTTTATTCTTTGTCTTTTAGCGTCGGTAAGAATGGAATGTTGCCAGATCCAAGAAACGACGCAGTGAAAATATTTTTGCCTTTCTGAGCATGGAGAGTATAGGAAAGAACGAACTGCTTCTGAGCTATATTAGGGAACGTCCTTAAACCTATTGTTATAAAATACTACTGGAACACCCTATGAAACTTAAAACGGGCGTTACTAGGTTCTTCTATATGCTTTTGAGATTAACTATTAATTGGATCAGAAAAATTGTTTCCATGGATAATTCGAAATATCCAAAATATTCTCCTTGGAAACTGCGTCCAAATGTTGTAATAAGTATAAATGAAGTTTATATACACATGGCTTTTTCATAACCTGGAATGGGGCCAGTAATTTTCTCGTTTCGGAATCTATAAACCATATATTGATTGATAATTTGGAAAGCTTAAAAAATATTTAATATTTATTTAAAGATCTTATCAATGATTAAAATTATGGTTTTATTTATGGTCCAAATCAGTGTGTCTGGTAAGTATTTTGTCAATTTAAGTGTTAATAGTACTATTTGCGATATTGATCAGTCCTAGAATTGTAGTCTGTGTAATTTTCAAACTAAAGAGACGCTACTCCCTCTATTAATAGAGTGCCCAATATAATTATTAATGCATTAGGGATGATTCATTGTCTTACTAATATTAAAGACCTTAGCGAACCAATACATGTTACCGATCTGTTTGGAGTAGACCCTCTCAATAGTTTTAAACCTATTTATTATTTTGTTTTTAAACATTCATTGTATTTGAATAATATTAAAATGATATTCTCTATTGTTATTGGGACCAGTTTATTTTTACTTTTTTTTTTATGTAACTTTTTGAAATGAACCATATTATCCACTGTTTTATTAAGACACTAAAAAGTATACACAAACGTAAAGTCATGTTTCGATCATTTCATCTGTGATCGAAATGTTTTGTATTTCTGTTTGTGTATACTATGTAGTATTTGGTCTTCATAATGTGGTTCATTTCCAAAAGTTTTAATAAACTATTCAATTACCAAAGTTTTATTCAATTTGTAAAATTTTCATTAAATTGAAAGTTTTTGCCGAGAGTAGCAGAATTTTTATATATTGAAGGAGACAATAAAAGAGTGTGTCTTCTGCTGGAATTATAAATTTTATTTATTTATAACGAGACTATAGTTTCGAGGGCTTTGCCCTCTTCATCAGTCTATTACAATGTATTCACAGGAATTAATTTATGAATACATTGTAATAGACTGATGAAGAGGGCAAAGCCCTCGAAACTATAAATTCATAAATTAATTCCTGTGAATACATTGTAATAGACTGATGAAGAGGGCAAAGCCCTCGAAACTATAGTCTCGTTATAAATAAATAAAATTTATAATTCCAGCAGAAGACACACTCTTTTATTGTCTCCTTCAATGTAAAATTTTCGGATATTTGTTTAAATTATATTCAACTACCTACTAAATTATAAACCCTTAGACTTAAAACAATAACTTATTATTATTACTATATTTCCAAGGAAAATTAAAAAAATGAAAGTCGATTTGATTTAGATTAGCTTGTTTTATGTAGAAGTAGGTACACCAGGGCTTAAGGACGTTCCCTAATATAGCTCAGATGCAGTTCGCTCTTTCCCCTACTCTCACATGCGCAGAAAGGCAAAAATATTTTCACTGCGTCGTTTCTCGGATCTGGCAACATTGCATTCTTACCTACGCTAAAAGAGAAAGAATAAAAAAAAACACTTCATGAAACATATCAATGCGAAATTCCATATGAGAACAGTATAGTTAGGCTGAGAGAATTAGCTAAAAATCTCAAATGCACCAGCTGCAGAAGATTTTTAGATATGGAAAATTGAGTGATTTTAGAGCGACGTTGCCAAGTCACTTGCCATGCCATGAGAGAAAAAATGAAAACCATCAAAAGTACTTAATTTTAACATTTTTCATACAAAACGAATACCGCTTGATACAATTATTTTAACAGGAAAATATTTGTTATATCTTCAGTTAATGATTCTCAGTTTTTCAAGAAAATTGCGATTTATATTTAATGAAACAGTCGCTTTAACATCAATGGGAATAGGTTTCGCGTGTTAAATATTCAAATTTCAATGGTCAATATTTACAAATTTAGTGCCGCAAAGACTATTGAAAAAATTTCTACGTATAAAGGACACATAAATATGTGTATTCAAAGTTTTAAAAGGATTGGAAGAAAGTCGATTTATTAGGGAACGTCCTTAAGGGGTTAAATTATTTAATCTAAATTTTTAGGGCATTTCAACATTGAAATAAATTCTTCTTGGAAACTTTTTGTAGATTCAAAATAGATTTTGATATTACTAAAATCTAGAAATTTGATAATGGATGTTCAGGTCTAAACAAATATCTGCAGTGGATGGCAGTTTTTTTTTTTATTATTAAATAACGTCGTTTAATCTTGCTTGTTTGTGATGATTAAAAAAAAATATTTGTTGTATAATAACCAGGAAAACTAAGGCTTTAATTGCCACATAAGCCAAGTGATTAGTTATACGTAATATATTTCAATTTTTCCTATACTTTTTATGATATCAACTATACGAGCTTTTAATCCGAGAAACAGACCAATTAATCTCTAATTTATTTATTTATTGAATTTCGGGATATTTTAAATAAATACATTTTATTGAACATTGGAATAAAAAGATCAATGTAAAACATTAAATAAAAATTGTGCATGCTTGAGTGATATCACTTGGTGTATGTTTATGATTTCAATTTTTAAACAAATTATATTATTATCAAAAGAGGAGGAGGTTGTGATGGAATCCCAAATAACAAATTATAACCGTTTGATCTGAAACTAAGTGAAAATATAATCTAGATAAAGAGGACTGACTGAGAAAATCGTTCTCAAGATAGAGCATTTTAATAGCCACCCCTCGTCGGTACTTTATATCTAGAGACCGGAATCCTATGCAATTGCATATTTTGTTTGCCGGTACATACGACCCAGGAGATCAATTATCTATTTGAATCATGCATCTAGGATACTGTGGGTTAAATTTTATAATGCATAATTTTGCATATTTGAATAATATTGCATAAAATTGCATATTTGAAGAATATTGTATAAAGTTGCATAATTAAAGGATTTTTACAAATATACTTAACTTGGCTAGATACTATAGTCTACAACATAGGTGTCAAACTTGCGGAGCGCATCGTCAATTTTTGAGGCCCCACTGTCATCATCATCATTGAGTATACAGTCCTAAGACTGGTTTGATGCAACAATCCGTCTCCACTCGACTCTGTCCCCCGCCAGCTGTTTGACCTCTCTAAATATCTGGCATCCCATGTCCCCAATTATTTGATTGAAATATTCTAATCTGGGTCTTCCCCTTTTCTTTCCCACCTCCCCCTCCAAGAAATTCCTAAGCAGTCCCCCATGTCTCAGTGTGTGTCCCATCATCTGACCTCTTCTCTTCTTCAGATTCTTCCACAAGGTTCTTCTTTCTCCGATTCTTCCCAGAACTTCTTCATTTGTAATTTTATCCACCCATTTGATATCATCATTCTTCTGTAGCACCACATTTCGAAAGCCTCTAATCTCTTTCTCCCCGCATTTCTAATTGTCCAGGTTTCACACCCGTACATGGCTATGCTCCATACATATGTCTTCAATAGCAACTTCCTGTTTTCTAAGCTGATTGAGGAGGAGCATAGTAGTTTTTGTTTTGAATTAAACCCCATTTTTGCTTGGGCAATTCTTGATTTAATTTCGTTTTCGCTCCTCCCATCCCATGTTATTTTACTTCCTAGGTAGCGGAATTCCTTAACTCCTTCTAGGTTTTCTTGGTTAATTTTGATGCATTCCTGTCTCGTTTGTTCTTTTTTTGTACATACTAGGACCTTGGTTTTATTCTTGTTTATTTTCGTTTTGATTTCTTCTATTAGGATTTGGTTAATTCCATTCAGGGCGTCCTCTAATTCTTTTTTATTGCTTCCTAGAAGGGCAATGTCATCGGAAAATCTTAACATAGCGATCTTTTGACCTTGGATTTCGATACCTGTATCAATTTTGTCTTTGAATTAGTGTCATATGTACAAATCAAGTTCAAGTAGCACTGCATCTTATCAGAAATACGCTGAAAGTATTGCGAATCTCAGAAGTGAATTTGAAGCAAGATTTGAAGATTTCAAATGCTTGGATAGCAAATTAACATTATTTTCATCTATTTTTAGATATAGAATTAGTACCTAATGATATGCAAATGGAAGTAAGAGAGATTCAGTGGGATTCGGATTTAAAAGAAAAATTCAAGGAAGTTGGCGTGCCTGAAATTTAAGGACATTTACCGGTAAAATTTGAAAATACTAGAAACTTAACATATGAGATTATCTCCATGTTTGGAAGTACATAAAGGTGCGAGCAGTTATTTACGCTTATGAATGGCAATAAGTCTCCTCTCAGATCACGAATTAACCCTGGGGTCGATGTTGAAAATTATAACGGCAAATAGTATTTCTCCAGAAATAGAAAAATTTCTGGTACAGAAAAAAAATCAAGAATCAGACAAGAAACGGTAAATTAGTATTATATTGTTTGTTTATATTTTATAATTATGCCTTATTTGTTCTCTATACTTTGTTAATATATTAAAATTTAATACTTTACATGTTTTTATTTTTTATTAATTCTAATATATTTAACATAACTAGATTTTTACGAACCCTAAAAGTTTCTTTGCGGCCCTCTTAAACTTCACACTTGTTATTTTGGCACAAGTCACGCATTGATTTGACTCCTATGTCTACACGAAAGTTCTGAAAAGTTTATAATCTTTTTTTTCCTTAGTAAAAGTGGGGGTTTTAATTTCCTTTGAATTCACCCCCCTTACGTATCATAATACATTTATGATTCGTTTACTACTTTTTTTTGGCAAACGGTTTTTATTAATCGAACTTGGCATTTTTTTACACAAGTGATTTTGTTGAGAATAAAATGCTAAAATTTGGTATGTTAATAGATTTTGGGACATTAATAATGGGAGAAATTGAAAAACTGTAACTTTCCCTTAATCAGCATCTAAAATAAAGGAGTGAAACTTATGAGCTAAATTAACTAATTGGGAAAATTCAAAGACACTAAAATGCTAAAATTTGACATAGTGTAATAACTTAAATAACTAATAAAGTGAGAAATCGAGAAAGATTTTCATCAGCCTTCAAAATAAATCCGTAAATCTTGTAGGCTAAATTCCCATCTAACTTACAAAAATAAGAGAAATCTCAACAAAAACACTTGTGTAAAAAAAAGGAAAAGTTCGATTAATAAAAACCGTTTGCCAAAAAAAAGTTTTGAGATCTAATGTACTGCCAAGTTCAATATCATAAATTTAATAAATGAGTCCAGAATATAGTAATTTAAACGCATAATTGTCCATCTATATTTATTGAATTCACATTTTTAGTTGAAATTATTTTCCTAAAACTTGGCTTTTACGCATAGCTATGTATGTCACGGATTATTTTACCATATCATGAGATCATAATAAGAGAGGATCGAAGGGCTAAAAGGGAGTGGTGGAGGCCCTATCAGACAATAATAATAATAATTTAATGCGTAAAAGCCAAGTCTTAGGAAAATAATTTCAATTAAAAATGTGAATTTTTTCGTTAAATTGAAGGGTTGGTTTTGTCACAAATATAATAAAACAATAATTTTAATAACTATTTGTATTATTTAATTGATAACTATACAGTTTCGGTCACCACTGGTCGACCATCCTCAGTAGTTCTAAAAATTGAAATGAAACACTTATTTACATTTTTTCTTTTTATAGAGAATTATAAACTTGATAAAATGGGGGTTATTTATGAGATGGTCTGTGATTCATGTAAAAAAGATAAAAAAACACACAAATATATAGGTGAGACTTCAAGACATTTGAGACAAAGAATTAAAGAACATATTTCATCGATTAATGGAAATAAATTGGTCTCCGCGTTATCCATTCATGCTATTGACAACGAGTATAGTTTCGATTTTGAAGGAGTAAAGATACTAGATTATGAGAAAAATTGGACCAAGAGAAAAATAAAAGAATCTCTTTATATATTGAAGGATATCGATAATTGTGTAAATTTCAAAATGGATTCGGAAAACATATCCGAATGTTATAGTCTCATTGTGTCATTGTTGTGAGAGTGTTGAATTGATTTAGTATGTTGATTAACAGGTATTGATTTTATAAGAAAAATGTAATAGGAAGATGTGTATTTTTTGATATTTCATTAATTTCATTAATAAAAAATAAAAAATAAAGAGTAAATTAACTTATAATGTGTTTCTAGAATGGATTATTTATAATGGATTTTTTAATTATATAATAATTGACTATGCAATGAGATAATTAGAAAAAAATAAAATTGAAAATAATATTTAATATAATCATTAATTCAAAATAGTTTCTAGTTCAGTGATAAACGTTTTTATAAATTGTTGCTATATATATATATATGTGTGTGATTGTAATGAATTATGTGATGTATCTATATTGAAGATTTAAGAATGAATGTTTCATGTGAAATGACAAATTCCGGTTCTTGAACGAGATGTATGTATGATTTCAAATTATTATAAAAAAAAAAATTTTGTGTTATATAATTCTCTATAAAAAGAAAAAATGTAAATACGTGTTTCATTTCAATTTTTAGAACTACTGAGGATGGTCGACCAGTGGTGACCGAAACTGTATAGTTATCAATTAAATAATACAAATAGTTATTAAAATTATTGTTTTATTATATTTGTGACAAAACCAACCCTTCAATTTAACGAAAAATTTAAATCAAGTCACTTAAGTTCTGGAAGAAATTTAAAAATGTGAATTCAATAAATATAGGTGGACATGTGAAATGAAAAACATGCGTTTTAATTGGAGCTACTATATTCTTACCTCATTTATTAAATTGATGATATTTAACTTGGCAGCACATTATATCTCAATACTTTTTTATTAATCGAACTTGGGCTTTTTTTACACAAGTGTTTTTGTTGAGATTTGACCTGATTAGATACTATGGTCTACACGAAAATACTGAAATGTTTGCAATATTTTTCTTACTTAGTAAAAGTGGGGGGTTTTAAGTTCCTTTGAATTCGCCCGCATTACGTATCATAATAGATTTCTGACACGATAATAGGTTGGCCGTAATATGCGGTATTGGGCCAAACGAATATTATATTAAAGCACTTAATTCCTTTCATTTTCTAATAAATAAATTTCTAAAATATGTTTTGTTTCTTTTGTAATGGTTATTAATGTTTTAGAATAATATGCACGGACATATTGAAATTATTTTTAATGCACTTGGCTCGTTCATGTTAAAAATAGAAAATTAAAGCTTATTGAAGGGTAAAGAAGTGCCTAGAAGGATGGTAATATAAAATGGCTTTTAAGAGTAAAATGGCAGTCGATTGGCTTAAATTCAATTGAACCATTAAGTAATCCCCTGTTTGTGGCGATTAGCCTAAAGGGAGGGAGTTGTGAAGGGGATGGGGCAATCGTTTTACAAAATCAATTAGATTGTGGAAATGTAAAACATTCATCAGCCAAAGGCTCTTTTCCTCGTTGGTGATGAAAGATATATAAAAAAAAATCCTAGGCTAATAAAAGATTAAGCTATACAATCTCTTCCAATAACTTTCAATTAGATATATTTAAATTTACAAAATAAATACAATTCAATTAAAATCCTATCTATAAAAATAATAAAGAGTTAAGTGTCGGTTCAAGGTGATAGATTTTTAATAAAAAGTAAATAAATGTTTCAAGGTAGGTTTCACAAAATAAAACAAATATAAATGTAATTGAAAAGTTTTTGTTTTGCCGAGAGTAGGAGAGTTGTTGATTCACAAAGAGAAACAAAGAGGTTGTCCTCTGCTTGATGCAAATAAACATATACACATATATATCAAGATGATATATACAGATATATCATCTTGATATATATGTGTATATGTTTATTTGCATCAAGCAGAGGACAACCTCTTTGTTTCTCTTTGTGAAATATAAATGTTTTGAGTTTTATCCCGATATATATTTCGGGTTACGAGCCCATCATCAGGAGGTAACATAGAAATTGTGAAACCTACCTAGAAACTTTTACTTACATTTTATAAAAATAATTTAGAAAAAATCCTATCAGTAAAATGTTTCAAAATTTTTAGTTAAGTGTACAATTAAAAGTGTAGTATTTAAAAATATTTGGAGAAAATAAGTAAATATTTATTTATTTATTTTTAAATTTTTTTAATCAAAGCATTTAGATTTAGTTATATATTACAAATTAGTAGGTATTATTTGTCGAATCATTGAACAGATTGCCAAAATCTTAATTGAAAATTTTAATGAGATACTTTAAAAGAGATTTAATTATTAGGTAATTATAATTACTGTTATAAAGGAAACTAGGCAAGATTGATTTAATATACAGTAGGGTGCTCCTTATTTTGGATATTTTCGCATATTTACTAGGACAGGGGCCCAGAAATAAATTTAAAAAAATATCCCCCAAGTTTCAAGCCTCTATCTTAATTTTAACCTAGTGCTACACAGCGATTAAGTTTCCCATCTAAATAACATGGTGTTTTTGGCATTGAACGATCAATTTTTTATCCCGGCCAAAGTAATGGTTAAAAAAATTTGAAACACTGGAGGCTTTATCCTTATAATAGTAGCTATCCTTCAGAATTTTTAGAGATTTTTAGCTATTATAATTTTGGAGTTTATAACTTACTAAATACTAAGATATAGCAGTAGTTTAACTAAATGTAACTCCAAAATTGTAATAGCTAAAAATCTGTAAAAATTCTGAACGATAGTTACTATTATAAGGATAAAGTCTACAGAGTTCCAAATTTTTTGAACCATTACTTTGGCCGGAATAAAAAATTGATCGTTCAATGCCAAAAACTACATGTTATTTATGATGGGAAACTTAATCGCTGTGTAGCACTAGGTTAAAATTGAGATAGAGACTTGAAACTTGGGAAAAATTTTATTTATTTATATGTGCGCGTAAATATTCGAAAATATCCAAAATAAGGAGCACAGGGATTTTAAGAGAGTTTACTTGTCAAAGTAAGAGGATATTATGCTTTTTATAAATAAAGAAAATTCAATTCTATCTTTATGCGGAAATATTTATTATAGCCGACTACTATGGCTGTTTGATTTCGGTCTACTAGGAGACCATTGTCAAGACCTGAAAAACAATACCAATACAAATGTCAATTATTTTAAAAACACATTGATTTTATTTTATATACAAGGTTTATTATTCAATACATTGTAACCTCAATTCCAATTGTTTCCAGCCTTATTTTTTGGGAACGATGGTGGTCGGCCAATAATAAATATTTCCACATAAAGATAGAATTAAATCTTCTTATATAATTATAAATATTCACTTAATTTGGCAAGTATACTCTCTTAAAATCCCTGAATATTATAATTACTGACTATCTTTTGTACATGTGTGAGTGTAATGAAAAATTCGCTATGGCTCTTCAAAGATTTATATTAAGGACTAGTATACATATTTAAAATAGTTTCTTTTTATGTTTTAAATTTGCAATATATTTAGTTTAAGATCTAATTAAATTGTATATATTTTTAATTAGAGAAAATAATATAAATAAAGTGAATGGCTAAATGGTTAAGGCCAGAAGCCAGAAAGGGGAAAAAAGTAATTACAATAATCGATTGGATTTATTCTAAAATTATTTATACTGAAATAGTACAATCTAATAAAAATTAAGGAATATTATTGCTTAGAAATAATGATATTAATGGAGAAAGTAAAAGAAATTGATTATTATTACCTGAAGACGAGGTAGCAAAGCATGTCTTGGTGACCCGAGCACTCGCACTCACTTAACGGTAAAGACTGACGCCGAGCGCAGCCCGGCCGGCTGCCCAGCTGATTAGCATTTTCCACGAAATGTTTTTCACTTGGTTATCAATATCGAAGTTAGAAAAAAGACACCCGTTCGTTTTTCAAATTTAGGTATAGGTTTTTGACCTCTGCTAGGGATGTTTAATGAAATCTAAAACAGAAAAAATTTTATACCATAAATTAGGCAAGCACTCAGGATATTTTTAATAATAATAATAATAATAATAATTTTTTAAATATTTTTTACATTAGATTTTTGTCGATTAATATTTAGATTTAGTGTTTGCTGATTTTTTATTATTTTTTTTTGTGGGTGGGTGGAGGCCCAGGGCCTGATATACAAAATATATTTACCATATTTATTATACAATTCTACCAATACCAATACGTATTTTATATAGCTACAAATATCAAAAATTCTTAATTATATTTTAACACTTTTTTACTTTCATATAGGTACCTACGAGGGGTGAACCGTGACCTAATATCGTGTATACCTACTTTCACTTCCACTTTCATTTCCAAGTAGAAGACAATAGATGAAGGTTTATTAAGGGAGTTTTTTATAGCTGTAGCCCGCCGTATCTCTCAACATGAATATAATGTTGCAAGAGAGGAAAAACACATAGCACTGGCCGCACATGCCCTTGATGAAGGCCATACATTTGACTTTGAAAACACCAAAATTCTGCACTTTGAAGATAATGTATGGAAAAGGCAGATTTTAGAATCAATGTATATATTTGTAAATAAGACTGTAAATTTTAAGAGAGAATTTAATTGTACTATATTGTCATATAGAAACGTGTTAATTGGTAATTAATTTGACGAACCTGATTAAAGGAAAATTAATAAATATTGTGTCTATATATAGATATCTCATTATATGTAATTTGTCATAATTACCAATTAATGAAAAATAATTATATTGATTTACTCTTGAAGCCATTTCGCAATCGACATTTTGTCTTGAAAGAAAAAAGACAATTGAGAAAATTATATCTTTCGGACTTCTGGCGAACCCTGTAAAAAGTTTTGTATATATTCTATTTATTTATGTTTCTTGCATATAATTTTAACTAATGACAAGTGTATCAAAAAATTTTTTTATATAAATATTGACTAATTCCCGGTAAGCAGAAAAATAAAAATAAAATTGTAATTGATTATGTGCTCGGGTGAGACTGATTTGTTGTCATTAATATTGTTCTTTTGTTTAGCTCTGAAGATGGCCATAACCAATGGCCGAAACGTTAGTGGGAATTTAGAAATAAATAAAAAGAAAAAAATTGAAACTGCACGTCTCTTATTTTAAACCTAAACAAATATATTCTAAAAAAAGATGAAGGGGCATTATCTAATGAATTTGAAAATAATTCCACATAATTCCAAAGATGTTTACACCTAATTCCAATCGCGGTTCACCCCTCGGGTACCTATATATTCCCTATTTCAGGTACTGATACATAGGGATGTATCTCCTGCGTTCGAAAATCAGAGATACGAAATTCGAAACTTAAGCTCGAAGGAGTACAGAAAGCTTTTGGTTGAAATCGGAATATCGGACGTTGACATTTACATTTACTTTTTGGAGCGAGAGGAAAGAAGGTCAAGCAAGGACTGATATACAAAATATATTTACCTTCTTTACTATACAATTCTACCAAAACCAATATTTTATATGGCTACCAATATCCAAAAAAATTCTTAATTATATTCTAACATTTTTGTTCATTTTCACGTATTTTTGTATAAGTAATAGATTTTTTTTTGTTTTTCTTTTGTATGGTGTGTACACAATGAGGTTGTACTCATATAAGACATAACACTAATAAATAAATAAACAGAACAAATTGTATGTTATATTATGAAGGCACCAGTGGTGTTAGGTCCATGAATAATGTGGATGCGGCGAATCCCTAGAATTCCAAACATTTATAGTCCAAGAGCTGGTGACACATTTTTGACACAGATTTGACCCAACTAGAAATAATGCGTAATAGTACCGTCTATGATAATTGTACAAGGAATGGCCAGTCTGGCTGGCTGTAGCAGGTGGACCAGGTACTGCGCATGGTGTGAGTGCGGTAAAAAATACATATGTGTTAAAAAATATTTTTGACCCACAATGAAATTATAAAAATTATAATTTATAGTCAATTATAAACATAATATATTCACCTCAGACCATTTGAGTGGTGGGACGTGGAACCAGACCACCCAAAGTGTATTTTTACAACATGAAAAAAATGGCATCATGCTATAAATCAGAAATAATTTTCTATGACCTTTTATTATTGGGTTATTGTGGGAATAGGAATCCAGAGACAGACAAAAAATAATTTTTGAAAATGATTTTTCTCCACTTTTCTAATAAAGAAAAAAATAGAAATTTTCAAATGAATTCAATTTATATACTCAGGAATACATATTTTTATATCCATTAATTTGAAAAAAATAGAAACTGAGACTCTTATATTGGTGAAAATTAACAAACGGTAATGGCGCAATTTAACAGAAAATTAAAAATATTTTTTTTATGGTAGGAAATATTTTGTTTCCCCAACATCTTAACATGTAAATATTAATACTATGTATTTATTTTATTTTATTTAGTATACGGGAATTATCCAAATGTCAATATTACATTTTTTTTTAAAACAGCTTATGTACTTAAGTAAGATTTGGGAAAGTAATTTACAATAAACAACACATAAAACGTCACAACCAATATACATAGTATCTCGAAAATGTCTAGCCTATTGTTATTTTCGACAATAAATAATGGAAATGTTATCAAAATAACTATTTATTTTATTTTATTTTTTAATTAATATTTTTTACTCGTTGTCAGTCAGACTGATATCATTTTTATTTTTATTTCCTTTTAAAATCAGATAGACATAACCTCAATTGATCTGTCAATTTGGTTGTCTAAATTTAAGGGGCGCCCAGTAAATGGATTGATTCAATTGATATAGGAAAACTAATCAAATTTGCCTTATTCACAATTAGGTTAAAAAAATAAAATAATAAAATGTTTTTTTTATGGAAATCACTTTGAATAAACCAATTAAAATCTTAAGTTTTTTGTTAAAAAGTTAAATAACAAAGTTGATTAATTAAAAGTTAATTTAAAACAATGAATTCTTTACTTAGGTATTAAATATAATATATTCCCTGTTTATTTAAAAGTAATTAGTATCATAAAAAAGTCTTTTATAAAATGATTTTTCTTTCTCTTTCGAAGAAATTATAGAACACTAAATGTTGGGGGCAGTCCACGTGTCTGTTTGAAGCCCTAAACAGGAATTTGCTATCAATAGTCCAGTCAACGAACGCTCAAAAAAGGGGTATAGAAAACATTTTAGAGGAGATAATTTTTCTCTTATGGAATGTGTTTGGCCTAGTCAGGAGGTAAAAATACTAAAAGTACCTAGTCCTAGCTACCAGCCTTAGAAGTGAAAGGGGAGTGGAAATGTCCCATTTTTTTGTTTTTTGCTTATTTCTCAAAAACGGTGGGTCGTAGGAATAAAGTTATTTTCAGCAAAATAAAAGATTATAATATTTACTACAATAGTGCTTCTATTTAATTTTTCTGTATTCATTATGGTTTTTGAGATATTTGCTTGCGAATATCGTTTATGTATGAAAAAAATAAAATTTCCTAGATTTTTCCCCAAACTTTTGTCTCTATCACCTCAGCCTTTCGTTTTACAGTAAAAGTCTTCAGGAAAGAAGTTGTAGAGAATTCAATTTCCTTTAAAATTATATATACATTTATGATTTTATCTTCAAATCGTATGGAGTTATAGCAATTTAAAAATTTCAGGTCAATTTATACATTTTGTTAGAAAACCCTGCAAAAGCCCAGTATATCGGGGGTTTCAGCTTACATTAATTGCGGGAAAATATTTTTGTAAAATCGTTTGGTATGGTGTGGGTATGGCAAATCTAAGTGTGCGACCTCGAAAGTGTGGGAGACAACTTTTGGTGGCCGAAAAACCTCGAAATCTTCGGACTTTAACTCAAAAACTCGCACTTTTTTCGATTTTTTCCCATTTCGACCATGATGGAGCACGTTTTTGACAAATTCCATTCTATACATTTTTAAACTAGATTAGATTTGCTACAAGTTAAATAAAGTTTAATCTTAATTGGATAATGGCAACGCATGCCGCAATTAGGTTGAAGTTTTGAAAAACTGAAATTTTTTGCAAAAAATCGCAGTTTTTCTTAAAATGAAAATCACTCATCTTAGAAACTTAATTTTTATCTCATTTCTCTAGGAAATTTTATTTACTTGAACGTTTACTTGAACCACTTTTTTGATAAAACTCTTAGATTTATAGATATTATAGAATTTTCCGGACAGGAAATGATCCATTTTTTCAAAAAATCTCAGTTTTTCCTTCATAAAATGAAAACCACTCATCCTAGAAACTTGATTTCTGTCTGATTCTCTAGAAGATTTTGTTTACTTGAACGTTTACTCGGATCACTTTTTTGATAAAACTCTTAGATTTAAAGATATACAGAACTTTCCGGACAAGACCCATTCCGAATTCTCAAAGGCGCCATGCAAAATTCTAACTAGGTTTTTAAATTTTAATAGTTGTATTGTTAATATTTAATACTAGCTTCAAGGCCGCCTTCGGCGGGCCTTTTGCTAGCCAGGGGGCTTCGCCCCACATGGATGCTTTATTGATGTTTCATTAGTTACAGAGAATAAATATAATTGTTTTATTAAAAAGTCTTAAATAGATATAATTTAAGATTCTATTTAACTGCAATATACACTCATAACAAATTAGATGAAACAAATATTTAAAATGTATTAAAAATCCACTTGTTACCATTAAGGGGAAAATAAAAATTATATTATATGTAGGTATTATTATGGATAAGAAGACTTGAAAATTACAATTATTATTCATTTTGCTAGACACAAAAGTATATACAATCTATTTATAAAAAATTATCTTATTCTCAAATTTGAGTTGTTTATCATAAAAGAATTTAGTCTTTTTGATTTTAAGTCGATTCTTCCACGTTTTCAGTAGAGGTTGCCATTAATAGTCAAAACATCAAAAATGGAATGCAATAAGGTTATTCCCCTAGTATTAGATAAGAATCGATCGTTATTTTATATTTAAGTCGATTCCTCCATGTCTTCAGCAATGGCTACCAATAAAAACCGAAACGTCAAAAATCGAATGTAGAATGGTTATTCCTTGACTGTTAAAAGAGAATCGATCATTATTTTTGAATTAAAGTCAACATGAACTGCAAATTGCAAGTGATATCTGATTAATAATAAAGAAATAAACATATTAATATTTCAAATGGATAAAGTTTAGCAGCGATCCGTTGCAGTTTATTTTTTTAATTTTTGTTTTTAAAAAAAAATGGATAGTTTTTTTAAATCTTTGTTGCATTATTAAATTCTTCTTCAACGATAATGTGGTTAGAACTATTGAGAATGAATGACACTCAAAAATCTACAAACAGGGCCTCCAAGACTTGTTTTTTTTGCTTGTTTAGTTCTTTTATTGTCTGGCAAGCTATGTTGGCTAACCTGATTTTTTTATTTTTTCCTGAATTATCCAATTTTCCGGGCAACTTTTCCAATTTTTTTTTACTTATTAACCTGAATTGGACTATTACGAACATTTTAAAAAAGAAATTAGCCAAATCGGTCTAGGCATTTGAGAGATCTGCGCTTACGAAGAAACAGAAATTCATTTTTATTATATAGATATTTCACATAGAACCTAAACCATTCTCTCTGAACAACAATAAAATAATCCAAATTCTAAGATGTTTTATTGCTTTTGGCTGCCTTTAATCAAAATTTGGACAATAAATGTAATATAATTTACAATTGGATATCATTACATATGAGTTAAATCAAAAATAAAAGTTTACCCTTGTATTTCAACGGATTAAGCTTTTGCTGTTATCTCTGATAAGAAATAATGAAAAGATAAAGAAGATCTGGTTTAAATAACAATATCAAAAAATAATATCACGTTCTCTTTTTCACGATATACGATATCTTCTCGGGGCGGCATTATTAAGAGACAATCGATCAACGAAAAAGGACTTGTTGATTGTGTTAAGCAAAGAACGGGAAGGAAAATCGAATTTTTCCCGAGGCAACATCGCATCGCCACTCGGTTTTTTTTTCGCTTTAGCTTTTTATTCCCGATAGGAAAGCAACTATCAAATACGTAGTTACAATTACCAAGTGAAATTCAAATATTAATATAAGGAAAAAATAAAAGCGACTTCAAAAAAATTAAATGTAACAAATAAAAGAATAAGAACTCAAAAATAAAATAAAATGCACTAAAAGGTATAAAATAATTATGTAATTTAGTTACAACTAATCAACGAAATATTTACATGAAATTACTTTTTGAAGTCGGTGCCAAAAATATACATTTTATGAATCGAACTCGACGGATCTTACTTAGTACGTTTGGCGGGTACGTTCGATTATATAGTTTGTTTAGCACCGACTTTAACAAGTGATTTCATGTTAATATTTCGTCGATTAGTTGTAACTAAATTAGATAATTATTTTACACCATTTAGTTTATTTTATTTTTGAGTTCTCATTATTTTATTTGTTGCATTTAATTTTTTTGAAATCGGTTTCATTTTTTTTTTTTATAAAAATTATTTTTATTTTTCTCTTTTTAGTCATGTTATTAATAGTGACTTAATATAATACCTTGCATGCATCTCGTAAGAGAAAGCAAGCGTCGGGCGAATGAATCAGAAAATGATATAAATTTATTAAACCAATTATTTTACATTAATTAATGTATACATTGTATTTTTTGCTTCGATTCCGGAGATAACTTCTCCACCATCGAGTGTCCTTATTCATCTTTAGTCCTTGTTTTTAATAAGAGGAAAAATCTAATTAGATTAAAAAACCTCTTTTCCGATAATTATTTCAATTCCATTATTCCCCAATCAAGTCGATTGGTCATCAATCCCCATCCATCCCCACTCAATCCCTCCTCGCCATCCCCCCAGAAAATGATAATAAAATTAAATTCATAAATATAGAAATTCTCTCGAAACGTTTACGGGTTTTAAATGAATGTTTTAAGATTTTTTTTTTATAAAATATTTTATTTATTATAATTTCGATTATTTGCTCATAAGAATTGGAGATTTATGTTATTTCGTCATTGATCATATCATCAGAACTTGACCAAATTAATATGGGACTACCCCTAAAGTAGCCCCTTTCCAATAAAAAAAGAATCATCAAAATCGGCCCACGTGGCAAAAAAATTAGGTATTTTGTCTATCTGGGAGTTATACTGATCCAAACGCAGAAAGAACTCATTAAAATCGGTTCATAAACAAAGAAGTTATGCCTGAACAATCATAACAAAAAAAGTCCAATACCAATGAAAAAAACGGGACTGATCGGAAACTATACTAAACCCAATGCAAAAAAATCATCAAAATCGGTTCACAACTGGCGAAGATATCAGGTAACATAGACACAAAAATAAATTCAGTCGAATTGAGAACCTCCTCCTTTTTTGAAGTCGGTTAAAAATCGAAATATTGATGAGTCTAAGTGGGCGAAATTAATAAAATACTAGTATTTTAAATAGATTATTATATAGGGTTTTCCATTAAGGACGCTCTAACTTTAAATTTAAATAAAAAAAGTTGTGTATGAGATATAATTAAAAATGTTTTTTATTTGAGAGAGTATATGCCTACTTTTATGGTTGGAATATAATATCCCATAGACTCGTGATTTAACATAGTCCCACAAGAAAAAGTCTAATAGTCTAAAATAACACGATCTCGGTCCAATTGTCGCATTTGGGCAGATAACAATCCACATGAGACCCATCATTTGCAATGTATCCAGAAAAAGTCACTGTTTGGTGTGGATTTTGGTCCGGGTTGTTCTTGATGCTGTTCGAATAATTAAATATATGTCTGCGTTACTTTTTTCATAATTGAATTTCTAAATAAGCAAGGTGCTCTGCCCCACACTATAGATTAATTAACTTTGTTAAAATTATTTTATTTTAATGTAAATTTCTTATTAATGCAGATATGTGAAATCATAGTGCGCATTAAATATCGTAGAATATTTGGATTTGTTTTAGGAGCTTCTATTAAGTTAGTACTTTCGCGACAATCGACACAAAAAGTTTTAGCCTCGTAACCACTCTATACATATGAAGGGAGCTAAAATATTAGGTTATTTTTTTTAACGTTACTGTACTTCTCACACTACTATATCTACTCTTATTAAACGAGCAAAAATTGTATATTTATTTGTATATATATTTGTTTGTATATATATTTGTATATATATTTGTTTGTATATATATTTGTATATATATTTGTTTGTATATATATTTGTATATATATTTGTTTGTATATATATTTGTATATATATTTGTTTGTATATATATTTGTATCTTGGTTATATTTTGAAAACGACTCTACCGATTTTGATGAAATTCACGGGTTAGGGGGTTTTTGGGGTGACAATTCAATCTCTCACGGTCTCATCTTCGATAAAATTGTTTTTGATGGGTTTTTTCGTAATCAAATTAATTATTCTCAGGTAGACAAATCCCATTCGTAGGTTTTAAAAAAAGGTTACTCTTTTCCTTTTGTACCCAGGCAGACAATGGGTTTCCTTAATTCATTGTTCTAAAAGGCCTTGAAGAAGTATTGTGATTGTGGATTTTAACATATTTTGTTTTCCCTAAAGGTTAGAAATATTAATAACCGTTTTATAATTGTTTTTATAAGAACTTTATTTATTTAATAGAATAAAAAATAATCAAGAATTTATTTAAAAATATATTTCGCATAAGCAGGTTTCAATTTTCTGAAAAAAACAACACATTTTGATAGGTTTTATTTATTAACAATTGGATGAATAAAAATGAATCATATGGTTGAATCAAAACAGGTGCAGGAGGTGGGATGCAATGGTGGGGAATCCGGGGGTAGGGCAAGGTTTCGGGGGTGGGGTCAAGCGGGGGGGGGGGGGGGTACAGTGGGTGAATACTATATATATTTGTATTTTTTTTTAATTTGAAAACGGCTTTCAAATAAAAATCGACCTTTTTATCAGAATTTTAAATTAAAAATAATATTAAAATAAAGGTTTTAACTGAAGGAAGAAGTTACCGAGCATCGCTCGGTGCCTCTAGGTACTCCTCTTTATGAATGGATCGTTTCCAAGCCATTGATCTTATATCCCCTCCACTAAAAATGATCGCCCAAATATGTTTTTTTTTTTTTTTATCAAAACTACGAGGTAAATAATTTCAATTTTTTTTTTTAAGTTACTCCGAATATATTATTCTAACAAATATTAGTTTTTCATCAAGATGGTGAAAGTCCTTCACTGAAAAAAAATAAAATAATGATCATTTTCCCACCCTTTCCCAATCTACCATATGTAAAGAATTTCATTTTTAATTGCAATTATTTCATGTTTGGTGTTGTAAATCGTCTTCAAATTTTAACAGTGTGTTTATTATGCTTTTAATGACTTATATTCCAAGTTTCGAAGACTTCTTAAATTTTTGCATATGTTAAAGAACTACCTTAAATGATGATAACAATTTAAATCAAATGCGTAATATTTGTTTATTTCTATTCTTTGGTACTTTTGTTGAATGGAATAAATGTCTGCAAGAGTAAGAATGCCATTAAGAAAATGAAACGGGGTAAATAGGTTGAATTATTGGACGAGCGTGACTCTCAAGATTGTGTATTTATCCACCTCTTGAGGATCCACACAAAGTAATAAGAACGAAGAGATAAGAGGGAATTAATAGTGATTGTAGCTCGTTTCTTTTAATTGTCCTAGAATTGGAATTTGCATGAAATAGAATTTCTAATCATACGATTAAAGTAGGTGGCATGAATTATTGAATGAAATATCTAGTAGAAAATTTAATTTGGAAAGTTTTTAATGGTTACTGAAAGGGTTTGTAAATAGAGAATTAATTAAAAAAAATATTCATTTCTTTTTTGAGCTGTTATTAAATGTAGATAGTAGTTAAAATATAAAATTTACATTCTCACATTAATTTATCGCGATCTATTTCTTGAAAAATTTACAAATTAAATTCTCATGTGCTCTACACCAGTGCTTCTTAAACTTTTTGAAATCGCGGTCCCCTTGGAATCCAATGCAATATATCAAGGACCCTCTATTTTTTTTTTTTTTACTTTTCCCAATGCGGAGGCATGAGGAAAGTATTGTAATCGGTCTCGCGGCAAGCGCGACTTCAAAGGGTCCTCAGGTAAAGACTACGGAACCCATGGACTCAATTAAAGCCACAAATTGTAGTATTCAATTAGGTTGAATTTTAGCAGGTGACGGTTTTGTCAAAAATTACATGGGGTCTCGCCGAGAGGTCAAAAAGTGCGATTTTTTCATTTAGTGCGTGCAGATGTATGTAAGTTAAAGATTCCCATTTCTTCCACTTCCCCCCGTAGCCACTAGCAAAATGCTGAATCGCTTTCTCACGGTGAGGCTGCACTCTTCCTCTGTCCTCCGCTCATCTACAAGCTTATGCAGTATCAGCATACTAGAATCATATAAGAAGGGCTGTTCCAGCCACATAATTCAGAATGGTTCGCGCGGAGATTAACTATACTTCCTAGGCCAGACTCTAATAGGTCTCCTAAGAGGCTGGACTCTAATAAGTCCCCTCATTAGTATTAGTGAAATCTCTGCCTGAACACTAGTGAGTACTGGTCACATTGAGTGGACCAACCGAACGGTAAACCCGTAGTATTTAACATCGCGTACTTCACTTCGTTCTCCTGGGTTGTCATCATTTCGTGTGACACTAAACGGTCAAACCCGTACTACCCTCCATCTAACCCAGTATAATTATATATTTTATTTTTCTCATAAATACTCTTTACAAAAAACCTCCTCTCTCCAAGTTCAAATCGTGTCGTGCCCAAAAAATTCAAACTGTGCTGTGTCGAACATTATAAACATTATAAACATTATAAACATTGTAAATTACTTTAAAGAAGACTTTTTTTCATTAAAACATAAAATTAAATTAAATAAACTTTTATTCTCCTACAACATCTGACACCCTAAATTAGATCTAAAAAGTCTAAAATAAAGAAACAAACCTATCCAAGCATCACCATCAATTTTTCTCTACCGCATAAGAATTTGTTGTATTAGTTTTTAAAAAAACTTATTAACTAAGACAACAAATTTAACTTGTATAGATGTATGTATGGATGGATGGATGGATGGATGTTATTGTTTTTTTGGTCCACGATTTTTTCCACACCGTTTGATTTTAAGCCGATTCCTTCATGTCTTCAGGAATGGTTACCAATAATAATCGAAACGTCAAAAATCCAATATCGAATGGTTATTCCTCGACTGTATTACGATTATTTTAATTAAGAACTCGTAATCTCATTTAAAAACATTTATTTTCAATAACATCAACAAACATATAAATATAAATATAAACAATAGAACGATTAACAATACATCAAGTAAGCTTTGTACGCATCAATTCTCCCCTCCTTAGAACGCGGACGCAGCTTCTCACAGGATCATTCTTCTTTCTTCCTAGGTTTAAAATAACTCGAATGATATTTAACTAACCTTCCCCTTTCTTGACTATTTTCAATAATTTTTGCTCCATCCATCGATTCTTCTAAATATAATTTTATTTGATGAAGTAACTGTTCCTTATTTTGATTTAATTTCATCTGACCAGCATCTAGTTTCTCCTCTTCCATTATATTCAACTCATCCTCCTTGACTTCCTTCAACCAGTACGGAATTAAATCATCTTCATTAGTTAATGCCCTTCTACTTTCCTCTATTTGTAATTCCATTGATGGCCGAATGATTTGCGAAAATTTATTCTCACAACAAATAATATGACTAGAGCTCTCACTTTCTATTCTTACTTTCTTAGGGAATTCTACTGCTTTTTGGACAAGGAACTCCCTTTTTCCTTGCCCCTCCACTGGTTTCCCTTCTTGAAGCAAGTCTCTTCCCCATGTCCTTCCCGCCTACAGAATCCACAAAAACATCTATCCTGAATGCAACTTCTATCCTGAGTGGGACTCGACTTCTCTTCTTTATCCACATCCTTTAAATCCCTTTCTATTTCTTCTACCGTCTGCATAAACCCTTCAATATCAGTGAATTTCATTCCCCTAATGGACGATCTAATACGTGGAGTAATCATCTCCACTAAAACTTGCAGGATTGAACCAGCATCTTCGTCCGGAAAAACTCTCTTATATAAAGCCATCTTATTCTCAATAAATAACCTTATAGGTTCGTCTTTTCTCTGTTTCTCCTCATAAAACATAACCTTTAACTTTGAGACTACGATTAAACTATCGTATTCTCGAAGAAATTTCATTTTAAAATCTTTCCAATCCAACGCTGGAAATTGATTGACCACCCGCCACCATGTTTTGGCCTTATCTAACAACTGATCCGAAACCACCATGAGCCAAACATCTTCCGGTACTTTATATTTTAATAGAGTATTCTCGACCTTTTTTAAAAATAACTTCGGATCTTCCTCTGGGAGAGCTCTAAACACCGGAAGGAATTTTCCCACGTCTGCTAATTGAATATTCCTATTAATCTCGAAATCACTTCCCTTTTCCGAATTTTCCTTCCTTTTTATTATTTCTTCCAACTCTATCCTCTTGTTTTTTTCCTCTTCCAAATCATCTTTTAACTTTTTTATTATTTTTTTGAATTCATTTTTTAATTTATTCACCTCCTCTCCCAAATCCATTACTCTATGCTCACCTTTTTTTATATGATCCTTGATCTTCGATATCTCCCCCCTCGTTATTTCCATATTCGCAAAATCATTTTTCTTATTCCTCTTCGCTAGTGGTCTACTAGGTTTTCTTATCATTTTCACATTGTTCGGGCGCCAATATTACGATCATGTTAATTAAGAACTCGTAATCTCATTTAAAAACATTTATTTTCAATAACATCAACAAACATATAAATATAAATATAAACAATAGAACGATTAACAATACATCAAGTAAGCTTTGTACGCATCAACTGTTAAATGATAATCGATCATTATTTTTGAACTAAAGTCAACATGAACTGCAAATTGCAAGTGATATCTGATTAATAATAAAGGAATAAACTTATTAATATTTTAAATGAATTTGGATAAAGTTTAGCAACGATCCGTTGAAGTTTGTTTAAATTCAGATTGGTTTAAAAACTATTTATAAAAATATACTTATTTAACAATAAAAACTTATTTGTTACATTTGCGACTCATTGTGGCCCCTCTGCGGGTAACCCATGGCCCCCTAAAGGGCTGTGGCCCCCCTGCGGCTAATCCATGGTCCCCTAGGGGGCCGCGGCCCACTACTTTATAAATCGTTGCTCTACAGCTCTACACGATTTTCACTTATCATCTGCCCTCTTTTAAATTATCAATGTTCGGTAATTTTAATACCAAATATGCTTCATTTGAGTTGAATGTAAAAAACCGAGTGTTGAAAAGATTTAGTTTACCAAAAATAGCATGGTAGATGATTCATAAAGAGAAATCGATCAGGTTGTGCTCTGTTTGATGCAAATGAATATGTATATTTTGTATTATTTATTTGTTAGACTATAGTTTCGAAGGTTTGACTTTCATCATCAGTCTTTTTAATTAGAAATGTTCTATTTGTTTTTCTCATGGGTTGAAATAACCGATTGGATTAGATAAGTTAGTTAGAGATCAAGCTGGCAACATTCCAAATCTTGCTAATTTCAGGCTGATAGCTAATTTAAGGTTTAGCGCGTTTTTGAGTCAATATGTGTTGGATAGTTTTTCGGCTCTGAAATTATAAAGAGCGAATTTTTGTTGAAAAATTAATATAATCTTCCAACTAGAATTCAATTTCTGATGGCTATAAGGTCAGGGATAAATAAATAAATAAAAAAAAAAGAATTCAATTAATGGGGTGATAAATTTATATAAAAGAATTAAATTTCAAGAAATACCATTCAAATACTTCATATATTCTAAATGGCTGATGAGATAAAGTCAATAATCCCTCCAAATTATTGATTTGCGCTAAATGCTCAATTTTTTAACATTCAACAGTCCTTCCCGATTAAATTGAATACTAAAAGAACAAACGCATTCGCCAATTTGTTTATCCCTATGACTTCAGAGTCAAATACTTCACAAATTCTAAATGGCTGATGAGATAAAATCAATAATCCGTGAAATACTCGATTTTTTAACATTCAACAGAATCGCCAATTCTTTTATCCCTATGACTTCTAGAGACTAGAACTCGCTTCGCTAGTGAAAATAAATTTGATTTAATTGGAGTAAGAAATGCTCAAAAACTAAACAATCGGAGGAATGATCGTTATACTTTTACTTTCATTAATATAAGTGAAACTAAAAAATAAGTATAGTTAAACTCCTCAAATCCGAACTAATTGAGGCTGTAGCCAGCCTGTTCGGATTTCAATTTGTTCGGATTAGCCGAAAGCAGCTTCAACAATTGAAGATAACTGATATCTGGTGAAAGATTAAGTGATATTTTGTGTGTTTCTATTATTATTTAATTGTTTTTGCAAAGTGATTAACCTAAAGAATTTCAATAACCAACTTTTAATTGATTGATAGAGGAAAAATAATATGGAATTGGAATAATTATCGGAAAAGAGGTTTTTTTATTTAATTAGTTTTTTCCTCTTATTAAAAAACAAGGACTAAAAAGATGATGAAGGACACTCGATGGTGGAGAAGTAATCTCCGAAGTCGAAGCTCAAATACAATGTATACATTAATTCATGTAAAATAATTGGTTCAATAAAATTGAAAAAAAAAAACCAACTTTTACAGTTTTTCAATCCTGGATGGCGTAAGTATGTAGACATATTTACACTTTGTTAGGTATGCTAAGAGGTGACTGTGGGTCAGTGGATAGAGAATCGGGTCGCTGACTCGAAGATCGCTGGTTCGAGACCGAGTCTCGTCAGATAGATATTTGCAGTCGACTCCTCTTGAAAAGTAATGGCAACCTACCAAGAGTATAATTGCCTAGTCACCTCTCCAAATTAGCCGTTCGGAACCGGCGTTAAAATGTAGGTCCCGTATATCTGTGTAAAACAACTAAACACACTCAGCACAGGTATAGGTGGAGAGGCGCCGACACCCGTTTCGGGTATGGCACTCGAAGAAGAAGAAGGTATGCTAACTGTACTTCTTTGTTAATTTTTCAACTAATTGTGTAAAATAAGGTTTTAATGTAGAATATATACATAATTGTTTTATGACTAAATAAATAAGTTTCTCTCTTTAGCGTTCGGATTTCCCGGGATTTCGGATTTCCGGGGTTCAGATTTGAGTGGTTTCACTGTAAATCAATAGGGATTAGCAAAATAATGTCTCCTCTAAAGACTTTTGTTCAACTTCATATAAATGCAGAAAAAAAAAAATTATCTTTTATTTCTTGTTTCTTTCAAGACCTCAACTGTCATCTGTCTCAACGCATATTCAAGCTATTTGCCTTCATCTGTCTCTTTTCTCTTATGTCTTATTTAACGGTTGTAACAAATGTATTGCTATTGGTTGTTGAAGTAACTTTATGGCTACTGAATAACATTCTACTGAGTTCATTTATAGTCTTTTCTGCGTAAATTGAAAAGAAGATGTAATTCCCTACTACCTAGGATTTTAAATGATTGATTAAATTCTCATCCGTCTAGAGGAGGGGATTTTATGGACGAGAAAGAAAATCAATCAATTGAAGTAGAAGCCAAACTGTACTAATGTTTAAACAAAGCAAAAACAACACAAGATGGCGAAAATTTGATCCTACCCAAAATAATGATCCTTTAAAATATTAAAAGAATATATATATACCTACTCGTATAACATTTAAATTTCAGGATTATATATTTTTAGTCTACGAACTACACTGCTTGCCATTGGACCTGACTACAGGTGTCAGATAGTGTAGCTGTAGACCTTAAGACATTCAAATTTACAATCTAGATTAAGATTTTTAAAGAGATCACTAACTGGAGAGATACTCTACATCAGGGGTGTTAAACCTTTTGTCTTACAAGGGGAAAAAAAATTTCTCGGACTGCGGATAAAATATTATAATTCTATTGATATTTGTTATTCAAAAAAGATAATTAAAATATAGAAATAAGAAATTTATTATTTTTTTAGCTAATAGTGAACTTCTAATTTTACTTTTCGTAAATTTTTTACTTGAAAATACCTTCTGGTATATTTAAATACATAATTTAATACTTTCAAGAAGTGATATTATATATTATTATTTGTTTATATTTTTTCATGGCTAGATAATAAATATAAAATTCTAATAAAGAGACAATATTCAATTTTTCTTTCAGATCGGTATCTAATTGTTGTTCTAGAATCTAGAACATTCATTCAGATAGTTTGGAAGTAGAAAATTTATGTCTAATGAAAATGGAGTCGAAAATAGACCAAAATGATGATTATTTTTTCGGAAATCTAGTTCCAGGTTCAAAATTTAAAATTATCACTTTTACTAGTATTTTTCGAAAACTTCACAATATATTTTCAGATTTCTTATTTTAGAGAAAAAAAATTATCAGGCCAAATTGTTGTGTGTTTTCCAGTATCTACATATAAATCTCAATGTTTTAAGGAATTTTATGACTTTATATTGGGCCACAGGTTGGACAGCCCTGGTTTAAAAGGTTTAAAGTGTCACGGATATAATAATCCCTGACTATCCATTATCTATTGACATGTAAGAACATGCAAAGATCTAAAATACAAGACCTGACAAGTTTTAGTTCAGGCGAGAAATTATCAATTAATTGTGATTGTTCTAGAAAACCCCAATTCCTTGTCTCCCATTGTACTAGAATGATAACTATACTTGGTTACTGTCGTAGCATATAAATTACTGAAATAAAATATTTTATAAAATGAAAATATGAGAAGAAGAAGAATTTTTAAATATTCGAAACTTCGTTATTCTTATATAGTTGAGATTATAATTTAAAATAATTTTAAAAGTGAATTTTATTATTGTAAAAACGTATTGTACAAATATACATTCATATTTCGAAAAAGGGAATAAATATATCTCTACGTATAAATCTCAATGTTTTAAGAAAGTTTAGGATTTTATGTTGGGCTACACTCATTGCAGTACTGGGCCGCATACGGCCAGCGGGCCATGGGTTGGACAGCCCTGCTCTACATGTCAATCATAACAAACGGTTTTTCCTTTTAGGCAGATAGCAGTAGTACTCACTAAGAGTTAAAAAAAATAAACTACACTGCTCTGATAGATGAAAATATTAGTGATGCACACATGTGAGAGGAATTTTAATAAATTATTTATTTATTTATTAAAACCATTGAATCTGTAGGGCCATCTAGCCCCTTTAATGTACAAATTATGGGAATTAATTGAAGAGGAATGTATAATGTGATTTTAATAGAACAAACAAAAATAGGGAGGTATAATAAATAATAAATGAAATGGAAAAAAAATATGTCAAAATTTAAAATTAACTTTCAATTTATTTTCAATTTTCCAACTTAACATCTTAAGCTTTGTCAATAACAAACAAATTGAAAAACGAAGATACATATATTAGTTTGGTCTCCAGCTATTTTTACATTCTCAACAAGTATTAGGGTCCAATATATTTTACGGTCGATAACGGGGAAAAGGAAATTAAATACAAATATTTCAGCAGCTCAGAGGACAGGAAATTTCTACTATTCGCGAATACAAATTGTTATTCTTAATTATGTATCATTCGCATCCATAATAAATATTAATTAAAACAGGAATAGCAGGGAATTGGACAATAAATAAAAAACAGAGTTTTTATTAAAAATGCCTTTGTCTGTTTAAAAATAAAATAAGAAATATTTTATATAAATTTTTACTTTACCATATTTTTATGAATTTTTGATTTTTTTAATTGTTAAAAGGAGGAAAAAGTTCAATCAAGATTGTTGAGTGATTGAGTCCAAGAAGATATTGTAGATATAATAAAAACCCGAGCTGATTTTTTGAAAAAACTACCAACTATTTAAAAAAAAAAATGCTCAAAACTTTAATTATAATAAAAAAGATTAAAGATGTTTCGTCGCAAAGTGAAATTGTCTTTTGACAAAGAGTGATAAGATGGGGCACTGAGGAAGTCGAAATAAATCGACGAAATGTCTGGTCCATTTAATAAAAACTCTGTTTTTTAATTATTGTCCAATTCCATGCTATTCCTGTTTTAGTTATTCTTAATTTTTTTCATTAATTTTTGGACACATATAATTAAAATGGGTATATTTATATGTATATTGTACACATGGAGCTCCAGATATTTATATTTCCAACACTAAGAAATTTTGATTGTGAACGTTCTTGATGGAGAAATTCTGTTTGAAAATTTAAGGAATTTCAAAAAAGAAAAAATTGATATATGGGTAGGTAGTGAAGTTGCTGGTAATAAGCTTGGATTTGGCACACAAGTCTGTAGTAATAAACTGTATCTTTATACCAAGTTTCAACTAAATCGTTTTCTGAAGATATCCTATAATTTACACGTAAATTCACACTCGCTTTAAAAATAATATACTTTATTAAATATAATGTTTATTAATTTAAGAGTAAATCCAACTTATTTTGCATTTTTTTACCTAAAAATTTGAAAATATAACTTTACCGCACCCTAACAATAATAATATAGTTTTGTGGCTCAACTATCTAGAGACCAATTTCTAATAATGGTCATGAATTAAAAAATATTTTTCAATTTTTTATGATTTTTCCCATTCAGCTGTGACCATCAAGGGGACGGAATTGACATTAGAGAATTTTCTTTGGTAATATAGGCAGAGACTGGCTTAAAAATATAGAGAGTTACAATTTTGGTTACAATTCAATAAAAGTAAGACTACACTAGAAAGTTTTTTTAAATAAATATTTTTATATGACTTTTTATCGCAGGGACGGAAATAACACATATGAACGACATAATTAATCACTACCTATATGAAGTCATTTTTCTGTGTTATCATATGAATAAAATTAACACCACTGGTTGCCATTATTAAACCAACTCACCAACTGACAATAGTTTCTCTCTTGACCACTGCAGTGATGGCGTGAGTCAAGTTAAATACTAAAACTATATTGGGGACGGAATTGACACAGTCTTTGGACAATTTTAATAATTTTTTCTAACAAAATTTTAATAACTAAAAAAACTTTATTAAATTATATAGTCTTCATTCATCTTTTTTTTATTTAGATGATATTTTATTCAGTCATATCTGAACATTTTTCAAGTAAATACACAGGTTTGAAGATTTAAACAGTTAAATTGCACAGGGGACGGAATTGACTTTTTGTAGATTATTTGAATTGAAATAAATATGAAATTGAGTAAAATCGGCGTTAAAAATGTATAAGTGCAACAATAAATGTATACAATTTAAGACTATATTATCAAAAATGGAAAATTTATCTTAAATTGGATTGATTCGATATATATTTTGTCTAGCTGTAACTTAAAAATTATAATATCTGAAAACCTGTAAAAATTCTGAAGAATAGCTACTATTCTAAGAATAAAGTCTACAGAGTTTCAAATTTTTTTAACCATTATTTTGGCCGGAATAAAAAAATTGATCGTTCAATGCCAAAAACCCCATGTTATTTAAATGGGAAACTTACATCGTTGTGCGGCACCGGTTAAAATTGAGATAAAGCCTTGAAACTTGGGGGATATTTTTTACTTTCACATTTATATTCATAGAATATAATGTGGAAGTATTGCGACGGTTTTTATTTATTTCGAGCCATATGAGACTCCGTCAGCGTAAAAATTAGAAAATACCCAAAATAAGGACCACCCTAATGTATATACATATTTTGATCATTCATTCCGAAAAACAAAATCTTTTCGTGTTATAAGAGATTTTTATTTCGTGTCAAAAGAAAAAAAAATGTATGAAAATACCTAGTATTTTGTCGGGACCGGATTATTATTTTGACTTAACCAATTTTTAATGTTAAGCGTTTTCGCGTTAAAC
Source organism: Forficula auricularia (assembly GCA_024734495.1). Taxonomy (NCBI): domain Eukaryota; kingdom Metazoa; phylum Arthropoda; class Insecta; order Dermaptera; family Forficulidae; genus Forficula; species Forficula auricularia. The sequence goes on along the minus strand of JALMQS010000120.1, from coordinate 3,690,219 downwards.
GTATTTCATTGTAATTTTATCCGTTTTTATAGTAATTAATTAAAAGTTAATCAAAGATAATTTACAATGAACCCATCAAAAACTTTAAGATGAATTTTGAATATATTTCGCTCTAAACTAATTAGTTGTGTTCCAAAGCAAATAACTTTGATCTTGACGTTGAGAGTCGTTTACTAAAAACATCAATCTGAATAATTAATTATACTTAGAAATCTGCATATTAGTATATTATATTTAATATACGAACGAGTGAATTAACATGGCACAAACGTAATTAGTTCTTTATCATGTCTGATGAATTTGTAACTAATTCTAACAAGAACTGAACGAACGAACAATCGTCAAAGACATCCCTGGACTCACCGTCTTGATGAAAAATTTAAGTTTGTTAGAATAATATAGTAACTTAAAAAAAAATTGAAATTATTTACCTCGAAGTTTTGATAAAAAATAAAAAATAAAACATATTTGGGCGATTATTTTTAGTGGGTGGGATATAAGAACAGTTTTTCAGAGTCTTATACATTTCACTATACGGGATACTAGAAAGTTTAGATACATATATAATTATGATTAAGAAACCAATAATTATATTGTAATTAAGAAACTAAACCAACATTAAACAATAACTAATAAATTTTTTAAGGAAATTTTAATTCATAGTTATAAACCAGATCCTGAGATAATAATTAATAAATAATGAAAAATTTACATTAAAAACAAGCTGGCAACAACGCATTTATTTAACCCACTTTAGTACACTTTGTTGACGTTTTTTCACTACAGTCATTGCCGCAACAGCTTTCAATCGCTTATTAAGAACTTTTTGTTTTATAAATCTCCCTTTATGATGTACTCTATCTGACATTTCTATGATAAAATATATACAAGCTCGGACAGTGTTGCCTGATTTTTCAAACGATCACGGGATTGGCTAGTAGTGGTACATAAACACCAAAAACTTTTGGGCTTATGAATTCATATTGTCTGTACTATAACCTCTCTCATTAACTTTTTGCCACTATTGTCGCGATACAACTACCTTAAATTTGGAAAATAAAAAAACATTAATTGAATGTAATGGAAGGCCTCCCAGAAGTAGTGAGGAAAGAAAAAATTAACACATGTAAAATAAGGTGTAATTTATTGGAATCCTTCCTCCTTTCCTTTCAAACCGACGTTTCGGAGGATTTTTCCCTCCTTCTTCAGGGTCTATAAACCAATATTACAAAATTATAAAAATGGGGTTGGTCATCATTCATTTCAACAATAAAATAATACAATTATAAATACAATGTAAACAACCAGATTATCAATAGAAAAAAATATATAATTTACTCACTTCAAAGGGTCAATGAATGAAACAAATAAAATGTTTCCTTCTTCTCTCCACAGTAGTGTTCAAAAACTTTCTTCATTTTTAACAAAGGCATAGAAATACAATTTTTTTTTCCTCCTTTTCTTAATTAGATGTATGTATGTTGTATTTATAATTGTATTATTTTATTGTTGAAATGAATGATGACCAACCCTATTTTTATAATGTTGTAATATTGGTTTGTAGACCCTGAAGAAGGAGGGAAGAATCCTCCGAAACGTCGGTTTGAAAGGATTCCAATAAATTACACCTTATTTGATATGTGTTAATTTTTTCTTTCCTCACTACCTCCTGGGCTGCCTTCCATTACATTCAATTAATGTTTCTACCAGTCCGTCTCTTTCCAGAGAAAATTTCGTTGCAAAAAAAAAATAAAAAAATCCCTTTACGCCAGTTCACGAAATTCTACCCCAGTGTAAATGTATTTAACAAATATTTTTATGAAAGGGAGGTCCGTGACATGATTTATTCTCCGGGTCTTGAGTAAGGTCTCGAAGGCCCTCCCAGATCAAAAAGCCAAGCATTTATATCTGAGTGAACAATTTGATTAAATTCTTGAATGTTCTGTTGATTATTATTTTCTTACTTGTCGCTAGGAGAAACATGAAAATGCGCAGCTTATTTAGCCCAATGGAGCTCATCATTTAAGCTGTTAATAAAAATCTCGATATTTAATAGGCCATGTTTATTGGTCATGTAGTATTTGGGGGCAATAAAAATGAAGGGGAAGGAAAATCAATTGGCATCAAATGGCGTTGCTGACTCTTAACCTCGGTCGTAATGATCAATCGAGACACATTAATTTAATTAAACGGAATGCGAAAGCTAATTTCCAATGTGCAAGATGTAATAAGAAAATATTACTAGGATTGAACTTTTTCTTTTGGAGAAGGATTGATATACTAATATCTCAGGATTTGGATGAAGGCAGTCCAGAAATAAACAAGAGAATTATATCCAACAAAATATCATTTATTAGAAAATTAGATTACACTGTATTCTACTGATGATATAGAAGTCGCAAAGTATTCTCTGCACTAATACTGAATGAGGGAAGGAAGGGTGTTATGTACTCCCTTCATTTACCATTTTTAATCCTGAGGAAAGGGAATATCCCACGAGCTAAATTTTCAAAAAACTAAACTCATTTTAAATAGTATTTTTAAAGAGTTTAAAATATATACTTTCGTTGGAATATTTCGAAAAAATTACTTTTTTGAACCCTCTCTCGAGGGTAGTTATTACAAAAAGAGACCCTTATCAACTTGTTTGAGAATTTCTAAGGAACATAAAATATTAATTTTCAAAAAACTAAACTCATTTTAAATAGTATATTTTATAGATAGTTTAAAAATATATACGTTCCGTTGGAATAACTGGAAAAAAATTACTTTTTAGACACACTCTCTGAAGGGTAGTTGATACAAAGGGGGGACCTTTATCAACTTGTTTGAAAATTTTTAAGGAAAATAAAATATTATTTTTCAAAAAAGTAAACTCATTTTAAATAGTATATTTTATAAAGAATTTAAAATATCTACTTTTGTTGGAATATCTCAAAAAAATTACTTTTAAACCGTCTCTTCGAAGGGTAGTTGATAACAAGGGTAAGGGGGGGCACTTATCAACTTGATTGAAAATTTCTAGGAAAAATAAAATATTAATTTACAAAACACTAAACTCATTTTAAATAATATATTATATAAAGAGTTTAAAATATATATTTTCGTTGTAATATCTCGAAAAAAAAAACTTTTTGAACCCTCTCTTCGATGGGTAGTTGATATAAAAGGGAGGAACCTTATCAACTTGTTTGAGAATTTCTAAGGAAAATAAAATATTAGTTTTCAAAAAACTAAACTCATTTTAAATAGTATATTTTATAAACAGTTTAAAATATTTACTTTCTTTGAAATATCTCGAAAAAAATTACTTTTTGAACCCTCTCTTCGAAGGGTAGTTGATACAAAGGGGGGACTATTATCAACTTGAATCTGAATTTCTAGGAAAAATAAAAAAACTTTTCTAATAAATAATATTTTGTTGGGTATATTGTCATGTCATAATATATATATATATAAAATTTTTTTAATGAAAAATAGGTTTTCTGTTACATTTCTAGTGAAATATTTTATCTTAATTACAGGACAAAATTAAATATTCTCTTTGAAATTGAACAACTAATTTTGAATATATCTTATACTCATATTGTAACAGATCACTGGTTAAATTTTATATGCTCGCCCAATCCCAAAGTGGATTGTATGATTTGAAAGAGAATATTTAAATATCTCAATCCTTGTGTATGGGTGAATGGAATTATAGTATGATTAGAATATTACGATGATCAAAGAATTTACAAAACACAGAGGGTGGAGGGAAATAACTCCGAGTCAATATTTACTTTTTTAAGAGACAATTTTATAGGAAATTAACATGATATAATAAGATTATTTTTTTACAATCTAAAACAATAACACGCTTATGGTTCGATGGCGAGAAAGGGTATAAAAATTTTATAAAATGGCAGTTTTTAAAGATAATTTAATTCTAAGTAAAAAAATTATATTTGTTAAACGCTCTAAAATGCATAGCTTACAAGTTATTGTGGTTTGAATGAATTATTATCGATAAATTCAAGCTCCCCGATTTGATCAAATAATTTTTTGATTCAAAAAATCGGGATTTTGGTCAATGACTCAGATTTTGTTGAAAGTTTTTCCTATATTAGAGGGAATCTCACTGAACATAACACAAATATTTTCGAAAAATAATATTTATTTTCTTCGGAAAAAATTCCCATATATCGCTTTAAAAATCTTCGATATCTTCTAACCTGATCATCTGAGCCTAATTAATTTTATAAACTTTTTAAGAACATTTCTAATTCACTAAAAATTGTTTTATATAAGTTTTTCTATGAGTTAATTATTTTCGCAATTATAAGTGATTGAATGGGTTTTGAGACATAAATTTAACCATTACAGCTTAACCAGTTGAGTAATTCTGTTTTCTATAATAAGCTTTCTTCAAAATAATTTAATCCTAGGTAAAAGTCTATCTATTTATATCAAAGCTCTAAAATGCATAGTTTACAAGTTATTATTGTTTGAATGAATTATTCTCGATAAATTCAAGCCCACCGATTTGATCAAATAATTTTTTGATTCTAAAAACCGCGGATTTGGTCGATGACTCGGATTTCGATGAAATTTTTTTCTATATTAGAGGGAGGCTCACTGAACCTAAAATCATAAATATTTTTGAAAAATCATATTTATTTTTACCAGAAAAAAATTCCTATATTTCGCCGTAAAAATCTTCGATATCTTCTAGCCTGATCATCGGAGCCTAATTAATTATATAAACTTTTTAATAGCATTCCTAATTCACTAAAAATTGTTTCACATACTTCTTTCTATTGGTCAATTGACTCCTTCAATTTATAAAAATTCTACTACTCCCGGCAAAAAGAAACTTTCAATCAAGATATTGTATGCATATCTTTGTTCTAAACTGAATAAATTGACTTGGATCTTTGGAATATGAGCAGCCAAAACTATAAACTTCTGAAATTCACTTTTTCTTAAACCTTGTAAATAGTAGAAATCGATCACTAATCACCAATATTATTAATTCATAAGCTGTTTAATAACAAATATAAGCGATTTCAGACGAAACATTTAAACATCCCTCAAAACAGACACTTAAATTACACTTTTCTTAATTGAAAAACAACTAATTAATTAGAATTAGCCATGAACACGCTTATTCTTTTGTCTCAGAACTAGGAGTTAAATTAAAGAAACAAACAAATTGGGTAATTAATTTGAAAGATAACAGAAACCTCTTTTTTACTTGCCTTGCCCCAATAAATGAAACATTAATTAACCTATAAATTTAACTAAATGAGAAAATTTTAATTTTTTAATTGAATACAAGTCCAAAAAGAAAATTGCGAGTATCAGGGGAAATTAACAGAGAGCTAAATAGAAATAAAGCCCTTTTTTAGTTTGCTTTTATCTCCAAAAAGAGAGACTATCAGGGGAAATTATATAGACTGTTTATTTGAAGCAAAATAAATATAAAGCACTTATTTATTTAAACCAAATCCAAAATTTATCGATGATCATTCAATTAAATAAACAATTTATCCGGATTTTCGGTTGGAAAATTCATTTATCTCAGATTCTATTCAAATGACTATGAGAGGAACACAATTTATTAGCTATCGGAGCACTAATATCATATACTAATTCAGGGAGAGTATCAGCCTTCTGATTGTTAAACAATAAGGATGTATCACAGTTGAGTGTAAATAAATAAAAAACTCAAGCTTTCGGCTTTTATTTATTTATTTTATTGAAAAAAGTTTGAGATTTTTATTTATTTAGCCTCAACTATCAGACATTTATTACCATACTTATGTAACATAGATATTTGAAAAAATTTAACCAAAAAAAAAAAAAAATGATTGATCATACAAAATATGTGAGAAGAGGGGTGAACCGCGATTGGAATTAGGTGTACACGTCTTTGGAATTATGTGGAATTATTTTGGAATTCATCAAATAATGCCTCTTCATCTATTGTCTTTTACTTAGAATAGAAAGTGGAAGTAGGCCTACATGACAATAGGTCGCGGTTCACCCCTCCATGTGAGATATCAAATTCGTTCTTATTTATCGTTTATAAGAAGATGACCTAACATTAACAATTATTTTTTCAGAATTATAATAAAAGTATTTGATTGAAATTGGGCTGGTATAAAAATATGCTAAAGATAAGTATTTTAAAAGTATCCCACAGAGTTAGGTATTTTAAAGTGAGGAAAATTTAAAAAAATTCGGCTTAATATAAATATCTCACACCATATCATATTTTTTTTTATTTGTAACCCAATAAAAATTCGACCTTCCCCAAAATATTAATTCACTAATTTTAATAAAAATTTTCTGGCAAAATTATTACATAGGGTCAGGTTGCTCAAGTCGTATTCCTTAAGAAAAAACAGTATTTAACTTAGGATTTATCAAATAAATAGAAATTAAATGTGTTATTTAAGATTTCTGTTAATATTGTTGTTATTTATTATAAGAAATTAGAAAATCCATATGCTTTCACGTAAAAGAAACTAAGTCTTTAAAAATTTACATCGGTACGACTAAGGGCCGGTTGTATGTCGCAAAGTAAATGCTTTTTACCACTAACACAGGGTAGATGGTAAATGGAGGGACTGGGATGGCCAATCAGATGGCAGGCACTTACAGTTCCTGGCATCTGATTGGCCATCCCAGTCCCTCCATTTACCATCTACCCTGTGTTAGTGGTAAAAAGCATTTACTTTGCGACATACAACCGGCCCTAAGGCAACCGGTTTCCTAAATCGTCCCACTTATAGCCTAAGTCGTACCTAAGAAGTTCCTACTTGCTTATTGTTACTGCAAGAATTGCTTTTATTTAAAATGACCATTTAAATATTAGTATGTATAAATGTATAATGTGTTGAGTGACCATCTTAGTATTACAACAAAACGATATGCGATCGGGTATTACAACCCATTAAAAATAACAGAATGTTTCTAATTAATAAAAGCTTTTAAAAAAACTGATTATGAAGGTCAAACCTTCGAAGATATAATTTCTAAAAAATATATTATATACAGGATGTTTCAGGAGGAATAGTAAATATTTTAAGAGGTGGTAGAATAGACGAATTGCAATAAAAAATGCCATATAACATGTGCCCATGAATACAGAGATACAGCTGAGTTCAATGCATTTTCGTTCCGTGTCTTGGTACATCGGTTGCTATGGGCGTATTTATCTAATGTCAGCAATAGAGTGTTGATGTTCAAGTTGTGAAGTTATGCTTTAGTTTACATTGAAGTTTTCATTGTGATTTGTTGGCCAAGTCTACTGTACTGTAGCGTGTAAGCATGCCGCACGTATTTACACAAGCTGAGTTTGCCGATATTGGGTTACATACCAACAGCTGTATCTCTGTACTCAATAAAAATTGGACACATGTTATATGACATTTTTATTGCAATTCGCCTATACTACCACCTCCTATTTACTATTCCTCCTGAAACACCCTGTATATTAATATAAAATTTAAAAAAGGAATACATATAAAGCAACTATTGGATTTCTAGACATTTAGTTGCTTTATAATTCTTTTTTAACGCAACCACGTTTGGATATTTATAAAAAAATTGTAGAAACCTAATTTTTTCAATTAAAAAAGTACCATAATTAGTAGAGATTGTGGTGTTGGTGCAAGGTGAAACATCTTTAATAAAGATAAGAGCAATAAATAATATATTTAATTTATAATTTGAAAGTTTATAATAAAATAAGGAGACAAGTTTTTTTTAATATGCAGAATTTTTTATTTATCCACCAACGTTTGTCGATTCTTTGCTGACTTCTTCAGGGCTTCTAATTATAAGAATATTCTCGACAAGGACGCATAAAAGTACAGTCAGAATCCAAAAACATACATGTATCAATAGTTTATCGCTCAAATAGTCATGTCACACATTCGTTTAAATTTTCTTATTACCTTCAAGTTACCATTAGCTCATCAGAACAATTTTCAAAAGACATTTGGCACATTCACAAAAAACACAATTTTTTTCTTTAATATTAAACAACCTTATCAATACAGAACAGAATAAAGAATCACTTTTAAAAAAATATATATAAGATAATTCTGTCTGTAGTGGAAAAGCATATATAGGACAGACATCGCAATATTTAAAAAAAGATAACTCATAGTAAATCAATATTAAATATAATATTTATTTACTCTTATCTTTATTAAAAAAGTACCTATTTTACAAGCGAGATACTCTGGGGTTTCACCAAACACTGGTTGAGAAAGAAACGCTGAATCAGATTCCGGATTAATATAATTTTAATATGTACTTTCTATTATGTATTAAACCGTTTATTTCGTTTTCTACATACCTATTTCTAATTAGTGTTGTTATTCCAGAACTCTCCGAGCTTCACCCGGCAGAAATGAAATTCTCCCTGCAATGGTCTCGTCTCTCAAACCTCTGGATTTTACTGCTGGTCATTTTGAATGTCTATATGGTCTCCGTTGTGACAGCAGCCGAAATTCCTTCTGCTCGGATGGAAAGATCAGCAGGCGATCTGCGAAATGTCCGTGAGGCAGCTGTAGGAAATGAGATGGAAGTAAGTAACACGGAATTCACGTTTGCCATTTAGACAATATTCTTATTTTAATTACACCTTCTAAGTAATTGAAAAAAATCATAGAATTTTAAAATTATTCTTATGTAATTACACTTCTTAAGCAAGTGAAAAAAATCCAGAGAATTTTAAAATTACAATCTATAATCAATCTTTAAGGAATTTCGAAAATCAAATACTACAAGTAGGGATGTCAAAAAAGTACCATATTTACTGGTAAACGGTAAATTATTTTTTGGTTTATGTATTATCAGTAATTGAATTACCCAGTCAATTTTAATTCGAGCGGGCGTGGACTGGCAAACTACCCTATACAGTAAGCAACTCAATCCATCTTGATGCCTCTGTAACTTCGTAATGGAAACATTTACATGACTCAGTTTTTCCCCCACAGTACTGGTCCATAAGCTTACTATTGCTTATACCGTCCATGTTAGAAGAAGCCAAAGATATGTTTGTTCGCCACTCACTCACTAACTCACTGACTCATCAAAATGTTGGTGTACTTCCGCTGATCCTAGAATGCTGAAATTTGGCATACTGGTAGAGTTTGGGTACAATTAAAGCGAAAAATCGAAAAACCGAAATGTATATAAACGATCTCGAGAAGAGGTGTGAAGAAAAAATATCGGAGGAATAGTAGTGGGCACAGTCAAAATCAGATGTCTAAACAATTATGAAATGTTTGTGTGGCTAACAACGAATTTTCAATATCCAATTAGCATTTGACCCCATGAGATATAATAGATAAAATATTTATATTTAAAAAAGACTGATGATGAAGGCCAAGCAAATAAATAAATTTATAAATTATTTGTAAATAAACTATTGGTGGGTTTTTAAATAAATAATTTGATGTAGTAAACCTTCATATAAGGGTGCTGGAAAGTTATTCACCTATTTAATTCATTCTATAATTTTGTGGTCAGTCTTTTAAACTTCTGGGATTTATATATAGAAATACAAAAATTTTCAAAAATTCCAGCTGCCTAAAAATACTTTTCATCTATAAGAAGTAAGCTGGAATACTGCAGTTTACTTTGGTCACCGCATGTTTAACATCAAATTGATCACATTGAAATAGTGCAAAAATAAATTTTTAAAAATTATTTCATATAAATTCTCATTAACTAATAACTCTCTTACTTCATTTAACTATCCCCCTTCTAGACTCTTAAGAACCGAACTAAATATCCAAAGTTTGTCATCCCGTAGACTACAAAATGACTTGATATTCCTTCGCAAACTGTTGATTGGTCAGATTGATTGTTGTGAAATTCTCTATTATATCAATTTTAAAGTGTCTCAGTATTACAGTCGCTTTGTCGAATCCTTTTTTATCCCCATATGTAATACTAATTACTCAAAAATTACAGGACTGAATAGAGTGATGATTGAGGCAAACTCCTCACAATTAGACTTATTTTCATGTAGTGTGAGGGATATCAAAAGATATTGCTCACACTACGATTAAACTTTGTATAAAATTAAAAATAAATAATAATTTTATAATAAATTTTAAAACTAAAATTTGTATAAATTTGTATGTGTATAACTTCGTACGTATAAAAGTGTAAATTGTAACTTGGATAACACCCGTATATCGAATAAAATAATTGGTGATGAAATTTGAATTGTTGAGGCCTTGAGTAACAAATTTATGGTTCTTTGAAAAAATGTAGTGAACACATTATTAATACTGATATTATATTGGTGACCACTACATTATTTACAAAGAATCATGAACTTGTTTCCTAAGGCCTCCAAATTTCACCACCAAAATAATCTAGAATAAATAATTTGATTAAGTAATTGAAAAACTCTATTTGTTTATTTATTCTTAAGTATATCATCACAACCACGAAAATCTCAAAAAAATCATTCAAAACTTTCTGCATTTTTGAATCGGAGGTCTAAAGCTAGAAAACCCGAAATCTAATCATTGGAAATACAAACATTTTGATACCAGAACAAAATTTCTATGATATTTCGCTTTTGAGTTATTCTGGGTATCCAGACACGCAGACATACATAAGGTTGAAAATCATTTTGTTCACGTTGCAGATATTTTTTAAAAGCCAAAAACATATGAGGGAATTCAATTACTAGTACCTAAGTAGAGAGGAAAATTTAGGTGGTTATTTAGAGTTTTTATTAATATTATTAACTTATTTCACTAGATTTAACTCTTTCTAACAAAAGAAAACAAGGAATTTATATTTATGAGAATAAATAGGTACATTTGTTTGTTTTCCAACAGTCTTTCAAACAAACAAACAAACAAACCAGACTAAAACAACATAAATTTCTAATTCCACCAAAAATAAATATAGTACAAAAGATGTTGTTCTTGTGTTCTAACCGTCTAATACCGCGTTTTGTTTTCATTCGATTGAAAAATGTTTCTATTTTGTTGAAATAAGCAATTCTATTACATTCGTGTAATCTTGTGGAAAAAGTATTCGCATATCAAGAGTATTATTTACTTACTTTCTCAAATAAATAAGGTAATTTACTTTTTAATAAAGTTTGTTTAAAACTCTTTAGTGATAAATTGTTAGAAATTTATAATTAAATTTCATAATTGAACAAATTAATTAAATATACTATTTTTTCGAATTTATTGAGAGTAACAGATCAAATTTAAATGTAATTATAGAATTTCAAATATTTACGCATTGATGATTTTTAAATTTATAGTATGTAAACGTTAACTTTTTTTTTAAACGAAATTAAAGAACCAAAAACATGCGAGACTTTAAGGTAAGTTAAACTCTAAATAGGAGACTTTGAGATGTACACAAATATTGGTTCAAATATTGATCCAACCATGGATTGAGATGAAAAAAAAGTTCCCCCATAAAATATAAAAAATATATTTTTATACCACAGTAGCAAATGATCTGACTATCCCTACCCTAGGGGAGGATCTATATATGGTCTTTTTGGGCTGCATCCCAGGGCCCCGTGAATATAAGGGCCACCAGCCCCCATTGAAGACAATGGACAATATAATGAATTAAAAAAAAAATCTAAAATTACACTTGCTGTTTGTGTATCTTAAGTCATATTATATAAATAAAATATTTTATTGCCCTAATTTTTTTTCCTATGTCGTATACATCATTAGAGAAAACAGTTTTTTGAAAAAAGGGCAATTAGTTTGATTCGAGGGGTGAACCGCGAACTAATATGTTGTACACCTACTTCCACTTGTACTTCCAAATATTTCAAGGCACTTCCAAATATTGTCAAGTAATTCCAAATATTTTCAAGCACTTTCGAATATTTCCAAGTACTTCCAAATATTTCCAAGTACTTCCAAAATACTTCCAAAGAGGTGTACACCTACTTCCAATTGCGGATCAGCCCTCGGTTTGATTGATTAGGTAGGCCCCCAAGTAGTGTTACCCGAGGGCCCCACAAATGATAAACTTAATTAACGTTTATCTTACTCAATGGAGAAATAATCATAATAAATAAAAATTATTATTTTCAAAAATGATTGTATAACTTTTAAACAACTGAATGTTTATTTTCACATTTATATTCATACCTTAAGACATGGAAAATTGCTACGAGATATTTTAGGGAGTGGGAAGGGAAAAGGGGAAGAGAAATAGCTAAAGTGGAGTATTTTAGATAGTTAGATAATGTTAGAAATGGAATGTAGGACCTTTAGAGAAGTGAAATAGTTAGCATCTGGTAAGGTTGGATGGAGGTGTGTGATTGCGTTAAACCAGAGTGTATACTTGTTGATGATGATATTGAAGATTAACTTAGAGAAAAATAAGCTGACGTGTTCTGAAGGGGCCATCCACTTGACTTTATCATACTACCTGGCCCCTAAAATTATTTATAATCATGTCCCCTACATGATTATAAATAAGGGGGGGTTGACTTTTTCATTTTTATACTTCTGGGGTACCACTGATTATGTATACAAAATTTGGTTGAGTTTGGTAAATGGCCAAGAATTTCATTTTTTGACCCTACACCCCCCCCCTTTGGGCAGTTAGTTTTTGCATCATTAGACTTCTGGAGGTCCACTGATTATGTATACAAAATTTGGTTGAGTTTGCTCAAACGGCCTATATTTATAATTTTTAACCCCCCCTTAATTTTGGGTCGATGTGCACCAAAATCTAATCAGCTCTTAATCTCAATGGACCAAAACTACGTGTGAAATTTGGTTTCGATATTCAAATTAGTTTTTGAGCTAGCTCGTCCACAAAAATTTGGTAACGCACAGACAACCAGACAACCAGACAGACTAACAGACATTTTGACAAAAGAATCATTATCTCGAAAAATATAATTTTTTCGATGTTCACTTATTAGGGCTTTTTTGTACACCGAAATGCCATGGTTTCGCTCAATTTTTTTAATCAAAATAGTTTCAACCGTTTTTTAGATATTTCGAAAAAAAGAAGGAAAAAACCACTTTTTTCATGCACGATTACAATACTTGACCATACTCTGTATGGTAAAGTAAAAATGCTTTTTTATCACTAACACAGGATAGATTAGATGGTAAATGGAGGGATTGGGATGGCCAATCAGATCTACCCTGTGTTAGTGGTAAAAAGTATTTACTTTGCGACATACAACCGGCCCTGAGACCTAGAGGCAGACCGCCGAAGAGGTGGGCTGAGAGCTGAGAATCGCCCTCCACAGATACCTGAGGCACTGTGAAAAAAACAGTCTAATAGCCTACAATAAAAGAAAAAGAAGAAGAAGAATTGGTTTAAGGAATATGTCTTTGGTATGGAGTTATTGGAGAGTTTGAGTAACTTTTTAGTAAAACGCTTATTCTTGAAAGTTATTTCTTTGGTTGAACTTTTTTTTGATAATTCTGTATTGATATCGATATGGTTAATTTCAGATGGGTGGAGCTGATTTGGATGATAATACTGCTGAAGGATTAGAGGCAGATCTTCTTAACTACTTGTTCAACAAGCAAATCCTTCGCAGACTTCGGCAGCAATTACCTGTTACCGAGTTGCAACGCAAGAGAAGTTATTGGAAACAGTGCGCCTTCAACGCAGTCTCCTGTTTTGGAAAATAAGTTCCAGAAATTATCTACAAGCATTGAAGTTTGGTAAGTTGAAATTGTGTAATCAATGAAATTATTTCGTATTAAAATATGTAATGTAAAAGAGGGATTAATAGAAAGAAAAATCCGCACAAGCTGTTTCGTATATACAATAAACTTACATAAAACATTGGTAAAATTCAGATGGTGTAGTTAACGAGGAATTAAATGCTATGGTCTTGTGGGAGAATGGAAATTGTTTTCCCTATAAAATTCTGCCCCCAGATGTCAGGAGACCCGAATACCCTATTTCATTATTTGTAATTATTAATTGAATATACTGCTGACAGATGTTACTTCATATAGTGATTTTCGCAAATATTGAGCTATTTAACTCTGTTTACCTTTTCAAAAAGTTTGAATAAGTTTTTCGTTTACCCGATCAGGTCCATAATTTGATGCCTGATCTTTTCGAGTTTCAAACTTTTTTTAATTCATTCCTAAGTGTGAATGACAATGAATTAATTTGGTATGTCTCTGTTTGCATCAGCATCTGTAGTTTTAATATTCATTTATCTTGAATTTTGTATACCAATCACTCTAATAATTAATTTTTCAAAAGAAAGAAAATTATATTTAGCTTTCAATAAATTTTATATGGAATTGTTTTTCTTTATAGGACTATTTTAAATAACATCGGAGGCAAAAAGCTTAATGTTTAATTAAACTAAGGGAATGTGGTCGAGTTGTAATGAAACATTGTTCAATTAAGTTAAGGTCAAACACCACAAAATCCTTTTACTTTAATTAAGTTAACGTTCAAGACTGAATAGGGTACATCTGAGTGTCTAAACACTCAGATAATATATGACTTAAATATAGAACATTAACTGACATTTTTAGGCTTTCACAAACGTCAAATGTACAAATGTGATGCACAAGTCACTTTGTGCAAATTGCATGAGTGTATAATTCGCCTTAATTACATAACTTTCTTGATCCAGATTGCATGTTCAAGAGAGAAACAAAGTTCTGAGAGTTTTACTTCTCAAATCAACATAATTAAATTCATACAAATCCTTAAAGGTTTCTCATCTTCTTTAAGCTCAGTGGCGTAATAAAAGATGGCAGGGTCTTTATGAACCGATAATATAAGTTAAGGCTCACATCCTACCAGATTAAGCCGAACATATTTTGGATTTAACGTTGGATATTTGTAAAGCAATGTTCGTCCTTTAATCAAAGTAAAACAATCTTTTGATTCAAATATGTTGCTAAGTCCCATTTTTTTGGAAAGACATAATGATAAGTTTTAATTAACTCATCAGAAAGAGTAATTTTCTTTGGGTAACTAGTTTTAGAATTAAAGCGCCTAAAACAAACAAAGATATCTACAAATCTTTCTTTTTTTTAGTATTAGCAGATTTAGATACAATTTCTCTCAAGACTTCATTATTTTAATACATATTTTTAATAGAAATAAGAAGTTTGTTAGTGATATAAAAACTTTATTCGTTTACTAATATCTAATAATAAGTGGCAATCCATAAATTACGAAACACAGTAAGGGGAATCTCAGATTTGTGACAAAATGTGACAAGGGGGCCCTCGGATCTTAAAAATTGTGATGTGACAAAAGTCAAATTAAAATTTTTTTAAAAATTTAAAAATATTTTTTAGATTTCATGTTATTATTATTCCAAACTGAAAATTTTGGAAAACTAAATCTAAACAAAAAATTGTAAGCATCCAATTCTCACCAAAAACCATTAATTTTTTTTCAAATAAATAAACCCTTTTTCTTATAATTATAATTCAATAAAGATATTTGTTTGCGCACTAATATTTTATTATGATTTTTTCAACAAAGACTACTTCGTTTAAGATAACGGGTTTATTATTATAGGGTATAAAAGTGATAGTGTTACGTCACAATACAGGGGTGGACTCAATGAAAATGTGACAGAATGTGACACAGGGGGAGGGGAGATAAAAATCATTACATTCGTGTGACGTAATTTATTTACGGCCCTTAAGAGAAATTCAGAAAGATAACACCATAAGTCTTTATGTTGGCGAATTCAAATTAGTTTTCATATGTTAAAGGGAGCCCTGCCACTGAAATTTTCAAGTGGTCAAAAATTCCTAAATATGCCACTGACCAGGTTCCCGCCTATTTATAATCTAAATCTGTTTTGTTTGTAATTTAATGGAAAAAAATTAACGGTGTAAATCTTTTCAGGCGTGAATCCAGTTTGGCTCCATGAATAACTTCAATGCTATAAAAACAAGATGTCCAATTCAAAAGAAACCACCATTGATGTCGTACTTAATTCCTCTCTATTCATTATTTATCAATACAAAAATAATATAAAATTCAATTAAAATCTACCTCTCAATGTTCTAAAATAAATTCATCGATGAGCAATCAATCTCCCTTTTGAAATTATTCCCTTGAAATCAAATTTATACTTCTCACATAAAGTAAAATTATATATATATTTCGATGCACCTACATCCTAATTGGAAAAACTTCGATGTTATATTTCTATGTATATTAACTATGTAATTTCTCTGTAAATGAAATATAATTTTGGCTCAGATTCATGTAATAAATGTTAATCGCTTGTTTGTATTTAAATTAGATTTTGAAAATTATTTACTTTGGACATTAATTATGTAGATTTTAAATCTTCTAAATGAATAAATAAAATAAACTTGAAAACTAAATATACCTATGTGTAATTTGTAACTGTAAAGACTATTAATTTAATTGAATATTGAAATTCTTTTAAAAGAAAAGTTTCAGCTGAAACCACCTAGATTAGAATACTCTTACAGTTTGCCACTTAAAATTACTTCACAATCACTTGAATTTATTAATAGACAATAACCAGAATTAAGGACGTTCCTTAATATAGCTCAGATGCAGTTGGCACTTTCCCTACTCTCACATGCGCAGAAAGGCAAACATATTTTCACTGCATCGTTTCTCGGATCTGGCAACATTGCATTCTTGCCGACGCTAAAAGACAAAGAATGAAAAAAAACACTTCATGAAACAGCTCAATGCAAAATTCCAGATGAGAACAGTATAGTTAGGTTGAGAGAATTAGATAAAAATCTCAAATGCACCAGCTGCAGAAGTTTTTTAGATATGGAAAAATTGAGTGATTTTAGTGCTACATTGCCAAGTCGCCATCTCTCACTTGCCATGCAATGAGAGAAAAAATGAAAGCCATCAAAAGTACCTAACTTTTAACATGTTTCATACAAACCGAATACCAGTTGATACAATTATTTTAACAGAAAAATATTTGTTATATTTTCAGTTAATGATTCTCAGTTTTTTAAAATAATTTCAAAAAATTACGATTGTTATTTAATGAAACAGTCGCTTTAACATCAATAGGGATATGGTTCGAGTGTCAAATATGCAAATTTACATGGTCAATATTTACATATTTAGTCCTGCAAGGACTATTGAAAAAAATTTCTGCGTATAAAGGACACTTATAAATATGTGTATTCAAAGTTTTAAAAGGATTGCAAGAAAATCGATTTATTAGGGAACGTACTTAAGTGTCGAAACTTTGTTCATCCTTATGAGAATGTCTCGTTAAAAATCTTTAATCTAGGTGGTTTAAACCGAAACTTCTCTTTTGTAAACAACCCATCCCCAGGAGCATCAAATTTGCAATGTTACCAATATTTTATTTCCTCTCCTTTAATTAATTTTCAAATTTTTTCTCTAAAATTTTTAATATTTTAATAAACATTTCGATAAAGGTAAGTCTAGGGTAAACAGAAATGAAATGATAAAAATTCACAAACAGTCATTAACATAAATGCCAACACTAACTTTACATTATTGGATAAAAAAATATTTGGTAGGTTTCACATTAAGATTTAAAAATAAATTCGTTTTATTTTTATTTCTTAATGTGAAACCTACCAAGTATTTTTTATCCAATTATTTAAAAAATGTTTCACCAAGTACCAATCCCAAATTCCTTAAAAACTACTAACTTTACAACATAAATTTTTCTAATTAATAAAACAAAGAATAATTGCTACATCAGTGAGAATTGTTTTGACCGCGCTTGAAAAAGATATTTTATCACGAGACTACTGCGTATTATGCTATTGAAGTCTGTGGAGTCTTAAGTCTGGACCAAGAGAGAAAAAAAGATGTGATCCACTTAGCTACAACACAATTATTCTTTGTTATATTAATTCGAAAAATTTATTTAAGATCATTATTTCAAGTTAGAAATATATAAGTTCAAATATTATTTTCACTCAATATTTGACAAAAATTCCCTACAGTTGATTCGCGATTGAATCAAATGTAGAAAAAATTCGGTTAACTTTACAACTTTAGTAAGTACCTGTCACCAAATTAGAAGTATGGACCAGCTCAGCACGAAATTCGCTATTGAAGATTTCAAGGTAAGAGAATAGTAGTATTACAGTAAAAGCCACAAACTCTGACGAAAAATTCGTTCGGTGTAATAGGGGTCAAGAATAAATTTAAATCTATAAAAAATTTATTTCTTGAAACATATATATATGTTTTTTTATAGCATCACGTGGCGAACTCAGAAAAATCTAAATTCTTCATTTTTAACTTGAAGTTCTAGCATATTAGAAATCACAAAAATTAATCACTATCAAAAAAAAAAATGTAACACCAGAGCGAACTTTCTATAGCCTAAACTATTGATCTAGGCGAACTAAAATATATAAACTTTTTTGTAAAATATTTTCATCCCTATTATACTAAAAATAAAAATTTGGCAGCTAATGAGTTAAGGTATTCCCTTTCCAATAAAAAAATCATCGAAATCTGTCAACATGGTAAAAAGTAATCGCTGAACATACATTAAAAAAAAAGATTCCTACGAATTGATATCCTTTGTCTAAGTTTTCAATAATACTTCCTGAGATGGTTAGATGATGGTTTTTTATTATTATTTTCTCTTTCCATTTTAATCATTTTAATTAATTCTTTAGAATGTGCAAATCTCCATGAGGTAAGGTATTTACTCAAACTTTCGATTCAGACTGTTTACTTTCATTTTTGTGTCTCTTGTAAACTCATTTCGCGAATAATAGCGAGAAAATTAAATAGGAATGTGAAGTTGGCGGTTAAACAAAGATTCCCTCGAATATGAATAGAAGAAGAGAAGTCTTCGTGCTAAGGTTTCGCGTGCAAACTTTCCAACCTGACAAATAATAAAGCATGTTTTATTAAATGGAAATTTTGCCCTAATCATTATTACAATTGAATAATTTTCCATTTAAGGTAGTTGTTTGACCATATGGGTTTTCTTAGGATTTTTTTGAAATTTAGATAGATTATTATGTAAATACTTGTGCATCGATTGGTCGCAAAACGAAATTTATAAACAATATAGTTCCGGAGATATTAACTTCTAAAGATAGAGTTTTTCAGACTCTTATACATTGCACTAAACTGAACAAAGAAGTACACACTTACCCGTTACCCAACTATTTAAAATAATATAAGGGAAAAAGAGTTGTTTATTAGTGAGGAGTGGAGTCAGCTGAGACGATGGATGAAGGTGGAGAGGCCATATTGTAATATTCCAGTCGATGTTTCTTCATCCACCTCCTGAAACACACTGTCCCTATCACCATCTCTCTCTTCCCCTTATATACCTTTCAATACCTCCCCCTACACACCCCACTGTCCCTAACTAACCCCCCCCCCGTTTACCCCACTCTCCCTATCTCTCTCCCCCTTATATTATATATATTATTACTTCTTTCTTTCATCGGAAAGTTTACATACATATTTAATTATTATTAAGAAACTCTTCTTACCATTGTTATAAAAAACTAAACCAACATTAAACAATACTAATACATTTTAATTCATAGTTACAACACAGTTTCTGAGATTATAATTAATAAATAATTAAAAATTTATTCTAAAAACAAGCTGGCAACAACGCATTTATTTAACCTAAAAAGTAGGTTAACTTTAGTAGTTTTTTGACCATTTTTCGTTTCAGCCAATGTTGCAACAGCTTTCGATCGCTTATTAAAAACGTTTTGTTTTATAAATCTTCCTTTATAATGTACTTTATATGACATTTCTTTGATAAAATATATATAAGCTCGGACAGTGTTGTCAGATTTGTCAAACTAGCACGGGATTGGCTAATAGTGGTACATAAATAGCAAAAAGTTTTGGGCTTATGAATTATGAATCCTTATTGTCTGTTCTATATACTCAGCATTAACTTTTAGCTAGTATTGTCTGAAAACAACTTCCTTAAGGATTTTGGGTGCCGACTATGATATTCAATGAATAGCCATAATTTTAAAATATACTTTATTTTAAAATTGTTAATTCCAATTTAGTGTTGGTATCGTAAATGCAAAAAAATGTAAAAGCAACCCTTGATCTCGAACAAGTAGATAAATCATTTATTGGACAGAGAAGTTTATTTTCTTATTTCTATCCGAACTAAATTTTTTTTAAGAAATTTAGAAATTGATACAGAATTATTAATACTGATCCCGATGTATGGGGTGAAAAACAACATTATTTAAAAGATAAAAAAATTAGTGAATTGTTTTAAAGTTGTCAATGACAAAGATGAAAGGGGGATAAAATTAATTCAAGACTTTAATTCCTGTTTCGCGAAAGTCGAAGAAGAACTGCCATAAGTGTTACAAGTTGTATCTGAATGTAGGAAAAAATTTCCTGACTCTTCAAAAGCCACCTCATCTAAGCCATTTCAACCTTAACCTGATAATTGTAAATAATAATTATTTCTTGCTTCATAAGCCTTTCTTTTTTATAACACAAATTCAAATAATAAAATCCAATTATACATTGTTCTTCATTTTTATACCTTCTTTGCTCTTCTTTTCCTGTAATTTCTTCATTTTCAATTTAGATTTTGCAACATTTACTTTTAGCTAAACTCGTTTGATTGTACAAATGAAAATAAAATAAATAAATAAAAATCTGGAAATCAAATGTAATTGAATGTTGCTATGTTTTTAGGCATTTGCTTAGAACGTCACTTCTGACGATTCGGATCATGTCCTGACATGGAAAATGCTGAATATCAACAAATCCAAGACTTGTAACACCAAAGTGGTCCTAGTAAAAGTTCAAGCCAACAAAATTTTCTAGAGAATAAGACACCAATAAGTTTCTAGGATAAGTGGTTTTCATTTTATGAAGGAAAAACTGAAATTTTTTTTGCAAAAAAATTGCATTTTTTTCAAAACTTCAACCTCGTTGAGGCACGGGTTACCTATATCCAATTAAACTGAAACTTTGCTAATCTCATATTTAGCCAATTGGCAACTTTTAAGAGGTCCGCACCGGAAAAATTCGAAATTTCGATTTCTTGTGCCCACTCTACCATCCTTATATTTGGGGACCATCGTTGTGAATCAGAAATTTCTCTCCTTTAAATGAGTTAATAAAACACTAAAAAGTATGAATTCATTAATATCTATATTATTTCAAATATACTACTAAAGAAA
Source organism: Forficula auricularia (assembly GCA_024734495.1). Lineage (NCBI taxonomy): Eukaryota > Metazoa > Arthropoda > Insecta > Dermaptera > Forficulidae > Forficula > Forficula auricularia. The sequence goes on along the minus strand of JALMQS010000120.1, from coordinate 3,669,046 downwards.
ATTTACTCTTACTTTCCAAGCCCCTGTTAATCCGCAACCTGAAACTCAGAGTTAATATTTCGGATTCAAGGACGCTCCTAGAATTTAAAGCAAAGTTTAACAAATCACTAATAGTCTAAGATCCCGACTTAGGTCGACCTTCACCTATCGAGTTTCTTAATGAAATTAATATTTTGATAATATAATGTATTGATAAACAAAACTTGATAGGTGAAACTACGTGCGGATGGGTATTTCACCATATAATAGTAATAAAGCCTGACTTACCCTAGAGAAGCTGTTTTGGAGCTGTTTTGTTATGTTTTTGGATTTTTTTTTACTGGTCGCGAAAATATTTTATGATTTTAAGGGGGCCCCTAATATACTTTCAGATTTTAAGATAGAAGGGTGCTTTGACTAATAAAAGAATAAGAACAACTGCAGTAGAAACTCATCAGAAATGAGTTTAATATTATTACTATTATTATCAAAGCGCATGCCAAGTTCGAACATTAGCTCGGCCGTACTTACTATGTATACGCAATTTACACGAACCATTTCGAGCCAATTGCGACCCCCCTACAGCTCTCATCCATCTGAGATACAGAGCTGAAATTATACACATGTAATTATGCAATCCATTTTGTGAATAGTACTAAATTTAAATAATATAGTTTAACTAGATTCTGAGATATGGACCTGAGAAAATAGCTAATTTTGGCACTCACTCACTCACTGACAGGTCATCAAAACCTATAGGGTATTTCTAATCATTCCAGTATCATGAAATTTCGCCTGCTATTAGAGTTTGAAACACAAACAAAGGACAAATTCCAAAATCTAAACTTTCCATCTTTCAACCCCTTAAAAATGAGGGGGGGGGGGGGGGGCAAAAATGAAATGAAATAAAAAATGAAAATTCTAGCCCGTTGGACCAAACTCAACCAAATTTTGTTTACATATTCTGTGGGCTCCAAAAGGCTAGAAAAACAAAAACTAACCACCCAAAATGGGGGGGAGTCAAAAATAAAAGTTCTACCCCTTTGGACCAACGGGCTTCCTCATAGCTTACAAAAAGCAGAGAAATCTAAACCAAAACAGTCTATGAAAAAACTGCCCAAGTTCGAATAAATAGTGAAATCTAGTGTGCAGCCAAGTTAATTTCGCCAAGAATATTTAAGTTGAGAAAATAGTAGATCACTTAACTTAATTATTCATGGCGAATTTAACTTGGCTACACACTAGATTTCACTACTTTTTCGAACTTGGCCAGTTTTTTCAGATTTTAATTTCATTAGGAAACTCGATAGGTATGTCGGGATCTTGTACTATAATAAGAATCTGAATTCTATATTTTATCTAATCAAGAAATTATAAAACCTATAAATATTTTAAATCGATCTTGAGCTATTCAGCTATTCTTTAAAAAGTAAATTAGTAAAAGACTTCTGAAAATAAAATATAAAAGTCTATTAAAATCCTTCAAAACAACAAAAAATAAATAAATAAGTAAAAAAAAAAGTTTCTGAGGGATGATACAAAATCCTTAAAAGAATTAAAGATAATAGGATTGACTAAGTTTTTCACTAAAGAATAAAAAAGCTCTCGTTTCTAAATCCAATCTTGATTTCCTAGGATTTTACTATAAATTATTTTCTTCTGCTATTGACTTTATTAAGAAAGTACGTACCTTGAGTATGGTTGGGTAGGATCAATAAATTCTACAAGAAATGAATTTTTGATCGGCTTCTATCGTATTCAATATCAATATGATATCCGAATACAGACGCATCTGTCGCGTTGAATAATTGATGGACTGAAAATGAGGGATGTTTGAATACGAAGGCGATTAAGGAATCATGTGAGAGAACTTGAACTCTCGTAATAAGGAACAGTAAGGCGGTTAAGAATATTGAGTGAACTTTTTAGAGAAGAGATAAAAAATCTGATTCCAGTTGTGATAAAGAGAGCATTCTTTCAAGTCAGCCTTTTCTAAAGTTTGTTCTTCAAAAATTTATTATAAAAATTCATTTTGTTGAGTTTAGAAAATTAACAATTCTGCTAGATCCAAATAAACATATTACGAGTTATGAGAAAATAAATATTTTTCAAAATAAAAATTCAACCCCAATGAATTGTCCAAATAATTAGTTGAATCAAAAAATATGGAATTTGGTTGATGACTGGGATTTTGATAAAAAATTTCACATTCTTTTATTTAAAACCGCTAATAATTTCGAAAAATATTTTTTACTTTTCCCAGAAAAAATTCTTAAACATTGAAAATAAAATCCTTTCTAGCTAGTAAAATATTGAACAGAGCTAATTGTTATTAATGACCATTCTTTTAGAATATTAAAATATATAAATGTTTCTTCATGAAAGATTTTTTTTATAGTTTTAATATCTAGGGCCTTAGAGCAGTGTTTATCTTAATTATCAGTTAAATTTAACCATTACTGCCTAACTCTTTGACCTAATTTAATTATTATAATGACTTTTATTAAAGTACCTTAAATTTCTAATAAAAAATCTTATATTGGTAAAATCTTTAAAATAAATTGTTTGCGAGTTATGATAATTTAAATATTTTTCAATATAAAAAGTCAAGCCCAATGAATTGTCCGATGGTTGAACCGCGACCTAATATCTTGTACACCTACTTCTGCTTCCACTTTCATTTCCAAGTAGTAGACAACAGATGAAGAATTATTATTTAATGAATTCCAAAATAATTCCACTTAATTCCAAAGACGGTGTACACCTAATTCCAATCGCGGTTCACCACTCGGAAATGTTGAAATAATTTTTTGAATCAAAAAATATGGAATTTAGTCGATGACTGGGATTTTGATAAAAAATGTCAAGTTCATATTAAAGAGCCCCCCTTTATCTAAAACTGCAATAATTTCGAAAAATATTGTATATTTTTTCCCAGAAAAAATTCTTAAAAATTGAAAATAAAATCTTTTCTAGCTAGTAAAATATTTATTTTTTCCAATATCTAAACATATAAATCTCAATGTTTTAACGAATTTTATGACTTTATATTGGGCCACGGGTTGGACAGCCCTGGCTTAAATCGAATAGTGAAAAGAAGGATATGAGGAATGATAAATTATTTTTTAAAAGGGTTACCGATATAATAATCCCTGACTAGTATCCATTATTTATTATCATGTAACAACGTGCAAAGATCCAAAAAACAAGTCCTGACAAGTTTTAGTCCAGGAGAGAAATTATCAATTAATTGTGATTGTTCTAGAAACCCCCATTTCCTTGTCTCCTTGTACTAGAATGAAATAATTATACCTATACTTGGTTAGTGTCGTAGCATAAAAATTATTGGAATAATAAATATTTTAGAAAATGAAAATATGAGAAGATAATAAAATTTTTAAATATTCTAAACTTTATTATTTTTTTATCTTATAAGTAAATGGTAGTTGAGCTTATAATTTTGCTTTTACTGAATTTTATTCTTGAAAAAAGCTTCACATATTGTACAAATGTACATTCATATTTCAAAAAAGGGAATAAATATATCTCTATATAAAAATCTCAATGTTTTAAGGAAGTTTATCATTTTATGTTAGGCCACACTCATTGCAGTCCGTGAGCCACGGGTTTGAGAGCCCTGGTTTAGAGCTTCAGACTCAAAAATGCCCGGGCCCAAAATCTGAAGCGGGCCCCTTATTATGGAATAAGTATGTGTTTTTTATGAAGCAGACCCACGGGTGCACCGGTACCCCCCTTGCGGGGCCTTAAATTTTAAGGCCAGGTACCAAGTCAAGTCCGAGATATCTTTCCTGCAATTTTGTTTGTGTAAGAATACAGTCAAAAGAAATGCTGTAGATTATAGAAAATTGCTTAATAAGATGATTTCTATTCGCTATTCTCTTTTGTGGATTTTATCTCTAATTTATGACAGTGATGAAAGTTTGCTAATTGAAGCAGCATTCGATCCTCCGATTGGTAGTCGAGTGCTTCAGACACACCCTAAAGGCGCCTCATTAATATCATAAATAAATAACTTTCAGAAAATATTGGTCATATTTTTCAAATATTTCACAAGTGTAATATCCCCTCCAAAAATTTTATTAGATATAGAACGAAAAATTCTGTAGACCGACGTTAGTTACAATCATATCAAAGACAAAAATGTAGCTATCATGAAGATATTTTGTAAATTTGATAAGTTTAATTTTTTTTGTCTTTTTCTACAAAATAATTTTAAATTATATATCTATATATGTGTGTGTGTGACTTTTGACTTTTCTTTAAATCTTCGATTCAATGATATCATCATCGAATATAAAAAAAAATTCAGAAAAGAAAATCATATACTATATAATAAAAAATAATAAATAAATAAATAAATAAAAAATAATACTTTTTAATTAAATGTTAGTTGCATTTCTCAATCGAATATATAATCACTCGGTCGTAAATTCAGAAAAATAAAAACTATCAATCTTTTTTTTTTTAATTTATTTATTATCTTCATTAAGAAGACGATTGATTTATGTAGTTCTTTTATGAGATATCCCCAGATGAGCAGCTGCAAGTTTTAAAAAAATCGATGATTCAATTCATATCACTTTTTATTTCTCATTATAATTTGTCTATTAAAAATTTTATCAAAGGTCTGTAAAATTCAACTTTTGAAAAGTTGTTGGTATTACTGACTGATATTATGATTTCTACGCCCAAATACAGTAGAAATTTGTAGGTAACTAAAAAGACTTTATCACATCACAATTATTATTATTAATTTTATTTTTCGCCTTGGTGGTGTTTACCATTTGGCCACCATTTTTATTCAAGTCTTTCATAAAATATACCCAATCAAAATGTTCAATTTAAATAATTATATGGAATTAAGAATTTGACTATTTTTTTTTTAATATTTCAACTTCAAAAAACTTGAATTTATTCAATCGAGACATAACACTGAGAAAAACTAAAATATAATATATGGGGCATTTCACGAAAAGGCGGAGGGTTTGAAAAATTTTAATTTTTGATTTCCTTCATTTTTTTACATTTTTTAGTACCCATCAAAAAACTCTTCCGGGTAAATTTTTAAATTTTTAAAAGATATCGAATTTCGGTTTTTCGCTCATAACTTCTTCAAAAATGGTCCAAATTCAAAATTTTTTATTTTAAACTTTTTTTTTTTTTTTTATAATGATATTGATACAAGAAGAAGTTGCACCAAGGGGAGGTTTAGGGATTGGGTAGAGGTCGAAGATATCTGTGGATGCTGGTCTTGAAAGTTTGAAGGTTATAAGAAAGACTGTCGGGGGAAGAGAGTTCCAGTCTCTAGATGTCATAGGGATAAATGAATTTGCGAATGCGTTTGTTCGATTAGTATCTAGTTTAACCGCGTAGGGGTGTTGAATTTTAGAAAATCGTGTATTTCGCGCAAATGAAGCCTTTGGTGGGATTATCGATTTTATTTCGTAGGAACAAAAGCCAAACTTGAGTTGTTTACCAAAAAAGAATTTAGTCTTTTTGATTTTAAGTCGATTCTTCCACGTTTTCAGTAGAGGTTGCCATTAATAGTCAAAACATCAAACATGGAATGCAATAAGGTTATTCCTGTAGTATTAGATAAGAATCGATCGTTATTTTTGATTTTAAGCCGATTCCTCCATGTCTTCAGCAATGGTTACCAATAATAATCAAAGCGTCAAAAATCTAATGTAAAATTGTTATTCCTCGAGTATTATATGAGAATCGATGGCTATTTTTGATTTTAAGTCGATTCCTCCATGTCTACAGCAATGGTTACTAATAATAACCGAAATGTCAAAAATCCAATATAGAATGGTTATTCCTCAAGTACTAGATGAGAATCAATCGCTATTTTTGATTTTATGTCAATTCCTCTATGTCTTCAGCAATGGTTACCAATAAAAACCGAAACGTCAAAAATTCAATATAGAATAGTTATTCCTCAAGTACTAGATGAGAATCAATAGCTGTTTTTGATTTTAAATCGATTCCTCTATGTCTTCAGCAATGGTTAACAATAAAAACCGAAACGTCAAAATTCCAATATAGAATGGTTATTCCTCAAGTACTAGATGAGAATCAATCACTATATTTGATTTAAAGTCGATTCCTCTATGTCTTCAGCAATGGTTACCAATAAAAACCGAAACGTCCAAAATCCAATATAAAATGGTTATTCCTCAAGTACTAGATGAGAATCAATTGGTATTTTTGATTTTAATTCGATTCCTCTATGTCTTCAGCAATGGTTACCAATAAAACCCGAAAAGTCAAAAATCCAATATAGAATGGTTATTCCTCAAGTACTAGATGAGAATCAATCGCTATTTTTGGTTTTAAGTCGATTCCTCTATAAAGGTAACGGATAAGAAAAGAACGCAGTTGCTATGGTTACTTATAAACTTTCCTCCCAAATTTTTAGCATTTCACAGAGAAAAGCCTATCCACTCTTACTTAGTTAGGTTAAATGAATCCTATATTACCATAAACAGATCAAATGAATAAATTTTAAAGAATTCAAAAATCTTACTTTAGAGTAAAGTAGTTTAAAATATAATTTTACTAAAAACTTTATTTAACCTTTTTTGTCGGCCCCAAGGTACTTAATTAGGATATTAAATTTCATCAAAATTGGTTAAGTCATTTTAAAGATATTTAGAAAAAACTAAAAAAATACTGAAATAAATAATGTTGTATAATACTAATGTGATGATTCTTTTTTTATTGGAAAGGGGGTACCTTAGGAATGGTGCTATATTAATTTGGTCAAGTTCTGATGATATGATCACTATTAATAACATCACTAAAAAGAGAAAAAAATAATAATTTTTAAGAAAAAAATAAAAACCGACTTCAAAAAATTAAATGCAACAAATAAAATACACTAAAAGGTATAAAATAATTATTATCTTATTTAGTTACAAATAAACTACGAAATATTAAGATTAAATTACTTTTTTAAGTCGGTGCCAAACATATACCTTTTATGAATCGCACTCGACGGATCTTACTTAGTACGTTTGATGGGTACCCTCGCTTATAGGTATAGTTTGTTTGGCACCAACTTCAAAAAGTAATTTTATCTTAATATTTCGTAGTTTAGTTGTAACTAAATAATAATTATTTTATACCTTTTAGTGTATATTATTTGTTGTATTTAATTTTTGAAGTCGGTTTTTATTTTTTTCTTAAAAATTATTTTTTCTCTAGATACTATCACGGCAGGTGCTCTGATGAGATAAAATCAATAATTCCCCCCAAAGCATGCTTTGCACGTAGCACGCGTTTTGCCGAAACCCAACACTCTTTCGCGGTCAAATTAGAAAAGTGCCGGACCACTTCATTCGCCAATACGTATATCCCCATGACTTCAAGGAACTGGAACTCTCTCCCAGCCTCCATTTTTCCAATGACTTATAATCTTCAAACCTTCAAAACCCGAGTGCATAAACACCTACGTCTCCACCCTCTAACTTAATCAACGTTCCCTCCTCTTTCGGTAATGCATGGGTCTTTCGAGATCCATAGGGGCTGCATCTTTACTGGTGCGCCCCTTATTGCATGAATGGTATTACAAAAATGTTAAATTATAATTTGGATAATTCCCGAATATTGGAAAAAAAATGAATAAAATGGATTCGCTAAAAAAAAAAAATCAATTTTGCCATCGGACAGTTGGTGCTAATGAAATTACATTTAACTGACATGTTTGGGGTTTTAAATTAATACATATCGAAAATTATCCATGTCACTAAAATGAAAATGCTATATTTTCAGCAAATTGAGTATGTAATTTCAGATCGAAATTTTTCTAGTTTTCCACAAATATTTGCAGTTTATCAAAACACAGTTCACACAGTTTTTTCTATCATCTGATTAGAAATAGGTTGGGAAAAAAAGAATTTCTATTTTTAGATTCAAAATATATACAGGTATTATATAATTTAGTAAAATATTATTTTACTAAAATTCTTTCAAAACTTAAATAGAATTTAAATTTTATAAATCATCATGTCACTGATAATAAATATAGTTTCGATTTCGAAGCCACAAGAATTTTGGACATCGAAATGATTTGGACAAAGAGGAAAATAAAAGAGTCTCACTGTATAAATTGAAAAATTTTGATGACTGCGTGACTTTTAAAATGGACTCAAGGGAATATTTCAGATTGGTACAGTTTACAGTTGTGAGTCTTTTTTGCTGGATTGTGGGGTTGGACAGGTATGAATGTTAAGAAAAATGTATTAAGGGTGTATATATAGATGTTGCAGTAAAAACCTGTTTTTTAGTAAGAACGCGTTCTTTCTAGTTAAAACTAGTTTCGCTGAATGCCTTTATGGCAACTAGAGTTTAGTGATGTTGGTTGAGTTTGATTCAAAGGTCTAGAATCTTGTTAAGTGAGAATGGTGTAGGTCCTTGGTGAAACTTTTTAAATAAAGTAAAGAAAAATTTTTAGAAACTTTTTATATTTTAAATGTTTGAAAGTTTCTAAGAAAAATTTCTTTGCTTTATTTTCTAGAATCTTCATTTTTGACCTTCCGCCTCATTTCGTGTGTTTATTTTCAAAAAATTTTAAACGAAAATGTCAAAAATGACATCCTCTACAACTTTTCTTTTATAATGTTAATTGATTAAAATTACTATTTATTTATTTATTTTAAATTTAAACCATTTAATTTATAAAATTTAGATTATTTTAGTATATAGAGTTAATAGAAAAGTATTGGAAAATAAAAGTACGACAAACACTGGGATTAATGAAGTTTTATAGAGATAGACTAAAGCAGGTAGCTTTTTCTAGTCTATAAAAAGATAATAAAAAATAAATTTTGTGGGCTATATAAATTTTAAGTATTTTTTACGTTGAAAATAAATAATCCTCTTTCTGGTCATTTCAACCTTCTCTCTGAAAAATAATTCGTTTAATGGCCTGAATACTATTTCTCATTCAATTAAGTGTAATTCAAGGTTAATTTTAAAATACTATTTGTGAAATTAGAAAAAATTAGGTTATGCAGATGGTGAAATAAAAAAATTTGTATGATAACCATTTGTGACCCTTATGTCCGTTCTTGTTTTAATAATTAATCGAAAATCCTCTTCATTATCACCATCAGATGAGGAATGGAACAAGAGGATATGATGCAATTGAAATTAAATTCATTAAAATTGGAAAATCTCCACAGAAAAAAATAATTAGATTAGGTCAAATGAATCGGATAGAATCCAATAGGATTGTCAAATTTATTGCGTATTTCTTTTTAAGAGGCTTAAAGTGGCACTTTCGAGACGACCACCACTTTTTGTGATCGGAACTCATTAAAAACACATAAAAAAAAATAGATTCAAGTGAAATGGAAGCTGTAACATAAAATTGATGTTTGGAGAAATGTTAAGAAAACATAATAATCATTCTTATGAATTTATTTCAGCATTCGCGAATATAGTTTCACAAAGGTGTAAAAAACAATCTTCAAAAAGGCAGATCTTCTGAAATGACTTGAAATTTTACCTAAATCTGCCTCAAGGGGGCTCTGGCGCATGGGTGTAGTTAGAAAGAGGCAGGGGGGCAGTGTCCCCTTACAAAACTCATTGCCCCCCCCCTCTAAAAAAAATTGAAAATCCATTATTACGAGGGATCACTTATGTACATATTTCTCATTAAATTATTTAGTTACTTCCAAGATTTGTCAATTCTACTAAAAAGTTAGTTGATTACCGAAATTGAAGCCTTGTGGTGGCTAATCAGCTGGCCGGTCACCCCCCTAGGAAAACTCCATAACTACGCCAATGTTCTAGCGCCCCTTAGCGACTGGGCCATCCTTTCGGGTAGGATTTTCATTTTTGACCCTCCTCCCATTTTGGGTGGTTAGTTTTTGCATTTCTAGCCTTCTGGGGGTCCCCAGAATATGTATACAAAATTTGGTTGAGTTTGGTTCAAAGGCATTGATTTTCATTTTTTGACCCTACACCCCCATATTTTGGGTGGTCGGTTTTTTTATTTCTAGCTTTTTGGGGGCCCACAGAATATTTATAAAAAATTTGG